>BFEA01000114.1:2591153-2634665 GCA_003427395.1 Chara braunii | reverse complement strand
TCTCTCTCTCTCTCACACACACACACACACACACACACACACACACACACACACACAAAGGGGGTCCGAAAGTGGGTCCGAAATCCCCCGACAGGTGAGTGCACTGGGGGGGGCCGGCCCCCAACCAGGTGCCTTGCCCGGCCAGGCTGCCCGGGACCTCCCCCGGGCTGCTGCCGGTCACCCAGGCAGCCCGGATCCCCACTCAGCTTTTTTTTTTTTTTTTTCCAGCCACCAGTTCCTCGCCCAGCTATAGAAGCCGACCCTGAGAATGCCCTGCGCGCCGAAGAAATATGAACCGGCTCGGGCCTCATTTTGGCTGGTGCGAGCAGCCATTTTGATTCGGTACCCCAGGCCCCGAAAGTTGCGGCCGTAAACGAGCGCATGTTTGTTTTTCAAGTGTGGAAAGGTACTGGTGGCTTAATGGTTCTTCCGCAAGTTAACCTATGGAAACTTTGTTACGACTTCTCCTTCCTCTAAATGATGAGGTTCGATGAACTTCTCACAGCATCCCCGCGGCGAACCACGGGAATCACCTCGAGCCAGACAGCTCACCGGACCATTCAATTGATAGGAGTGGGGTTTTGTGTACAAAGGGCAGGGACATAATCAGCACGAGCTCATGACTCACGTTTATGAGGCGTTACACTGGATCCAATTCATTTAATGCTCAGTGACACATGATGAGGTCGATCACAGTACGCTGATTGGTACACTCCAACACTCGATCGGAATCAGTAATCGCTTCTCTAGAACAAACGGGACAGGGGAAGCTTCGTAAATTTGGCGGGCTTTGGAGCTCGACCCCCCAAATGACAGAGCGAAATTCCACACCAAAAGCGGTTGTGTATGTACAAAGAACAGAGCAGCTACAGCTGCTTTAGCTTCTCTCGTCTTCCCATGAGCTGACAAAATCGCTTCCCTGTTTTCCTCAGTTCGTCTCCCCATGAGCTGGCAAAATCGCTTCCCTGTTTTCCTCAGTTCGTAACCGCGAAAAGTGTGTACAAACTCACAGGCAAATGCCTTTGGAAAAATGGCGACTTCCAGCGACCATCTCCGCTGCCTCCTGCCTAGCCTACTCACCCACCAAAGCCACCTGCCTCGGTTCAGATCCTGGGAGCAGCTAGATTGTCGCATGAGTTGTATGTAATTATGCCCTTCGAACCAAGATCACAGTCTGTTTCCTATTCCACCGGCAAGTCGAGATACAGGAAATTATAACCTTAACACTGTTCCCCACGGTACGGCCCAGGCAACCCTCACAGCATTGATTGCTTCCCTTTGGAAGAATTGCCTGTGAGTAAAACCATTTATTTATCAGAGACTCCCCACCCTCTATCAGCTGACCCAAGAACAAAAATTGCCCGAAATACAAGCCCTGAAATATCCTTCTCTGTCTGCCCTTTGCAGACTTTGCAAAAGCCCTAAACCCTGCAATAATCCTGGCCTGTATCCTCTTCCTCTTCCTGTGATCTTGAGGCATTGATTGCGCCCTCTCGGGAGGATGTACCTGTGAACCCAAAGAAGAACACTCTCGGTCTGCCCTTGGGGGAGCCGAGTTAAAACCCTAAGCCCTATAATAACCCTGGCCTGTAATCTATTTCTCTCCCTGTGAGCCTTGGGCATTGATTGCGCCCTCTCGGAAGGATATTAACCCAAAGAAGAACCCTCTCGGTCGGCTCTTGGCAACACCTAGTTAATACTTAAAAACCCTAAACCCTATAATAACCCTGGACCTGTAATCTATTTCTCTTCCTGTGAGCCTAAGGCATTGACTGCCCCCTCTCGGAAGGATGTACCTCAGGGTTAGAAATTAACCCAAAGAAGAACCCCCTCTTGGTCGGCTCCTCGCACACCTAGTTAAAACTTAAACCCTAAACCCTACAATAAACCCTAAACCCTATAATAACCCTGGACTGTAATCTGTTTTTCTTCCTGTGAGCCTGAGGCACGGATTGCTCCCTCTTGGGAGAATTTACCTCACGGTCGAAAATCTAGAAAACAAAATGTCATCCTTTTCAATGCCTGACCGTCACTGGTGGCACATCGTGAGTCGCGGGATGTGAATGTTATGCTCTTGAGCTTTTGCTATGCATCAAGTCAAATGAACGAATCTAGGTGATCTGCTTGCTGCAGTGATGTCAGAGGCTAACTGCCCCCTAAGACATAAAAAAAGCGCATGTCAGAGACTCGGGCCCAATTTTTCTGAGTACAATATCGAAGACTGACTGATTCTGCTGTTCTGACTACTGCGTCATCATTCCAGTTCACAAAAAAAAGTATAATTTTTTTAACTCTTTTCCCCTTTAATTTCTGCTATTTCCCCGTCGCATAACCATGTGCACATGATTCTACAACCCACAGTACACACATGCACACCTTGTTAGAGGTTTGAACCAAGTGTCTGCTAGGATGGGAGGGTGAGTATGGGTAAAGTTTCCCACTTTTCTCAAGGGTATCACTGACGTTTGCGCAAGGTAGTAGTCTGTGTCCCTCTGTCAAATGGATCCTGGGCAGACTGTCGAGGTTCAACCTGCTCACGAGTTGGTGGATGTCGGAGGACACAGTCAGTCACAGTCACCCATGCACACATGCATGAAAAGACCGAAAGCACACATGGTGGACGTTTAGGCTCGACCTCCTGATGAGCTCTGTCGAGCGAATATACAGCACATGCACACAAACACACAGCCCAAACACAGCCCAGGCACGGCCCAGACACACTTGAAGCACCAGAAGGGAAGGACAAAGACAATAAAGAAGAAGAGCAACAGTAGTGAATCTTGCATGAAAGGGGATTAAAATTGAAAGGAAAAAAAATGGTGTTTAATATTGGATTATTTTCCAGCGTACAGCTCTTCCAGAAGCCATGGTATTCTCTGCTTATCAGTCGAACTGCGGTGGAGCTTTGAAAAACGCCTTTCTATCCGGTTGAAGCTCACTAGGGGGGAGGTGCTCTTATCACCTCTTCTCGCCTCCGAACGTTCAAATCAACAATGGCAGTGGCAGTTCTTGACTCTCGCTGGTCTGTCTACTGGTATCTACTCTATTTGTTATCCTAGCCTCTTCTATGCAGTAAACCATGGCGCAGATTGTGCCGCTACCAGGGATTGAAGAACATGACACACTGCAGCTCTCTCTCCTTCGATCCACCAAGTAAGACTTGCCGACCTCTTCTCCCTATGTTCTTCCTCTCTCCACAAGGACCTCCCTGTCTATCACCACGTCATATACATTGGCACAACACCGACGGTGCTGGCCTCTTCTTCCACAACGCTCCTCGGCTATGGTGCTGGACAAGTCCTGCCCTCCTTCACCAAGTAACGTATTAAGTTAACCTAACCCTCCTACAGACTGGCAGCATCATGCATCCGAATGATGTCTTGCCCTTGGCTATATACTCTGGGGCTGGGCCTTCCGGTCCGTAGGAACTCTTCGGTCCATAGGAACTGTCGTTCAGAAGCTTCCGGACTCGGCCCCATCCTACTAGGTCCCAAGCAGAAGCTCAGAACTACCAGGTGCGGCTTTCCTTCGAGGGCTCTCTCGTATCCGACTACAACCCGGGTGCAGTCTGCATCAGCTCCTTTCTTGCAAACCACCGATCCTCCCATGGCTCGACATGGTGTCTGAACCAAACCATGTGCTGCAACCCCGGCTTTGGTGACCATCCTCAGTCTGTTGGCTTAGGCATTGGCATATACCAGTGTTCCACAATGGAATCAACATGAACATATCCCTCCATGAAGGGCAGTAACAGCAATCTTCATAAGGGAAACTGATCGTTTGTAGAGAAACGTAACAGTTCAGAAGCATGAAACTGAATTTGCCCATTGCATTAGAGATCCCAAAGGGCATCGCCACCATTTCATGTAGTCCGAAGTGTGGAATTATGTTGACCCTTGGTTCTTACCTCTATCTTATGATAGCCAGACTTTGAATCTATCTTGCTCAAGTACTCGCATCCCGGCAGCTAGGTCGTGAATAAGCGGTAGGGGCTGAAGATTATGAGCAGTGATGGCATTGATGCTCGTGTAGTCAATGCACAATCCAAGCTTGTTTTTATACATGGAAGGGCATCCGACCGGTTCATAAGTGCTTGTTTTTATACACAAGAAGTCCAAGATCAACTCACTAGGAACCAGACCTGTGACCTACCACCAACGAGGTGGGTCACTTAACCAATAGGTAAAGTGAGCTGTGATGAAAGTGAAGCCCTTTTTTTTTTTTTTTGAGGAGAGGCTCCATCTATTGGTGGGGAGCAGCACCTGCTGGAAAACGGGTCCAGCGTCCCATATACAGAAGAAATTCGGAGTACGTCAGGAAAAAGGAGCGGGAGACTCCTGCCAGCATTGATTACTCTGGATTCTGAAATCCAGAGGATTGACTGACCAGGAGTTTGGAAAAAGGACGAGAACATCTTCGCCCTGAACCAGGCGCCAAATAACTGCTGCTACAAACTAGTTCCTCCCTTCCCCCCCCCAGCCCCTTTTCCACCCAGTCCCAACTGCCAATCTCCAAATTTAAACCTTGAATATCAAAGGGACCAGCTTTTGTTTGGGCAATGCTCTATGAGACCGTTATATGCTCTGCCCTCGTTCAAACTGCACAGTCGGTTCCATACCATTGCAGGTCCACCATTGCTACCTGGTGGGGCGGAAAGGGGTCGGGAAATTCTGTGGATGGTCGCAGCGGGAACTCCTGGCCCACCACTGTCCAGTTTTTGAAACAAATACTGTAGTCCTTTCTAAACTCTCCCTGGTGGTCACCCTGGGTAGGCCTGCCTTCCCAAGCCCTGTGAGGGACATTTCACCCCACCCCAGCATGAATCAACCATGACCCGGTGTACCCGGAGTCGACTCGATCCAAATGCACGTGAGGGACAACTCACGGCACCGGCCAGACTTCACACAAGCACTACCGCAAGGGTGTCTGACCGGTTCATAAGTGCTTGTTTTTATACACAAGAAGTCCAAGATCAAGTCACTAGGAATCGAACCTATGACCTACCACCAAAGAGGTGAATCATCAACCATAACCCGGTTTACCCAGACTCAACTCGACCCGAATGCACGTGAGGGACAACTCACGGCACCGACCACACTTCAACCAAGCAGTACCGCAAGGGCGTCCAACCGGTTCATGAGTGCTTGTTTTTATACACAAGAAGTCCAAGATCAACTCACTAGGAATTGAACCTATGACCTACCACCATTGAGGTGGATCGCTTAACCAGTAGGTAGAGTGAGCTGGGATGAAAATGAAGCCCTGCGAGGGACATTTCACCACACCCTAGCATGGATCAACTATGAACCAGTGTACCCAGACTCAACTCAATCCGATTGCACGTGAGGGACAACTCACGGCACCTGCCAGATTTCAACCAAGCACTACCACAAGGTCGTCCGACTGGTTCATAAGTGCTTGTGTTTATACACAAGAAGTCCCAGATCAACTCACTAGGAATCGAGCCTATGATCTACCACCAAAGAGGTGGATCACTTAACCGATAGTTAAAGTGAGCTAGGATGAAAGTGAAGCCCTGTAAAGGACACTTCACCCCACCCCAACATGGATCAACCATGACTCAGTGTACCCTGACTCGACTCAACCCGAACGCATGCAAGGGACAACTCATGATACCGGCCAGACTTCAACCAAGAACTACCGCAAGGGCGTCCGGCCGGTTCATAGGTGCTTGTTTTCATACACAAGAAGTCCGAGATCAACTCACTATGGATCGAACTTATGACCTACCACCAAAGAGGTGGATCGCTTAACCGATAGGTAAAGTGAGCTGGGATGAAAGTGAAGCCCCGTAAGGGACATTTCACCCCACCCCAGCATGGATCAACCATGACCCGGTGTACCCAGCCTCGACTTGACCCGAATGCACGTGAGGGACAACATACGGCACCGGCCAGACTTCAACCAAACATTATTGCAAGGGCGTCTAAACGGTATACACAAGAAGTCAAGATCAATTCAATAGGAATCGAACCTATGACCTACCACCAACGAGGTGGATCACTTAACTAATAGGTAACTTGACCTGGGATGAAAGTGAAGCCCCGTGAGGGACATTTCACCCCAACCCAGCATGGATCGACCATGACCCGGTTTACCCAGACTCGTCTCCACCCTATTGCACATGAGGGACAACTCACGGCACCGGTCAGACTTCAACCAAGTACAAAGTGCTTGTTTTTATACACTAAGTCCAAGATCAACTCACTAGGAATCGAACCTATGACCTACCACCAAAGAGGTGGATCAGTGAGTTCCTGTTGGGGAAACTCATCGTGCTCTTCAGGAGACATTCTATAGATCCTTCACCTTGGAATTGTACTCCCTTAAACTGGCTGCAGTACCGGATAGGTTTAAAAACATGGCGTTTGTAGCCAGGCAAGTCACAAATCAGGAGTGTAGTAGTGGCTAAGTCGGCGCAGCTCTCGGCCCTCACGCCCCCAGGGAGAAGAGGGAGAACGAATCGTCGGCCATGATGGAGATAACCAAGACCATGATGCCTAGCAACAGCAAGAAAGCGCGAAACAGCAGCGGGAACACAATTCCCAGTAGAAGGTGTGATGCGAGCATTGCGCCCATTTGCCATCACTAGAACGGTGATGGTACCAGTCAGGGCATATGGCTCAGGATGATCTTAACAAATCTGCACAAGCACGGGTCAGAGTTGCTCCAGCAGCACACGCGCCTATGGCTAATGAGCCCGGAAGGGTAGGAATAGCAGTGGAGGAGGCTGACGAAGCAGCGGCGACTGCCGCCACTACAGAGGAAACCTCCACGAAGCTTAACCTGTTTGAACAATATGTCACCTGGGGATATCCGGGGTTGGGACAAATTGGTGTCATTCGGCCTGCCGAGACGGAAAACGATGGGGTCTCCAAATGGAGGCCTATGCCTACGGAGAGGGAATCACACAGGCTGACTTACAACGCGATCATTGTATCCCGTTGCATGTGGGACATCGCTTGCCCATTTCAAAATAGGCTAATGACCGCATGCTGGAACATTGCAAGGCAGACAACCGGAAGCGCTTCGCCCTGGCCAAGTTGGCCGCATTAAAAGGAAAAGCCCCCGTCCGGGAGCCTCCTAAAAGCCGAGAGATGCCATAGCCAGTACGTCCGAACCAGCACGAGTGGGCTTTATCCAAGGAGATTACCATTTCTTGCTCATCAAGCCCAACAATTGGAAATGTGGTGAATATGATGCAGAAGTCTGGGGCTTGCCGTACAGTACCATCATTGACTCTGGTGCAGCTGTTTTGGTTCTCTCTTCGGCTGATCGAGAAAGCAAGAAGGAAAAGTGATTTAATTTCCTCTCAGTAGTGAGACCATTATCTCTTCGCTAACCAAGAAAACATTCGGGTTGTTGGGAGAATGACGAATGTAGCCTTTCGGCGTGAGAGAGTTTTCTCGTGGGGGATGTGCTTATAGGGCTACCCGCCCTCATCTTATTCCAAGCCAACCTGAACCTTGACCACAGAGTGGTAATCCTCAAAAGCACGAAAGGAAAACTGTATAGTGTGCCTATGAGACTCACCTTGCACTCGACCCTGAGTAAACCTCGGAATGCGCCACCGACTCTCGCGGAAGCTATCAGAGCCACTCAGTTAGTTCCCAAGGAGCAAACTTCGTTGGATGACTCAGACCCTGAGCACAAGGATGGCTATGATATTCTCTTTCATATCGACTCAGACAGCAAGGAAGACCCCAAAGTGGTCAAGGCTGTGGAAATACTGACATGACGGATATGTAGCTACCCCAATCACCAAAAAAACTGCAGAAACCTATGTGGCTCCTACCGAAAGGCCATAGCAGCGAAATATCCAACGAGCTCGTACGATGATTATGAGAGAGCCACTCGTACGTGCTTCGAGGTTGTCGGACTCGTCGGGACCCCCTCGAACCTTGTACGACCCCATTATCCTTGTACTTCCCCGATATCTAGATAAACGGTTTTTTTGTGATTTTACGAAATTATCGCCACAATCGTTGCTAACAACCTGCAAGGTATCCGAATGGTCCAACAAGGCGCCGAAGTAGAAGCTTCAGAACCTGCTGGGAATTTCCTTGCTTCCCCCTGCGATTTGGGCATCCAGATCGCTAGAAAAGTCGTGGACCTCATGAATGAGGAAGACGGGATAACCGAAGAAGAACATGTAGCAATTACCGAAGCAAGTGCACATATGGTCGTATGTCTTTGACGATATTCATCGACTGACTGCGGATATCCTCTTTGAGTATCAGGGGGCGGTGAGTGTGGGCGGTGCTGATATTGGGTTGTCTTTGGTGATCCAGCATCAGATCCAGACGAGGGATCATCCACCCATTCACTGTAAACAATACCTTTGTTCCCTTGCCGAACTCGATGCGGTGCTAGAACGGATCAAAGAGTTTGAAGCGAATGGATGGATTGAACCAGCCACTGCGCCGTGGTCTTTCCTAGTTGTCCTGGTTTCAAAGAAAAACAGGTCGATCTGCATATGCATTGATTACCGGAAACTAAATGATATCATGATTAAGGATGTGTACCCCCTCCCTCGGATTGACGATCTGTTGGATGCGATTGAATGCATAAATTGCTTTAGTAAGTTGATATTCGTCATGGGTTCCATCATATTCTGGTCAAGGAGGAGGACAGACCGCAGACGATGTTTGTATTGTTTGAAGGCATGTGGCAGTGGATATGTTGCTCGATGGGGATCTGCAACACTTTAGCTACATTCCAGAGGTTCATGAACATCACTTTTCATAATTTCTAAAATCTGCTTGTTAGAGCATGACTAATTTATGTGTCATTGTGTACATGGACAATATACTGGTGTACTCAAGCTCATTTCACGGGCACGAGCAGAAGATCGAGTGGACTCTGGGTGCGTTGCAAGATGCGGAGTTTAAGATCGCCTTTGGAAAGAGTGAGTTTTTCCTCACGTAAATCTCGTTCCTCGAGTACATTGTGACACGTGGAGGCCTGAGACCAGATCCGTAGGAGGTTGAGGCGGTTCGGGACGCGCCCACACTCACGTCGTTGACACAGGTGCAGGCTTTTTTGGGATTGGCATCATACTACCGTCGATTTATCAAGGACTTCGTGGCAATCGCACGACCCCTGACGAATCTCCTCTACAAGGACCAGTCGTTGCAGTGGGAGGCGGGGTGTGGGGCCTTTTCCACTTTGAAAAGTGTCCTGGTCTCGGCCCCAATTCGATCTGGCCGTACCCGAAGAAACAGTACATGCTTATCATCGGCTGGCAGTCGGAGGCCATATGTGTTATACTAGCTCAGCGGGGACGGACTACAAGGAGCAGGTCATCGAGTATTTATCCAGGATATTGCCAAACGAGCGTCGGAACAACTACTCGCCTCAAGGCGAGTGCTACGCAGTGGAATGGGGAATTCAACACATCTATCTCTATTTGTACAAGCAAAAGTTCGTTTTAATCACGGATCATACGCCCCTATTGGCTCTTAAGAAGGTTATGAATTACACAAACATGATTGGACGTTGGGCATTGAGGTTGCAAGAATACGAATTCAATATTCTCCATTGAAAGACGGAGAGGCACGACAACGTGGACGGGTTGACAAGGCGACATCGGTCGGGCAAGGTGCCCAAAGGTGAGGAAGTCATTCCGTGGAAGGACCTCGATCCTCCCAAGGGGCTCGCCTATGGAGGAGTGAAGATTCTCCCTTGGCGCACGAAGGAAGGAGTGACATGTGGCAGCATGGCAGCTCCTGGGAAGGCAATGATGAGTCCCCTCTCTCTCCTTAACCCTGGCCGGAGATCGTGGATTAGATCATAGCCATACATCGAGGAACACGCCATGAATCCACAGGCCTATCCTCATTCCAACTACGGACCAACAACCTACCCTGCGCCACTTTGTCGAGCCTACACAACGAAACGACACTGGTATAACGAGGGCCACGATTAAGAACAAGGCCAACTGGCACTTGGAGTTGGTGGAAGAAGTTGTCCCACGGTTAGCCCGGAAAAGACAGAGAATGAACGAGTTGCCCAGGGCCGACAGGTCCAAAGGTATAGGGCCCGAACGGGAACGCTGGGCCTTGGGTCTAGTATAAATTGGGGGACGTTGTGCAGGTGAGAAAATGTGCTCGCCAGGGTACGTTGACCCCACGATTCTTTGGCCGATTCCGCTCCATTGAGCTTGGCCCCAACAACGTGAACACTGTGCGTCTCTCTCCGAAAGTGTTGGGCAGTTGAACATCCATGCCCATCATTAGACGCGTGTTCTATCTCCTGATTGGAGTGACGAGCACCCTGATTCTCTTTCCCCTCTCTCTCCAGAAATTTCATCATCCCCTTCCCCGCCATCGCCATAAATTTTCCCGTGGAGTAGGTGATCAGCACGCACTTGTTAACACCTAGGGGGCATTTGTATTCTATCTGGCAAGTGCATCATCCAAGGTCCAGCCCCGATCTGCACGATTTGCGCAATTCTTCAACACCAGGTGCTTGTTTGGAGCGTCGAAGTTTCGGATCGTGAGAAGTCGTAATCTCACGCGAGTGTTGGTCGAGGCATCGTCTTCTTGCGGCTCTCCCCACCAGGAGTTAGTGATGTAATGATGATCGTGTTGTTTAGCGGGGATATTACCGCTGCACCAGGAGTTAGTCATCTAGGATCTTTTGCGCTAAGATGTGTAGATGGCAGAGGCTCGTCCAACCTTTGGATCGGGTTGTAGGGTCCGATAGCATCGACTCCCACTAAATCAGAACGAATGAGTCTGAGTCGAGGCGGTTGTTGCCGAAGTGCGTTCCCTTCAGTGGTCCTCAATAAACCAGCATTGACTCTTTGCCTTTTGCCTGCCTTCGGATCTACCGATCGTTTGGCAATCTGCCACCGATCCGCATCTCTTGTTCCGGATTGAGTCGAAGTCGGTGCCCGTACTGGACACGTGGAGGTGGAAGGAGTGGTTGGATATGTACCTGGCACTCAATTTATATATCGTGGGGATCATGTTCACATGGTTTGAGCCTAGTACAAAAAAGAATCAAGAAGAGACAAAAGACGATGGCGTCGAACTGCTGCTGATCCAGGCGTGGAAGGCGGATACTGTGGGGGACTTTATGGGCATTCGATAGGGGTTGGTCAAACACAAGCAGCTTGAGCCAATCGCAGAGGAGCTGCTTGTGTTTATTGCGCAACTCCTCGACGATCTTCCTCTCAACAACATCTCGCACAACGACCATAACCAGGCGCATATCATTCTCGGGTGCACCTTGACGCCGCTACTACTTTGGTGGCATTGCTCTGAGGGCAGGACTCTCAACAAGTATTATCCACCCAGGGCAAAGTACCTTGAGCCAGAGGTGATCGATCTGGACTTTGGAGACACAGTCTGCGGATTAGCTGCAAGCACGAGCGAGAGCGAGGACGAAGACGAGGGTGAAGCCTGTTCGAGCAATCCAGATTATAGCGAGCACTTCGAAGGAGATTAGGGTGGAGAGAGTGAGTCGTAGGAGGAGAAAGATCAGCAGGTAGTGGAGGAGGACGAGCGGGTGTTGGTTGGCCCAGAAGCAAGATTTTCGGAGCCACTGCCTGTCCCGGACGATCCTACGAAGAATACAGATGGTGGAAGCAGAGGAGAAGAATGTTCCCATCGGAAGGAGCCCCTCTCCCTCACTTTTCACCCACGGCGCAATCGCACATATCGAGCTAGGGACGAAGGCTCTTCGTCCCCAATTTATATCTCGTTGTCCCCTTGATTTCCTGACCCTTCGTCAGATCGTCGCTCACCCTCATTTCATTGCCACCTGGCATCCTTTTCCTTCCTCCCACTTCTACCAGCTCTACGCCATCCGCCTTATCTGCATTGTTTTCCCCCACTCAACTGCCCGCGCCCCCGTCACCAGCTTCAGTCTCCATATCCTCATTTTCAGCACTACATGGCGACATTATCACAATGTTGAAGTATTTTGCATGATTACGGGGACTTTCCCCACATGTGATAACCAAGAGGAATTCCGAGTTGCCAACTTGCGCATCCTTTCTACCCTCTACCCCGACTATGTTTCCTCCCTCCCTCACCGCAACCATCTCTCCCACTGCATACGCCGCATCGTTCGATTTAGATCTATTATGTGGGTAGAGCGATTGTTGCAGGTTCTTCCCCCTCTTCCCCCCGCTCATCCTAATTCACCCCCGACAATTACGAGAGTGCGATACCCACTGGAACTAGTAAGGAGAGGGCAATTAGGGTGACGAAGCAACGGAGGTGTGTGATTGGGGCAGCGATGGTAACAAATGGAACGAAGGGATGTGGGAGTGTAAAGATGGTGCAGATCAAAGTTGGACCATGATGGTGTCACCTAGAAGACAAGCTAGATCGAAGCATGTGGCACTCGTTGAAGAAGGTGGGGATGATTCCTCGGTCCGCATGGTCGCTAGGGATGTTTCTCTCCCTCCTCATCCACTTTCTTCCTTGATGACATGGCCAGATGCAAGCAAGAGCTTACATAAGATTGGAACCCCCTAGGTGTCATATATATGACAATCGTTTTTTTGATGCGCGGGATTTTCTGCACAAACAGAGTCAGGCCTGAATGAGGCCCATTTATGGCTATGGGGGCTAAATGCATGTATGCCCCTTGTATTTCCTTTCTGATTGAATTTTCCAAGTATGTGTGGCCAACCGGGACGAAGGTGCATTTCCTTTCTCCCCTCCCCATTTTCTCTTTCTAATTGTTGGCAGCTAGGTTACGCCTTAGCAAGCGCATGAAGAAAATGTTGACATTGACTTTTCCTTTCTTCGTTTTCAACTCTTGAATTTTGTATACACGTCGTTAGGAATTTTGGTGTGATTGCCGCGCGGGAGGGATTTTTGAATTTTCAAAATATACGACGGTCTCCGCGTGCAAACGAGATTTTTGGATGGAGTTAGGACTTAAATTAGTGTAGGAATTCGGGCTCGCTGCACTGTTTTTATGAAGCGTGGCTGTAACTGAATGCTGCTTCATGCTCGTGTGCATCCTGCTGCGCTCTCTTTCCGCTGCGGTCCAAGTCTAATCTCAACTGTCAATCTTCTTGGTTTGCCCCGTGTGTAGTTGTAATCCTTCCCCGCTAATCTTTTGGCGTTCATGCTTTTCCCTGTCTCCCTCTCCACTTATTTGCAAAAAGTTCCAAAACAATGCATGTCGGGATCGATGTGTGGAGAGTGGCTTAGTCCCCTACGCAGCAGTTCAGACATGCTGATGGTAGGGACTTCCTTCTCCCTTCCTCTCTTCCCATCTCTAACCCCGGTCATCTTGCGCAGGCAATCTTTGCTATAAATATGGCAAGCATGATATCATCTCTCTCTAATCTAAACTTTGAAAGTTAGCATGGTCGAGAGGATCGACTAACGGGCGCGCGGGTGCTAAGGTGAGTTGTAGAGTTGGGTGATCCAACGAGCTCGTAGTGACTATGCGGGGTTGACTTGTAGCCGCAACGGGCTGCGGGACACGGGCGAATCTGGAGTGCGCAGTCGGACCAAGTGGGGTGACGACTCTAGTAGACGGTGGGTTTTAGGCGGCGGACTGCCTGCACCAAGAGTGGACGTGGGTGATGACAAGGAGAGAGGGAAGGTGACTCTCTCGTCACTTTTGCCTCTCTTTTTTGTTTGCTCGCCTCTCAATCCTTGGACCGCTCATACACTCTCTCTGAATGCACCCGCAAGTATATATGCTCCTGTACTACAACTATGGTCGTCGTCTTCCTCCCAGATAGCCCTAGCTATGACGCCATTCACCCTTCTTCTTCGTCAATTTGATGTTTCGGTCGCCTTCGGAGTGGTATCAGTCTTCTTAGCCTGTCAGTTGCGTTTTACCAGTTTCGGAATTTACCAGACTTCCCAAGGGTGCTGCTGCAAAATTGGACTTTGGGACTCCGGGCTTCCTTTGTCGGGTACCGTGCCTATGGCTTCTTACGACCTGACGCTTGACCTACTGGACTATGCTGGACCCACAGACTCTCAAATTGTGTTTCGGCGGCTAGGCCTACCAGATTGCGGGATTGGGATCAACTAGGACCCTAGGACTGGGGATGGGGACATTGACTACAACATGAAATCCTTTCTCCCGCCAACCTAGTTTTGAGGTCCTTTCAAACAGATCCAACCTTTCTGTGTGCAATGTCGACTCCCTTCTTGCCTCTTACATAGTACAACACAATGTTAGGGGCGATCTCCTTTAACTCATTCTTCATGTACCATCGGTTATCCTCTGGTTCATTGTATTGGAATTGGACCTTGTATTGTTGTTTCAGCCCTCCCCTCCTACTAGACTTTACATGTTCTTATCAACGATATGAGAGGGGCGGTTAATGGAAGGCCCAAAATTCGGTGAATTTTGGCAAATTTTTCACCGAAACTGTCACAGTTTCCTGAATTTTTACTTTTTTTTCAGTTTTTCTTTTTGCCTGTTATATATGTGCTTAGGGTATATCTATATTCAGTTTCACCGTATTTCAAGCAGTAACAAAAAACTTAGCAAAACCAGCAGACTCGAAAAAAACTTTGGGAAACTCTGAAAGCCACTCTGAATAGGGATTTATAGTACTCTTGAGTTTATTTTTTTCGTTTTTTTTTTGCCTGATTGTTTTTTTTATGTTTGTATTATGACCCTGCATAGTTTGTACGCAAAAGTTTCGACAACATTGCTTGTAGCGACGCGGCGAAAAACCCCGAATTTTTGGCCTTCCATTAACCGCTAGTGCGATATGATCTATGGCCTACCTTCCATCCATATCAGGTGGTATCACCGATCGATGCGAGGGAAATGCATTGCTGTTGACACACAATAGTAACTTAGTAGCATAATATATGGGGTAAGCATGCATGTGTAGTGGAATATGGGCTACATAGGATATAAACCGTCTGAATCTCATATCAGATCCATAATCTCCCATGACCTTTAATAAGCAGTTAACAGTTTCTGATGAATTCCTTCCTCTGGCAGAAATTCTTTGGATTTTGCCTAAGACGAAATCCCCAAAAGCAAAACTTAAATGGCTTGGAATGTTTTGTTTGCCTGTTTTGTCGTCTGGTGTTGAGCTTTTTATATGTTTTTTACTACTTCTTGCAGGTCTTTTTCGTTGTGCAATGCAAATTCCCTAGTGCTTGGTAGTAATCTTTGAATGTGATAAGAATTCAAGTAGTCAATTGGGCTCCTAAGTCTCTAACCCTTGTGCAACTCATTCGGAGTTCATTCTCATCCACAAATACGATCGTAGTAAGTCAGCATACATGTTTTCTCCACCTAAAGTGTCCTTCCGCGTCGTGACACTCACCCAGAATCAGACTACGGAGCCCTTCATCATTTGATTCACATTAATAATAACCATATACTGAACATAGGAAATATAAAGCAATCGAAATTGATTCATGTGAATAAGATATATTATTATTTACTTATGAAGAGATTTATTCTCCAGATACGTAAACAAAACTTATAAGGGCAATAATGTCGCTAAATTTTCTAACTATGAAAAAAATATATTTCCAATATAAAAATCGATATTATAGTTTCATGATAGAAAATGTTTAGTTTCTCATCCTTATCATATTTCTGAAATAGTGAACCATCCGTCATTTTATATTATGGGACTTTATGGGGAACATTCGCTACCTTAGTTATAATCTCGCAGAGGTAGGGATGGGCAGGATACGCAGCCTTTATCTTTTGTTGCAGCTCCTTTTTTGCATCGTGGTAGGTGACTATAACAACAAAGGCATCCGTTTTCCTAGACAGTGCAGTAGCGACTATGTTATATTTCGATTTCATCGACTTTGACTCAAAGTCGAAGTCATCGGTTTTGGACGTCCACCTAGCGAGATTAGTGGACATTTGTGCTCCCGTCTTGAACCAGCGCAAGGTCTCATGATCCAAATAAACTTTAAAGTGCCTTCCTAGCGGGTAGTGTCACCAGTAGTCTAGACCCCATCTCAACTCAAACAATTTTTAATGTACGTTGACATTGCTACTTTCTCACTTGGTAACCGTCTAGACATGAATTTTGCAAGCTAGTAACCGTTCATATCGTTTTGTTGTTGAACCGCTTGTCTGCCATTGTAACTTGCATTTGTCGTTACAAGAAATGGCAATGAGGAGTCAACTATTTTTAGGACATGCTATTTAATTATGAACTTTTTCAATTTTTGAAATGCGGAAGTGCAGTTTTGTCCCATAACCAAACTGCTACTTTCTTAATCAACCTATGTAAGGGGGCATCAATAGTGGTAAAGTTTCTCACAAATGTCCGATAGTAGTTGGTCAGTCCTAAAAACGACTGGAGTTCAACCAATATGCGCAATCTCGACCTGTCCCGACTTACCGCTATTTTTGCATCATCCAATTCCACTTTGTTTTCATTAACCATGTGCCCTAGATACAAAACTTGGCGCTTGGCCCATTCACGCTTCTTTAGAGTCAGTCCGAACTTTGCTTCCCTCAATTTACTTAGTACTCATTCCAAATGTTTCATATGCTCTTCGAGAGTATTACAGAAAATCAGAATAGCAAGAATATCACCACAAATCGATCCAACAAGTCTCAAAACAGGTCATTCATACATCTCTGAAATGTAGCAGGGGCATTGGTCAGTGCAAACGACATAACTTCAAAGTTCAAACTCATAATGTTTGTACCTCGTCCGGAAAGCCGTTTTGTGTTGATCTTCGGGTTGTACCTCAATCTTGCGGTTCCCCGACTTCAAGTCTATCTTCGAGAAGTACTTGTAGACCTTCAATCTATCCAATAGATCGTTTATACACTTGAGTGGTTCATCATTCTTCACGGTTATGGTGTTCAGTCTGCGGTAGTCAATACATATTGGCAACTCACCTTCCTTCTTGGGGTTGAACAAGATCGGTGGACTGTAGGGCGATGAGCCAGGCTTGATCCCTTTCTTTTTCTACTAGATCGTCCAGTCGTTTCCTAAACTATTATGACTTGCGGGGAGACATCCGATAAATCGATCTTTTCAAAATCTTGCTCCCGAGCTCAATCTCAATTTGGTGCTTAATTTTCCTCTCTACCACACCACTTGGGGTTTCTCCTACGTCCGCGATTTCCTTCAACAACAAACTGGTTTGAAGCGGTTCCTCTTCTTCCTCTACCTTGCCATCACTCATCAATTTAACATATGCTAGAAACACTTGGTCGGCAACCTTCTCCTTCATTATGTGTCAGACAAACGCTGGTGCACTTATGCAACAAAGGGAAAGGACGGATTGGATGTCAGGCTCATGAAAAAGCCTGATCTTTTCTTACTTCCTTCGCCCAATTTGAGATCCGTCTTCGCTGCCTCTCCCTAATCTGTGCCTCACTGCAAGTCAAAAGGTAGGTTGTCCACCACTGCGAGAGTTACGCAATGCAACACCCTCTCCACACTCTTTTCCCCCTCTAACTGGATGTATGCCCTCACCCATTCAATATATTTTCTACCTTCGTCTCCCTATTGTCTGCCAACTTAGACACGAGGAGCCTGCAAACAGGTGGGTATCAACTCAACATGCGCTTCTTCCTGCCTATCAAACTTTGTAGCTCCAATACTTTCACGATTCTCTCTCTAGCGTTTTGCACAAAGCTTAGCTTGTTTAGTGGATCGATTTGCCTACTAAATGAAGGTATGTATTCGCAAATCACAAAGTCCCGGAGTGCTGACACGAGCCACGCGACATTTTTTCGTGTTCACTATGACGAGTTATAGGTCTCGACTGATTCGACGATCTGGTTGGGTCAAATGAGGTGATAATCATTGGTTACAAAACTGTGCGCATGACGAGGGACTCTTAGGCAATGAGGTTGGGATTGTGGATTCATTGAGATTTCAATGTTGAGAGAGCAGGGTGATCGCTTCCCCTTTTCTTTTGAGCTTGATTGTATCTGATATTGTGTAAGCATGGGTCCATAAGTGATGCCCTTCTTGTGTGATTGTCTATACATGGCCTCGTGCTTTATCCATACTCTTTGCTTAGGATATTGTCAGGTTATTGAACATGGTTGGCATGTCGATATGGAGCTAGTTGCATGATTGTGCTGGTATTGGTGATGTTGTCGAATGAAATGTGAAATAACCAAGTTTGCCCAATAATTTCATTTGCTCAAGTCTTGCATTGGGCCGTTACAACAAACTTGGGAAATGCTTTGAAAAGATAGAGGTGAAATCCATCAATTGCAAGAGCGTTGAGCGCAACGTGGAAGTCAGGGGAATAGTCTAAAGTGCAGTGATCGATAATGGATCTTTCATGAACACTATGTTGTCAAGGTTAATCACCAAAGTTGGGAGGATGGTCATTATCTTACCCTCCTCGAAGGTGATAGCTACCTCAGGACCGATGGAGGGAAGATCCATGCAGTTGGTAGGGTGCGTAATGTCGATTTTAGAGTAGTGAAGGTGCATGCACAGGGTGATGTGTTGGTTTTGGATTTTCCACAATGTATTTCTTCAATTGCTTCGATTGCTTTTCATACTTGGGTGATGATTCTCGCCAACGTGGAGGAAAGCCTTACAAAGACCCTTCCGACTATCTTTGAGGAACTTAGAGGAAGCCCTCAGGGATAAGGGCATTGAGGAATAAAAGCTTTATTAGTATGATTACCTTTGATGACGGGAAGGATGATGCTCAAAATGGTCAGTTTGATATAGATATCTTGAATCAAGAATGTATTACAATAAAAAATGTTTATTTTGTACCACGGATTTATGATCGGTTCAATGCAATCGGCGATTGTTCGGCAAGTTATTCGTCATGGGGTCCATCATATTTCTGTGCGTTAGGAAAACCGTGTTTGTGTTGTTTGAGGGCACGTAGTAGTGGGTGAGGTGTCCGATGGGTATTTATAATACTCTGTCATCGATTAATGAACGTGACCTTTCAACATTTTATGAAGAAGATGTGGGGCACAATGAATGATTAACTTTTGCATTATTGTATACATGAATGACATTTGGTGTACTCGTATCATGGGCACACTCGACATATTGAATGGAAAATGTACGCTCCAAAAGACAGAACTTAGAATTGCATTAGAAAGAGCGACTTTTTTTTCCATTGAAATCTTGTTAGTCGATTACATAGTCACAAAAGTTGGACCTGCACAAGATTTTGGTCATTCCAACCTCTTTGAAAAAGGTTTGAGACTTTCTCGAGCTAGCCTTCTACTACCATTGAAAATCATCCATAATTTTGTTGAGAACGTTCGTCCTGTAACCAACCTTATGAAGAAAGCCTAGTAATTACAAACACTGAAATAGGTCTTGGTTACGACCCAAATATTGGTGCGGTTGGACCCAAAATGACCATATGTCGTTGTAAATTTGCAGATGAAAGTTTGGTTATAACAGGCACTGAAACAGACCTTGGTTATAATTCATATATTGGTGAAGTTGGACCCGGAATGACCATTTGTCGTCACGAATTCGCAGTCGAAGGCAATCTCGATCACTTTGGCCAAGATGGACTATTAGATCGGAAGCAGCACATCATCCTCATGTATCCAAGACATTCCCGGGAGAGAGAAGGAATTATGTCACTCCATGCGAAGAGTGTTATGCGATGTACTGAGGATCAAATAGTTCAGCCAATACTTATATGGAATAAAGGTCGTCCTAATTATGGACCACGAGCTCTTCCTTGCAATTAAAAAGTTAACATACTAGGAAGGTGTAATTGGACGTGGACTGTCAAACTCTAGAGCTAGGACTTCGATATTCGACATCATAAGACGGAGGAGCATGGAAATGTGAACGGCTTGACATGGTTGCAGTGGCCCATTAGAGTCTTGCGTAAGGAGGTGATTTCGTAGCAAGATCTAGAACCTCCATTTGGACCTACCTACGACAAGGTGAGAGTGCTTCCGTAAGGGGCCAAGCCCAATAATACAATAGCATCCAATTGTGACCCCAATGAAACGCCCTCATCTCGCCCTCTCCCGTTCTCCTTCTTCGGCCTCTTTGTCTCTACCTGAACATTGTTATTTCTCATGTGAGTGCACTTCATGAGTTTTACAGGTAGATGCTCACCTGTTGGAGGCAAGGTTTGTCGACTGAGTTATTTGCACCACATGTATGGAGATTCACAGAGCCTGCACTCAATACCGAAGTCGTGATAAATGATGAATTTGTATCTTATGTTAGTCTACGAGCTCTCGTTAGCAGCTAGACAACAAAAGGGTTATGTCAAGAAATTTTGAGTTTAGCAGTTAGACAACAAAAGGGTTATGTCAAGAAATTTTGACTATTTGAGGTCTAGACGGATTCAGTGTTATTGGTTAAACTGGTAGGAGGGCCCCTAGAGAAGTTCTCTGAGGATTAGAAACGGCGCACTAATAAACACTCTGGAGATTGTAGATGGGTTGATGGACATCTAGAAAAGAGAAAGAACATATCTCGATATTGGATGGGGTGTCCCAGCCCTTTCAACGGTGTAACTAGGTAAGGGCGGCTCACAAAGTATTTGTTTCGTTATCAAAATTACGGAGGTTGCTGTCCAAAGAAATAATTGTTACTGGTTTAATATCATGGACAATGTTAGATTCATTATCGAAGACTACAAAGTTTGTGAGGCAACTAAAGTGCCACTTTAGGCGCCTTGGACTATAGTTTTGACGACTGTCGAGCATCTTTTCCAACGTGTGAGTATGTGCACTAATAATATTGTGGTACCGAACGACCCCAACAATTGTGAGCAGTTTGTTCTCTTGGAGTTAATTGATCACTTCGATAATGGATAGAAGCCTACTTATGTAACGCTCGAAAGGTTTTGAGATGTTTGTCCACATCAACTGACTTTTAGGAACACGTCAGGATATAGTGGAAACATTGATGGATAACGGGCTTGGATCAAAGGTGAGGTGCGTAGCAACTTGGTTATGTACGACATGTCCATATGTCACAACCGAACGGTTGGTTGAAAACAAGCCGCATGATCAAAGACTACACTGCGGCAAAATATTGTGGCCAATGGCACACACCCGTGGCTGAAGATTATAGACGACATAGTGGTTATACATTGCGACACCTCTCACAAGTCTATTGGCTTGATCCCCTTCCAGTTACAAACCAATAGCCCGACTTGTCTTCCCTACTTGACCTACTCGGGGTAGGAAGTATGAGACTCGAGCCTCCATGACGTAAAACCCCATAGCAATTCAAAATTCATGGAGCAGGTACAGTGCCATGAGCTGAAAAAAAAGTACAAGATGACTGAATTAACCCACTTACATGAGGGGCCCATGCCCTAATATAAACTCGGGACGCTGTCTCTTATACACATCTAGATGTGTATAAGAGACAGACTTACATGAGGGGCCCATGCCCTAATATAAACTCGGGACGTTCAAGTAAGGAAATGTGCTTGTCAGGTGAGACTAGTGCCTCAACTTTTTGTTCGCATGAGGGGCCCATGCCCTAATATAAACTCGGGACGTTCAAGTAAGGAAATGTGCTTGTCAGGTGAGACTGGTGCCTCAATTTTTTGTCCGTTCTGCATCATCGAGTCGGACCAAGCGGTGTGAATATGGGGCGTCTCTTGCCTAGCAAAGGTCAACAGTAGCCAATCAGCCAATCAGATTGTGAGCCCAGTTGTGTATCTCCACCCTTTCTCTACCTATGCTTCTCCCTCCTCCTCTAACCTTGCTGATCGGGAGTTTAATGGCTTGGAGACTCTCTTCCCTTCTCAATTCCCTTAGGATTCTCCTTCTTCATCGTTTATCTTCTAGCTCGTCATTGCCTTGGATAAAGGGCTTGACTTTGCGATACAAACCTCACTATCTCCTCACCTTCCTCGTGTTTGGACCGTCGGTGGTGTTCATCCCACCTTTTAACAAGTTTGGCATAGACATGCCAACCTGGATCTGCTACGGATCCCGGAGTTCCAAGGCACTCTACTTTGTATGCGGCGGTGCACATTGAGGTCCGACCAGGGGAAATTCATCATTTGTACGGGGAGTTTGTGACACTTCATTGCTTGTCAGAGCCAGTAGTGTCAGTTGAGAGAAATCATGTGTATTGGAACCTAATTGAGTGAGGGAGGTCAACCAGGAGATGCAACACTTCGCGTTTGATTTTTGTCAATGTTGGCAGGCGAAGCTAGCAATTGTGAACAGCCAAATGGACATAGTGACAAAATGTTTGTGGCAGAGATCCAACTCGCCCTTAGCATCACTTCTCTTACTTAAGCACCTTGTCCAACTTCCCTATATTTTTGATTTCTAGAGAGGATCCCCTTTTTCTCTTATTATGTCTCTCTTTGAATCTTAATGGCACGATTTTCGACACTTTTTTTTTATATTTTGCACTTTGCCTTCGTTTTCACTCCAGGCAACGCCATTGACCTTCCCAAGCAGGAGCACTTTGAGGTGCTACTCATTCAAGCATGGTGTATGTGTCCAGCGTTGCAGTGAGAATTGGTTGCATGTGTCTATGGTGATCTAGAAAGTAAGGAGAAAAGGTGCGAGGTGGTATTACGGGAGTTGATAGAGGTGATTAAAATGTTCAACTTCCATGATCCTTGTCCTCGTGGACAATAGAAGTGACAGTCCAACTAATCGGCCAGTTGATCGACATCTGACTCCCAAATTCAGGGTCACTAACAAAGGGATAAAAAAGGAAGGCAAACATAGATGGAAGGGTTATTGCTTGTCGTAGCCCTCGATGTGGAAAGGGTTTTGGGGCCCACTCTCAAAGACTCCAATCTAAGTGAAGTCCAAAGCGACAAAAATTAAAAAGATGAAGAAGAATGCAACTTGCCCTCATCAGCACACAACTCGGCTCCCTTGGACTGGTCCATAGAACAATCAGATGAGATCGTGCCCTCATAAGTATAATCCTGCAAAGGGCAAACAAAAAGATAGAGTACGGTTGGAAGACATTTCCACCCTTTCTCCCCCTAGCGTGAAATACAACTGCAATTTTCTCTTTCATTTTTTTCTCTCCCCTCCGGAAATGGCGAACCTTCCCGTTGTTTGGGATGAAGCTCCTCCCCTCTTGCTCAATGACCCTCTAAGCACCCACATGCGTCTAGATCGTCAAGTCTTTGCATCTCCTTCACAAGCTTCAATTTGTCCTATTGGCTGGCCGCACACCTCCCTCGTCAAGCTAGGCAAAATTCTCCTTTCATCTCATCAATCATCATCGTGCCGTGCGACTTTGATGCGATGTGATTCCCACTCGGACATATGAATCCCCTCATCGTTCGTTCATGTCCTTTGATTTAGTGTCGTATAGTGCACCGCAAGTAACATTGAGTAGTACTAGGTTTCAAAGTTAGTCCAAAGCAAATTTGATAGGTAATTGAATACTGATGCAGTATTATATCATAGGGAGATAATTGTGTCTTATATCTGAAGGAGTGATTAGGATGACATTAATCATGAATTTTTCCTTCGGTGTGGAGGATTGGGAAGGTGGGGATTTGAGACAATGTGGTTCCACCTACAAACGATTTGAGACATTGATTATGGTTCAACCATTCCACATTGTACTATTACTACTTGTGTGAATAAGAGAGGAGGAGTAAAGGAGGAGGAGAGTGTTTGGCGAAGAAGAAGAGTTTTATCATTTGTCTATACTGGTGTAGATCATCTTTTTCTTCTTTCTTTCTTCTTCTTCTTCTTCTTACCCTCTCTCTCCTCTCAAGTTCATTCATTTCTTTCTGCAATTGGACGACATTGTACTATCTGATGAATGTGTATCTCAAAAATGGCCAGGATCATAACATTGGTATCAGAGCGGATTCTACTTGTTGGTGAGAGTTTACTTATCCACCCTAACCCTAACCTAAGTGGTAAAGGCTAACCACTTAGGGTTAGGGTTGGTCCGAAGTGGGAAGTGGGGCAGCGTGGCTTAGGGAACCTGCCTCCACCTGGTTAGGTCATGCTAGGTCGGCATTGAACCTGACCAGGTTGTTTGAGAGTAAGTATGTGGTGGCGAGACACATCAAGAGGACTTCATGCGACAAGTTGAGAGAGGCGACAGTGAGAGACACTCGCACCTGGAATCTGACCTAAGGGAGACACTTGGTGACTTGAGGGCCTCGCTCAAGTAGGCGATCTTGAGGGAGGTAGCCATTCTGCATCTAAGGATTGCAAGTTAGCGTTGCATATTGGTATTGGAAGTGAGACCCTCCTACATGATAGGACACTAGTGTAGAGGTAGTGAATAAGGTTAGGAAGACCACATGAGGAAGGGGGCTGAGTTATACTTCATCTCAGATCTCAGAGTCCTAAGGGTTGCACATGTATGCGTGCATAGTATTTTTTGTCCTGCTGGGGTACTTCAGGGTCTCTTTCCTACTCCTCTGAAGTCTTGGTTGTGTGCATTGGTATGCGAACTACTTACTAACCTGATGGATGTGGAAATGAAGTATCTTGGTTTGAAAGCCATCTACCGTGCTTTATCTTTTCATTTGTGAATGAATGTAGTCTGTAGATTCTCTCTTGAAGTTTAAATTTGTTTTTCAGTACGGCAGAGGCAAAAGGTAGGACCTTGAGGTACTCTCCTTGGTTGAGACTTGGTCGCGACCTCCTTGGGACCCATTGGGACTCAGTGGAACCAGGCCCAAACAAGAAGGGCCCCTTGAACCCAAATTTGTTGATGCAGTGTCGCTCTCTGTTCGGTCTCGGATACGGTATTCTTCTTCTTGATTAGAGCCCTCACTGCCGAGGGAATCTCGGTTGAGATGCTTTGTCAGACTTATGACACACAATCCAATGCTTGACCTGCACCTTATACACCACTCAATTCTCCATTGGTGTGTGATGTTACTTGTAGTCTGGTTTGTTGTACTTTGAGGGTGCCAGTTGGATTAGGCTCAAGGGGATCTTGTACATGGTCTGACCGGACGTGGACTCGGAATCAGAACTCTCTTCTGAACGAATTGCATTCTTTGATTTGTTTTTTTTTTTGTTGCTCTCTAGTCCAAATATTTGCCACTCCGGCTAGAAGTTCTATCTTATTCTCTGTACTTTCAGCTTGTTTCTTTTCTGAAGTTCACTACATGCCCGTTGAGACGCGCGAACAAGAGAGAAGGGTGAAATAAGCCATGGCAACCGAAGGAACTAGTAGTTCCGACATGGCACCAGCCAAACTTTCGGATATGTTAAAGACCCGCATAGATGCAGCGAATGAGGCTGATAAACTGCTGTATGAGGCCCTCTATCAGAAAGAGTTGGTTGAGGAGTAGAAGGCGAAAGAGGCAAAGTGAAAAACAACCGTTGACGAACTTGAGGTCATTTTTAAAACGGTTCCAAATGTATCCGATGCAGACCTTAAGAAAGATCTGGTTATATATGTATGTGTCCTTGTTGATTACCATTTGCTCAACGAACTTCCAAGTGTGAAGTCTCAATTACTCGAAGAAATGAGTAAGATGCATCCTCAAATGGCAGAGATGGCCAAAGAGCACCGCAATCAGATCCAACAAATGGCAGTCATGCATCAGGCCCAACTCTCAAGTTCTCTTCCTCGTTCTACCTTTGCACCCCTCCATGCCTCTCCTTCTTCTCAATCTTCTTCGTTGAGTTTGGTAATTCGGTCAGGACCTGCAACAGGTGCAGTCTCCACTGCCGCTACAAGCGGCGGCACGGGAAGTTCGGCAATTGCCGCAGCCCTGGGATCGGATCCAACAACAATAGTTGGAGCCAACTATAGCAGTCCGTACATGGACAGGAAGGCGATGATGATACCGTCTAGGTTTGACGGCAAGGCGGGCGTCGAGTCCTGGATCAGCTTCATGAGAGCATACTTTGAGGCACAGGGCACTCGAAGAGTGAACCAGTCCTTGATCTTGGGGACGAACGTCGAGCCTGTCGTAAGGGGCTTCCTTGAAGTCCAAGCCATGCAAGTTGAGTACTCCAAGATCAACCTATCTGAGGGGCTTAAAGTCACGCCGGTCACCACTCTCGAGGATATACTAGTAGCACAATATAATGACCCGTTGTCGGTGCGAATACCTTTACAAGGGTATCTGCCCTAGTTTTTGCAAGCGACAGGAAATAAGTTTGGTTTGAAGTTTAAGTATACCGCTCGAGGCGAGGTTGCGGCTGTGGTTTACGTTGACTGATGGTTGACTAAAGTGGAGAGTGTGTGGGTGCGCAGGCTTAAGGCGCGCATGCTCTCTTTTGTTTTTTTGATGATTGTGGAAACCGGTGTTGATTGCGGGCTAGATGTCTTTATCTAATTAAGTTAGGATTAAAGGTTTTCGTTTATTAATTGGCGCGTTTGCCTATGACTTATGCTTACGTGCGAAGGACGGCGTTGACAACAAATTACGACTTTTGAAATGTTTAAGTAAGATGGGCGAGTTGGGCAATACCGGCTTATATAGATAATAGCTAGTACTAGGCTCAGCCTTGAATCTAACACTATTGGTTACGGTATTGGACTTTCACCCGGAGGGGCCGTGGGGTTGAGGGCCCGGCGTGGCTATCCCCCGCGGTTTTGCTGCCACGGAGCCGGAGTCTTTTCCTCACCGTATGGTTTTATTATTTATTTATTTTCGTGAGTATTATTTTCACATTATTACTGTTATTATTATTATTTGAATTGTTTTGTTTTCCTTGAGTCTGAGCGGGGCCGGGGCGCAAGGGCAGCGGTCGCACTACCCAGGCTGCTATTCGCACAGAAAACTCTCTCCCCGTCGGCCTTCAAAGTTCTCGTTTGAAAGTTGCTGCTACCACCGGGATCTGCCCTGGGCCCGTGCCTAGGCATTACAGCAGGTCCATGCCTTCGACCCGCGACAAGCTGTCTATGTAGGAATTGCCTGTTGAGAACCGAGGTGGTGATGAACTGCCTTGGGCATAACGGGGCAGGGGGGGCCCTATGGTGGGACAATAGCAATATTTTTATCGTGATGATTATTTGTGGGACTCGGGCAGGAGTGGAGACCTAACTGATCCATATGGGAAGTCGGCCGTCTCCGGTGCGTTTTCTTTCGGGGTAAACACGAATGTTAATCGGCCTAAGTCCTTCGGGACATCCGTTAAAATTAGAGCGATACAAAGAAGACCAGCAAGCGCCCTTCAGGGTGTTGTCTGCCTGACCACGGTTTGTTGTCAAGATCTACTGCAAAGGAATGTGCACACGCGGGACCACGGTTTGTTGTCAAGATCTACTGCGAAGGAATGTGCACATGCCTATTGAGAATTTGAGAAGGGACTGGACAACGCCTGGGCAAGAAGTGGCCCGGGGCATTGAAGTGGAGGCACATAGTGGGTCGAATTTGAATATAAGACACAAAAGAAATGTCGGTTCGACTAATATCTGATTCTTTTCGAAGTGTTCCCTATGAGCTAGCGTTGTGGATCGATCGCTATGAGTCGTCGCGCTGACTCCTGAGAGCTGGGGAAAAGTGGATAGGGTGACGAATAGGCAACACAACAAGCGTTGGAGGGAGGATATCGAATCAAGACCAGAAATCGTGGTAGGCATGTTCAGAAGGCGGAGATGCTGGGAACAGGCGGAACGCGGTGGAAAAATGCGGAGCTAGTCTGATTCCCAGTCGATTCGGGTAAGAGAAGGGGTGGCCTGAGAGCTTTTTGACCCAGGCGAGCTGGTATCGTTAGTGTTAGTGTTTGTAATGAGAATCGAGAGTTAAGTTGATATAGTGATGCTCTGTGATGGAGGGGGGATGGTCGTGTTGAAAAGGGGGTGGACCTCATAACCTGCCCGTCTCGTCGTAAGAACAAGCGAGGGAGGAATCCGCATGGCCGATTTTTAATATGGTAAATTCGATAGTCGCGACTAAATTAGAAGCTAAGTATCATCTCCGTGTGCCACGTCGGTTAGGAGCTGAGCATGAGAGAAGCTATGAGAGAAGGAGGTTGAACCAGCCCGACTTTCTGTAGAAGGTTCGCTCTGGTTCTTACTCACTCGAACGGTGAAAATAACATGAGGGTGGTGTAGAAGTTTAGGCTTACTTGTTGGTCGGCACGTTATCTGTCCCATTCGTGGAAGTAGCCTCTGAGCCTGGGGGAGGAGGCAACATTGAAGTGGCACCTAGTACTTCCACGATCGTACGGAACTTCTGTCTCGATTTCACCTACCCTGATAAGCAGAGGTGTGAGGTGAGCAGCGACGTTGGATGATTACCTGTCCACCAGCGTATTGCTCGTTCCAACAGAGGCACCTGAAGGATTGAGAGACTCACTGGGTTCTCGACCATTTCGACCATTTGAGATACCTTCACAAAGTTCTGCTGGCGGGCGAATCGCACGGTAAGGGTGGACTCCGCAGTAGTGACACGACTTGGATGTCGAGTGAGTAGCAGGTCACACATGGAAAAGGGGTGAACTCACCCGTACTCAGGCTGAAGGGTTTGTTTGGTCCTTTGCACATAAACGGGTACAGTCGAGATCGAAGCCCCGCTGGTTGCAGTTACAGCTAGTCCTTGTTACTACTCCCGCCAGTTCATACTAGCACTGCGTTTCGATAGGGAAGAAGGGGATTGCACAAGGAGAGCAGTGAAAGGGAGAGGCGGGGGTCGGAAGGGGAGATTGAGGACTTACCTGCTGGCTAGGGGCGCTGCCCATCCCTGTTAAGGCGGAGTAGAGAGGAGAAAGGGTGTTGCTGTTGTGGCGATCAAGGAACAAGGACGGTTATAGCAACAGGCGGGCTACTAAAGACTGCAGGCTTACCTGTTGATTGGCATGTTGCTTACTCAGTAGATTGAAGCGGCAGTAGGCGAGTTATGAGGGACAAACTTGGTTGTTGGCCGATGTGCCATTTCCCCCTCCGTAAGAAGTAAGTTGGAAGAGAGTCACCTACAGTCTGAGAAGCAAGACCTTGCGGGGGAGTTTTGGTTGGAATCTGAAGTTGCCAAGCTGTTGGGCTTACTGAATTGTGGTTTACTGGGTTGTTGTTGGGGAGCCACGGGCTCACGGAGTTGTTGCTGGTATGACCGCGCAAGCTACCATTCGTTGTTGTTTTTTTGCTGTAAAGCGACTACGGTTGTGCTTGTTGCTGAAGTCCACTGTTGTGACTGTTCTGTTCGCTACTGTTACTCTCCATAGCCGGTTTGATTGCGCCTCCCGGTGCGTTTGAACCCGCCGTCTGCCTAAGTTACACGGCCACGACTCGACCAAAAAAGTGGAGTACGACGGTCGAAGGGGTTATTGTTGGAAGTCGGAGAGAGATCAGGGAAACAACGGTTGGTGTCTGGACTTTGGTTGGCCAAGCCGTTGTACATTTCGGTCATCATTACAAGGCGTCAGGCATATCATGGCATTGAGACTTGTTGAGGTGATCAGAGTGCAGTGGGGCTACTACTGCAATTCAAGCAGTTGTCAGGATGTCAATATTCGACGGCTTGGTTTCAGATTGGTCAACTGAAGCGTGTTTGGCCATCATTGCGGGACCCTCATGCGTATCAAGGGAACAAGGTCCTCTCCTTCGAGTTTAGTTTGTCCCTCTCCTGTATCTCGAGAGTCTTAATCTAAGTTTAGTCCTGGTTACGAGAGGAAGGCGGCAAGCGGGATTGCAACCCGTAGGACCGCAACAAAATTTTGTGGGGAGTCAGCCCACCGATTGCGGAAGCTCTGTCGGAACCTAGGCGAGTTTCTGGAGACAAGGAAGTGGGAGGTAACCATTGCTTTCCTTCTATAAACCAAGTTATAACCCCTATCTGTACTTTTGGCTATGTCGACCGAGTGTATTGCCTGCGTCCCTACTTCGACTTTTAGTTTGACTTTCAGGACCGAAAGTAAAGGAATGATTGTGCGCATTCAGTTTCAGTTTTTTTTTCTATTGACTGAAAGCAGATTGTGGGATTGCATCTGGGGGAAGGATGGGAGGAAGGCAATTTTGCTTATGTCCGACTGGGTCAACCAAAGGCAAGGAGAGTCTCCATAAGATTGGAGGGTCCAGTGCTATGTTTATTTTTGATTGTCTAAAGGACCAGACATGCTCCCACAAGATTGGGTGGTCTGGTTGCTTTGACTTGTGAGGGCTGCATCTGTTTGAATTTTAGGGACCAAGCATTTTTCCATAAGATTGGATGACTTGGTTGCCTTGCTTCTTTGAATTTTCTTATGTTTTATGAGTTCTGAAGGAGAGTTGGGCACGTTCCATAAGATTGGATGACTTTGACTCACTCTTGTTTTATTTTAAAGGGGGGGGGAATTGAGGCAGAGGACTGAACAGGTTCCCATAAGATTGGGTGGTTTACTCTGGAGTCGCACACATGCTGAAACCAAAAGGTTAAATTTGTTTATATTTTATACTACCTATTTATGAACAGGCTAGTCAGACATTTTTCCATAAGATTGGATGGTCTGACTATACCTTATCACCAACTGAAGAGAGTATGAATTAAGAAAAAAAAATTGTGGTAAGAAGGGACAGACTGAATCTTGATCTAAGATGACCGGTTCAGCCATATGTTGCCTTAAAAGACAAAGTGCGGATAGTTATATATAACTTGGATACTTAAATAGTTCAGGGCGACTATGTTGGTTAACCTAGTCATGTGCCCAAAGAAGAGAGAAGTTGTAGTGCCCTGTGTTTGTGTAAATTTTTGGTTGAGTTAGTCTAACTTTATGCCTTATGTAAGTTAGGTATAAAGGGATAAATCGTTGAAAGATCATGAACTATTGTTTGATAAGGTTGGCTTAGGGATGGTGAGAGTACTTACCTCTGTGGTTTGGTTTGCATGTGGCTGAGTGAGACTACTACTTAGTCTGAGTTTCAGTTTGATAGGTAGTCGCTTTAGTTTCTCGCCACGTGCTAGAGCCATAGGAGTTAGTTTCAATTTCGGCATTTTCTGAGCTAAGTTTATTTTACTTAGGTAAAATTCTGTTTTCAATTTCGGCATTTTCTGAGCTAAGTTTATTTTACTTAGGTCAAATTCTGCATTTTCTGGAATTTTTTATTATACTTGGTCTTGTATAAATCTTGGTAAGCCAATTTTTCTACTGGAAGCGTTGTCGAAATTTTTACAAAACCAAGGAGTAAGTCAAATTTTGGCTTTCAAAAAGTTTAGTTTGTCTAAAGTTTATATATGACTTAGTAAAAATCTGGGAAGTCTCTTTTTCTAAAGGAAGTGCTGCCCAAATTTTTGCTAATTCCAGGAGTTAAACAAAATTGGACTTTCGGAAGTCAAAGTTGTTTTTTAAAATTTTGAACTTAGCTTTGTATAAATCTTGGAATAACACTTTCTCTTTGGGAAGCGCTGCCAAAAATTTCTACAAACGTAAGAGGTTAGTTGAACTTTGTCTTAAATTGAACTCAAGTCTGGCTTCTAAGTTCTTATTTGACTTAGTATATATTTGAAAAGTCTACCTTTCTAAAGAAGATGTTGTCCAAATTTTTACTAATTCAGAAAGTTAGACAAAATACGACTTTCCAAAATTAAAGTTTGGATTTTGTGTTTTCGTGTTTGAGTTATTATAAATTCTGAGAAGACACTTTTCATACGGGAAGCGCTGTCGAAATTTTCTCAGTTTAGAGGAGTTACATTATATTTTGACAGACGACAGTTCTGACAATCCACTTTGTATAGAGGAGATTCTGCCAAAGATCTACCTTTTATTTAGGCACTGACTTAGGGGTAGACTCAGGCTTAGTTAAGTAAAATAATTCTTGGTGAGATCGTGATTATGAAGATTATTTCCGATTTGAACTCATAGACTTAGCTTGGGGATTGGTCTGTTTTGTCTTACAGTGCCTCTTGGACGTTTGATTCGAAATCAAAACTAGATTTAGCTTGATCCTACGAGGATCATCCTCTGTTATCATTGATAACAGGTCGGTTGCCGATTCGTCGGTCTACGACTCAACTGGAATTCATCCTCAATACTCAACCTAAAAGACTTTAGCCTTTGTGGTTTTTATTGTTTTATTAAGGTTTTCACTCAGACTTTTATTGAATGGTGATTGAACAAAGGTACTGAGTATTTATTTATGGAAGGTTGGGCAAAGTTAGGGCTTTGAATGGCTAAAGTGAGGGGTATGAGTATAAGGAATGGTTGAAGTTGACTCTGTGTAATGCGTTGACTTTTTGGTTGATTCTCTGATGTGATTGCAGGTATGTTTTGTGGATCGGATTTTTGGATCTGACTGTCTGCAATCACATACATATATATGGCTGAGAGGAGTCCCACTGTGACTGTGAGAAGTGATCGTCACATATTTATTTCCCTTTACATATATACTTGTATATACCTATGTTGGGTGTTCGTGTGGCCTGAGGGGCCCACTCTTAAGGGTTTAATTAGGGTCGAGATTGAGAAAGAAAATAAAACATTTTTTATTGCTGAATACTTCTTAAAGATTTATTAGTCAGACGTTGGTCGTGAGCCTAAATTCGAGAGCCTTGTCCAGGACATCACAGGTCTAGACTCTGCATGGAAGGGATCACCCTCCATGCAGAGCCTATTTGCCCTGCCTACCGGGACACTCAGCCTAAAGGCCAGAGGTGCCGCGGAGGTCGCACAATTGTTCCTTGAGCCGTGCAATCTCGTGAAGGGGTAGACCCTAACGATACTTCGAGTTTGACACTTGAGAGTCATAAGCGGTACTCGGATCCACGAGGGACCGTTTGGTTATGGGCACTACATAGTACGCCATCATTGTGACAACTTCCGTATTCATGCATCGCGCAGTTTTATACTGTACGCCATCATTGTGACAACTTCCGTATTCATGCATCGCGCGGTTTTATACTGAGTCTCGCGCGCGTCGCTTAACCGATTTCCACATCAGAAAGTTATGGATGGCTACTGAGGGACTAGGAGTGTTGTCGCGTTGTTTGTTCTGCGTCGTTCCGTGTATGTGGTGTATGGGAAGTGTCCTAGTCGCCCGACGACGGGTCGCGCTTGGGACCTCAGCCCCCCCATGGCGCGTGCGGGTCCGATAGAGCCGTAAAACCGCACATACCCCCTATGCTACAACGAACGAGAAACGCCATCGGCTGGTCCACCTCTGCTATGGCAGCTGATTAACTTTTGTACTGTGGGCCGGTAGCTCGGCGAGGATACGCCCACCGAAGGGAGGTGACAACTCCCTTGCCCAACTCAAAGTGGGATTGGGGATGAAACAAGTGGCTTTGCAGAACCCTTGCCCAACTCAAGTACGCAACAAGGAAGTTATTTCATCCATGCATGCAGTCAAAGGTGTGCACACTACCTTTGACAAGGACAAGACATTCACCCACGCACTGAACTTCTATGTGCTTGACAAGTGTGTCCTTGGCTTGGGCTGGTTGCAGTCCCAATGCGAATGGACCAGGTGGAAGGAGCCACTTTTCATGGTCAAAGATGCTCAAGAGAACGAGTTCCCCGTCCTTTTGGATGAGAAGTGCGAGTCCCCACTGACTTTTCTCAATGCCATGCAGTGCTGCAAAAAGTGGCGCAAGCACAAAGAGGATGAACAAATGTACGTTGCCTATGCTCGCCCTACTCATGTGTCATCTACTTTTGCGGCTAGTACCAATCCTACTTCATCTAAAGAGTCTACTTCTAATATTTTTACTTATCTACCTTCTACTAGTCCAAATGATTCTATTTTACAATGAGTCGCTTCCATTCGTAATCTGAGACCTGATCAAGGTGACCCGTTTGCTGATCCTTCGCCCCCCCAATCCCAACAAGCATTCAAAACCTACTTGACCAGTTCTCAGAAGTTCTGGTTGAGCCATGTAGAGTCCCCACGCGATCGGTCCGACACACAATCGAGTTGGTCGAAGGTGTTGTTCCTCCAAAGGGTTGCGTATACCGAATGGGATCCGGCGAGTTGGAGGAACTCCGGAAACAAATCGCCGAAATGATCGACAAAGGTTGGATCAAACATAGCAAATCTGAATTTGGTGCACCCGTTTTGTTTGTCCCTAAGAAAGGAGGCAAGCTCCGTATGTGTATCGATTATCACGGTCTAAACCGCATCATGAGAAAGAATGCATACCCATTACCACGCATAGATGACTTGCTTGATACTGTTGGTGGGCGTAAGGTCTTCTCCAAGATCGATCTCAAGTCTGGCTACCACCAGATTGAAGTCAATCCTGAGGACCAGCACAAGATTGTGTTCAAGACACGCGATGGGCTTTACGAATTTACCGTAATGCCCTTGGGTCTCACGAACACACCAGCTACCTTTCAAAGCGTTATGGATAAGGTCGTCCGCGAACAGATTGGTCGGTTTGTGGCAGTGTATCTCGATGATATTATGATCTTCAGCTAATCCATCAAGGAACACATGAGGCACCTTGAGGAAGTGTCCATCATCCTCAAGACAACGCAACTTCATCTCAACTTGGAGAAATCTGAGTTTGGGAGGGATAGCGTCATCTATCTTGGGCATCGGTTGTCTGTTGCAGGCCTCGAGCTTGAAGCAACCAAGTTTGAGATCATACGTGTCTGACCTCAACCCACGAACATTCGTGAACATTCGTGACTGACCCCAATTCTCTATTAGTGCTCACCCATTGTTCCGACTAACAAGTAAGAACGTGCCTTACGCATGGGATGCCAACATGTGAGACCACATTTCAAACCTTGAAAGAGGCCTTGGTAAGTTACCTTGTACTTCGCATTGCAGATTTCAATCTAAAATTCGTAGTCACTACGGATGCTAGCCAATATGGGATTGACGCAGTGCCACAACAAGATGACGGTGATGGCTTGCGGCCGCTAGAATACTAACAAATGCATGTCCAACGAAAATGTAGCTACTTCCACCTACATGCGCGAGCTCGATGCTTTGTGTATGGCTTTGCAAACACTATCTTTTGGGACGCCACTTCAAAGTTTTTTCAGATCATGAGAACTTGAAGTGGATCAAGGAGCAAAACACCCTGACTGCGTTGGTTCTATGAGATTGACATCTTCGACTTCGAGTTAAGACATAAAAAAGGTTCTTATAATCGAGTTGTTGATGCTTTGTCTCGCCACCCCGAGTACATGACTTGCCTTGTGAATTCTTACGATTTCCGGAAAAATCTGAAGGAGGAGATCGTAGAACACACAGCCAAGGACCAGGACCTTAGTCCCATTCTTGAGCAGTTGCAGGCTGACCCCAACAGTCAACCTGATTTTCACGAATTTCGGAGGATTGGTTTTCCGACGCTATGGGAATCACAACCATTTGTGTGTGCCTGACCATGAGCCTCTCCGCACGCACTTCTTGGATTTGGCTCATGGTCGGAGTGGACACTTCGGCATGGCAAAGACGTATGGAAACCTATTAAGACAGTTTGATTGGCCTGGTATGAAGGGATCTGCTGAAAAGTTTGTGGCTGAGTGTCAAGTCTGTCAACGAATCAAACCATGTAGACAAAAACCCATGGGGCTACTTACACCCCTTCCCATTCCCGATGGACCCGAGGAGTCTGTCTCCATCGACTTCACCGACATGGGAAAGGTAAGTAAGAACGGCTATTCACAAGTCATGGTGATCGTTGACCGCTTCTCTAAATTTATGAATCTCATTCCGTTGCCATCTCATCCCCCAATTAAATTGGTGACGTGAGTTCGGATAGAAGTACATTCTGCAGTTCGAAACCCAAAAAACTCTTGTGAGTGATCGGGATCCGCGCTTCATAAGTACCAAATGGAAGGAGTTCACGTCCCAACTCCCTGGCCTCAGACTATGCATGACATCTGACCGACATCCCGAAGCCAATGGTTTGGCTGAGGAAATCAACCATACCGTGTTCCAACTTCTTCGCGCTTTAATCATTTCGGATCAGGAGACGTGGGATGAAGAGTTGTATTTCGTCAAGGGGTTGTACAACAACTTCATTCATTCTTCCACCAGCATGACGCCAAACAGACTGCATTACGGTTGGCAGATTCGAAATCCGCTTTCCTACCTGTTCCATGAACAGCCAGCTGGTTTAACATCCGGCAGGCCTAGCTTCAAGACCAAGTACGATCGCTTGCTCAAAGTTGCCATCGCAGCAATGACCAAGCGGCAACACGCAATGATCCATCATGCGAACAAGAAGCGTTGACCTTCGGATATGGAAGTATATCTGGGTCAAGATGTCTGAATTCTCAAAAGAAGAAGAGGGAGTCTCAAGCAAACTTCTTCCGCTCTACTATGGTCTGTGAGAAGTTCTGGATGCGATTGGCAAGGATGGGTTTAGACCCTTATACACAGTTGTTTTGCCACCTCATTTGCGCAGATACCCCGTCTTTCATGCATCCAAACTATATATCCACCGTGATGCAAAGTCCTTCGACTACTGTGAAGACATGATTCCTCGTGCAATCGATGGCGGTCATGAGATCGATAGAATCAAACAGCACGTAGGGAAGGGGTGTAATCGGCAGTACCAGGTTCACTTTATGTATCATCCATTGGACGATCTCTACTGGATCTCCAAGAAGGAACTGTTGCGCAGTGCACCTCGCGTTGTTAAAGCCTACGAACGACAAATCACCTCTAATGTTGTTTCCAAAATCTCTGCAAAGCTCACTGCAACAAAGTACTCTTGAAATCTCTTTGCCTTATTTGCTTACGATGCGTTTGTCGGGGACTCGGACTGAGTTACTTGCTCGAAGGGACCTCGCTCTTAAGGGGCGGGTAGTGTGATGACCCGACCAAACACGGATTGAGACACACAGTTGATTTCTGATTTTTGCTCATGAACTGAACGCCTTGCTAAGTTCCCCGCTTGCTACTAAGTTTTGCATGTTTGTGTTTGTGCACACTTGCTGGTCGGCATGTCTATCTGAGAGCTGGTTGGCTTGAGTACGTGTGTGACCCACAAGGGCACATGTTCGTTCGTTGGGCCCTCACCTGTGGCCGTGACGTTGAGGATTGCAGCGGGGGAAAACAGTCAAGTAGCAGGTAGGCCGGTGCCGCACCCTGAAGAGGTAGATGTGCGGGTACTGGAGGCCGAGCAGAAGAAGACAAAAATGACATTTTGAGAGGCCCAGTAGTTGTAGGCTAGGTCTAGGCACACACCAGTCCAACCAGTCTAAGTCTAGGGCTTGTAAGAGCAACATCAGAGTCTGGAATAATGTTTCTTCCGAAAGGGAGGAGGTACCGGTTGCTTGAAAGGCCGAGCGGCGTGGAAGTCACCGCCCAAGAGGCAAGCAGAACGCTATATCTCCAGGCCGAGTGACGAGCCCAACCTCATTGTCGGTGTGCAAGTTTGGCGACACCCTGGTTGGAGCGCTGGCTGGAGCAGCGCTAGCAAGAGCAGCGCTGCTGGGAAGGAGCAAGGACAAGCAGGAGGAAGGGGGAGCGCCAAAGGTACTTACCTGGCTATGGTGGCAGCCATCTTCATCACCTTGGTGGGCGTTGCAACACGTCGACCTCAGCTAGGGTAGAGCTACACCAAGAATCTTCGAGGCAGAGTCAGGCACGTCGGTCTGAGTTGGAGCAGGCATAGCTGCTTTGGGTTGTCCTTTGGGCATCAGGGCAAGGCCAGTAATCCGCCATAGCCTCGGCCTATGAGAGTGAAGAGTGAGGGAGGCGACCATGGCTATGGTGGACCTCAAGTGATACCTGCAGTAGAAGAGGGATGCTGACATTGATTTTGGTTCAACCATTCAACATTATACTATTATTTCTTGTGTGAATAAGAGAGGAGGAGTAAAGGAGGAGGAGAGCGTTTGGCGAAGAAGAAGAGCTATATCATTTGTTTATACTGGTGTACATCTTCTTCTTTTGTCTTTCGTCTTCTTGTTCTTCTTACCCTCTCTCTCCTCTCAAGTTCATTCATTTCTTTATGCAATTGGACGACATTGTACTATCTGATGAATGTGTATCTAGAAATTGGCCAGGATTATAACAAAGGTCATTTTCTTACCATTGTCCTCTTTGCAGTCTCCGCCCTTTAGATTGATAACCCACAACGTCGCTTTGAGACCCAATGTCTTATTCGAAAAAGAAGCAAATGTATGGTAATGTTGATAGATCTTTGCCACTACTTGATTCCATATGCTTTTGAGTAGATCTGCAACATGAACAGTCAAGAGCATCCTTGGGGTATTGCGTTGTCGGAGTTAATACCCCTATGAGGGTATTCGCTCGGGTTTGTGCAGGTCACATGGGATGCAACCGTGTTTTGTAAGAGGATGACGTAAAGTACGCCACAACCCTTAGGGGGTGAGTTGGCACACCGACCTTCGCCACCCTTCGCATATCCCATGACCATAGCCATTAGGGCGAATGGGCGAGCATACTTGATCTACGTGAACACGTTATCGCGGCGCGCAGTAGAACTAGCAAGGGGGAATGGTTGGTGTTATAAAAACAATCCCTTGACCGATGAAGTCAAGGTTATGTCGATAGAAGGGGCACTACACGCAGTTGCGTGGTGGCTGTGACTTAGATGCGTCCTTGTGGCGAGCGTCGGGAAATGGGGTAAGAATTATTATACGCCTGGGTCGTACGGACGGGTCAGTGATAAAGGTGGGAGTGCTAGGATATGGTAAAAGTTGTGCAAATCGACCCGAGAGATCAGCGCCCGGGTCAGTCCTGGTGTTCTGTCGCGCGTACACCTATGCTACAGGCAACGAGAAATGCTCCTACCTTTGGCAGGACACATAAAAGCCTCTATGTGGGTCAGCAGCTCGACAGGGATACGTTCGTCCAAGGATGGTGACAACTCCTTAGGCGGAGGTAAGTTATGCGCCGAGATGTCCTATCATGTCTTAGGGGGCTGTGAGAGCCTGGGAGGTATAATTGATGCACTTGGTTGGAGAGGTATTCACAAATCATACTACAATCATGTGTGACACATTGGGAGGGTTCCCTCGTGTGTGTGCACCTGCAGACCAATGCAAACGACAGAGTACACCTGGGACATGGATTAGTTCATCTACTCCCTTTGTAAGGGTTGCTGGAGAGTTGAGTTTGCAGGTCTCTCTGCTCTCATTCCATTTGCGACTGTTTGCAAACACTTGAATCCTTGGATCGATCTTTACCCTGTTGTCCAAGCCTTTAGAGTCTCGTCGAGGCCAACTTTGTCACCTTTCCATTTAGGCATTTTTGCACGGCACAACCCAAGCATGACGCTACTGCCATTACTCGGCCGCTCGAGAGTATTGTTCATTTTCTACAAAGGTTCTTACTATAGACAACTAATAGGACAAGTTATCTTCCCTCGTTGATGTAAATACGAAAGGTTATCTCATAATAGGTTTGGTTGCTTTGTAGAGAGCAGATGGGGCTGCTACAACCGAATACGATCCATTATCGATCGAGTTTTTCACAAAGCACAAATATGCTTTATTTGTATGATCAAGATAGAGAGATTCATGAAGCACTTTGATATGCGTTTTAAAATTGAATTATCAATATGGGTTTTTTTGTGCACTGGGCCTATCTTAAGGCGTTTGATGAGTCTATCATGTCGAAGTCATATACAGAGAGGAAATGAAGATGTTCGAATACGATTGGTGATATGAAGATGGTAATCACGGTGTTGTGGAATTACAAACTAATTGTCCGTGGGATATGAGTCGGAGCTACGAGGGAAAATAAAGATGTTCACTAACTTTAATTTGCCATGAACTAACTTGCCAGTGAAGCAGGTCTGGACTTTGCATGCTAGTATATTGTACTACCCTAGCCTACAAGTCACGAAGCAAGGTTGAGTAGGGATACAACAAATGAGTCGATTCCTAGTGTAGAGGATTCCAAGCTGATACAGGCGTGCTAACCGAATGGGCAATTGTTGCAAGGTATGTACATACATCTTGACGGATTTTGGAGTAAAACAAGAAGTATTGAAGTGATATAGCAACGAGGAGTTAGGATACCTATCGAAAGGATGCATTAAACCAATGTGCTATCGACCAAGCCACTTTGGCGAACCAACCGGCTACAACATAACATCATTAGGGAACGACAAGCAGTGGGAGTTGTTCACAATACTAATAACAACTACAACAGAGGGGGGAATGAAAACTACGACTATAGGAACGACTACAAAAATCTCATATCTAACATGAAAACTTTTGATGGTGTGGGCATGATGAGTAAGTTTCAAGCAACAATCATCGAAGAGCAGAGACTTGAAAGAGATCAGCGAAAGGAGTATGAAGAGCGGCAAATTAGAGAAGAAAAAGAAGAAGAAAAAATTGATAGAATTGTGTGAGAAGTAGAAATAGAAACGCTGGAGGAAAGGGAGCCTAGGTTGTCAATACTCATCTACAATAAACTTGAGAAAAAGGATAATTGGAAGAAATGAAAAAACAGATGACGACATTCAGGGATGCTATCAAGGAAATGAAAATCAAAACAACGAAGAATCCAATAATGGTGGAAGGTATTATAAGTGATATGCTACTTCTCTGAAACACGAAACTGGAATGAAATATCAATAAGAGGGGAAAGGGAACAAAAAACAATAAGGTCAAGCTAGAAAAATAAGAAAAGGGGACCAGGACAAGAAGCACCAAGTGAAAAAGAGGCTCGACTACATAAGAAAAAGAGCAGATGAGAAGAACTCATGGAGACGAAATTGCAAATATAAGAGTGACATAGCAATCATCAATGCCAAACATGAACACTTTGTTGACATCAAGGTCGGTGCTTACACCACCAATACTGTTCCTGCTTGAAAATAGATTTCGCGGCAGGTTACGTGGCAGGCAAGCGGGTTTGGGCCGCCGTCGATAAATTTCATCAGCGCCCCGTTTTCCATGTCGGGCCTTCGGAACTACCCGCGGTTAATATATGCAAAAGGTACGGGTGGTTTAACACTCTGGTAACGGGTGTGAGAGCAAGAGGATTGAACCAACGCTTTGCACAAAAGGAACTAAATCCAACAATACAGAGGATGGTCATAATAGTGAGGGTCGCGCCGACCAACATTGGGGTCGACAAACTATAAGTCTAGGTTTCAACTTAATATTGTTTGAACGAAAGGCAACAATTGTGAAGCGTGGAACGAAGAATGAAGAAAATACGTATATGACATGAAAAGACACCTTTAGATAAAAAATATGAAGCATAGGAAGAGATGTGCAAGGATAATGATATCAAACAAACAAATTGGTAGACATCATCAATGCGCCCATAAAACAACGAGTCGTGAATGCTTACGAGAAGCAAGTGTGTGCAGTGCCTATCACAATAACAAAAAAAAAAACAATAATTAATGAAGAAGAAATAAAAATGAATGGTAATGAGAGTTGAAACTCACCGCGCCCGTGAGCTATTATGGAAGATGAGTCATGATAAAAACAAAAGAAATAGAGACAAAGAGAAAATATTTGAAATCAAATATAAGCTAAGGAATTTAATTGAGCTACTGTCTTAACTCGAAGAAAATGTACAAAAGTTGTATTCAAATACAACGTATGTACGTTATACAACGAGTTTTAGGGTACAACTTTGCATGAGCCTATAGTACCACCGTCATGCTCTCGAATTTTGTTGAGAATTTTGCCAAGACACTGAGGCAAAAGTTGTTTGCACAACATAGTTTTTTTTTTTTTTTCTTTGATATTTAAAAAAAAACAAAATTTTAAAAAAATAAAAAACAAACCGTAATTTTTTTTTTTCCTCTCGTTTTTATTTTTTTCTCAAATTTGACTGTGAATTTCAATACGACCCTTAGGCAAAAGTTGTTTGTATTGCAATACTATGCAACTTTTTTTTTGCATCTATAACGTATTTGATTGAATTTCATCATGCATACTAAATAAAAGTGCAAAACACTCAAACCCAAAATAAAAACAGGAGCGCAAATTGTGCACAATCAATTGTTTTTTCAAAATTTTGACAGCTACTTTACCAAAGTGGATTTACAAATATAAAAAAATAATAAAATAAAATTGTATGTATACCAACCCAGATAATTTTTTTCAAATGTTTTTTTTTTTTAAATCATACGAACAAAAAATTTTGAGTTTTGCTTCGTGCCTTGCCACGTTTGGGCTGGTATCCCACCTACACCTCGCGTTGACGAACCCCCCGTTCAACTACATCTTGGAGACACGGTCATAGATCTTCCAAGGACCGACTAAATCGAGTGATCTCCTTTCATGACAGGCAATGGTCTCGGGAATGAGTTTGTGTTTCCATATGTTTTTCATGCATGCTCCATGCATGAAATAAGTCATGTCCGTCTTGTTGCGATTTTTTAGTTTTGTAGGTTTTGTTTTATTTAGTAAAAACTTTTGGCGAAACTTTCAAGGCTTCTTGTGAAGCAAGAAGCGAATATGTTGTTTCATAATTACAACAACTCATGAGTTTTCAAGAGGTTTTGTCGTCCGAGTTCTTGAAACAACATGAGCTATATATATTGGACAAACAGAACATGCTTTGGGGGGGTGATGGAACAAACACACAAAAGTGACAGAAAACAAAGAGGGTGGGAGAAGTGAGAAGGTATAGAAATGGTTGAGGAAAATAAGTTGGATGGTCTATCAGTCATGTTAGTAGCATGACAAGGAAAACTTACTCCTTTGGGCATTTAACTTTGACGTTTTGAGTCACTATTTCGAAGCTTTTTTAATCGAAATCATTAGGTCCTACTGGCGGGAACCCGGTGATTCCGGTTCAAAAAACGCCGAAATTCGGCTAGGAATATCAAAGCTAGATGCCCAAAAGGGGTAGCAGAACTCAAGACGTTCTACACAAAATACTACTTCTCGGTGCTCAATGGAAAACTCAATAGAAAGAGATAAAAGCAAAGAAGAGGAGAGAGGAAAGAAAGGAAAGCACTTCGCCTTCACAAAGATGTTGTGAAGCCAGTAGTGCCAATGAACATCCATGATAACAACAAAACGTTTTCCACGTCGCCTTCACAAAGATGTTGTGAAGCCAGTAGTGGCAATGAGCATCCATGATAACAACAAAACATTTTCTTCAATAATTTGAGTGTCGCGGGAGATACTAGCAGAGGGAGAGCAAAAGTCAATAATGTTTGGCGAAGGGACTAGACCAGATTGTGCGAGAAATGGTCCATGATAAAAAGATGTTTTGGATATTCATAGATTCGGTACGAGAACGAAAAATGTTGTTGAAGAATTGAAGGGAAACAAATTTAGCCGATAAAAGTGTTGAGATGATAAATGTTGCAGTATATTAGAGTCAAGAAGGTTATGATATTATGACCGCATTAGTCATAACCATGACGCATAGAAAGGTGTTGTACAACCGAGTATACTCGTCCAATAGGCTGGTTCGACTATGCTACATGGTTTGTTTTTTTAAGAATAAGAGGGGTCATCTTCAGGGGACTAATCACTACAACGATTAAAGCAAAATTCACAACGAGTGTCATGAAAAGATTAGTAATTACAAGTGGACGCTGTGGCAGAGGGGAGGGACGAAGAGGGGGGCGGGGCTGTTGTTGTTACATTGCCGAGTTTTTTTATTAATATTTTTTTTTGTCATCATATTCGCTATACACTAAAAAAAAACATGACTGTGGCAGACTGTTTCCGAGCGATCAGGAGGTTGTGTGTGTGTGTGTGTGTGTGTGTGTGTGTGTGTGTGTGTGTGTGTGAGCCTCTGTCTCTCTCTCTCATCCCATCGATGGAAGTAGGCTCTCTCTGTCTGTCTGCGTGCATGGCTTGAAAACTCTCTCTCTC
>BFEA01000114.1:2543177-2560012 GCA_003427395.1 Chara braunii | reverse complement strand
GAGAGAGAGAGAGAGAGAGAGAGAGAGAGAGAGAGAGAGAGAGAGCAAATCCGCTTGGCCTTTTGCAGTTGCACCTACGAAAACTTGGCAGCTGCTGGGGCATTTTACAAAGTTGGGCAGCGTCCGGTAGGGGTACATTGCAAAGATGGGGTCCAACTGATGGCTGGGGTTTTTCGCAAAATGTTTTCGTCATCGTCCTTCGCTGCGGCGGGTCCACTTGTTTTTTTTAATAGAAAAAGCCCAGGTTGTTGTAGAGGCTAAATTCTAGACGTATAAGAGTGACATTCAGCACTCGGCCATGTGGCTGAGGGCCCCTATTCCTATGGGACTCCCTCCCCACCTACCACTCTCGTATTTCTCCCCAACGCACCCCTACTCCCACTATCCTACGTCAGTGTCTACCACTCAGGATAGCCACCCTCCAGTCTGGGGGTGACCTTGACCGGACAGCGGTTGCAGGTACCAGGGCTAAGCTGAGCCTCACTCACCCCACTCAGCCCTGATCGAAGCATAGTCGAACGAGCCTGCCGCCCGGGTACTTCAGGCGCTAGGTATAGACGTTTCACTTCAAAGTCCCATAGGTGGACCTATTTGCGTTCATAGCGTTATGTACACAGCTGTTGTTACTGTTGTTTTGTTGTTAGGATGTTCAGTGTGTACATTGTTGTTGATGGTGAGCTGTTTCTTGTTTCTTGAATTTTTTGTGCGAGGACATGGAAGGCAGGCATCCCCAATCGATCCCCCTAGAGAGCCCCTCCATCACAAGAGCCATACTAACACCGGCCATAGACTGTACTATAAATCTCTCCTTGCTCAAAAGCCAAAATTTTCAGTCCTTCCTAAGGGATGTTTGGATCTACTGGCAAGGGTTGAAAGGTGAGTTTTATTCGACGATCACATGGTTCACGAATGGGTTGTTTTTTCTAGCCACGAAAAGCAAAGATTAATCTAAATTAGTTGCAAGCACACATCATCAGCAAGAGTTAAATATTTACAGGCAGCTTCATGACCTGGTTAGCGAGGACAATTTTGATGACCATATCGCCACCATCTAACAGCTCAAGGACCAACTCCTTCATTATGCCCAACACACATGGCAAGGAATCAGGATCAGAGGTAAGTTATCTAAGTGGACCACCGAGGGAACCATGGATTCGCAGTTCTTCAGCCTAGCATCAATCAGACCCCACAAAACTACTATTGAGGCCTTCCTAGATCCTTCTTCTTTTTTTTTTTTTTTTTGGCAAACAACCACAGTCAATGCTAGGGATGCTGATACAAGCAGACATCGCTAGCAAGACCGAGGAGGCTCCATCTATTGGTGGGGAGCAGCACCTGCTGGAAATCGGGTCCAGCGTCCCTGTACAGTGCAGTTGTTTGTAAGAGTATCCTTGTCTTTGAATTGCCTGCGAGATTGTAGCTCGCCTATAGRAGAAGAAGATGGGCAGATAGACCTACCGAGCATCCCAAGTCGCAAGTATCGTTAACAGACTAAAATAGATGGTAATATACATTGACCGTCTGGAATCTTTAAGGTATAGCTAACCCGGAGTGATCTGTTCTGCGCCCCCGGTTGGCTATACTGTTTGCAGTTAACTTGTAAATGTGATAGTGTACAGGGAACATGATTAGCCATTGCGCTGTTCTATGTATATAGAAGTTGCTGGAGAAATTTACAGGTAGTTGTTCATATTTAGCGGTAGTTAAAATGACAGTGGACTGTAATCCTTCTTATACTGTCAATGCTATATATTACAAAGAGCTTACCCACCGGCATCCCAAAATCGGCCAGCAGGTTAGCCTGCCTCCCATTCCCCTACCCCCACCCTTGTTTTGGACATTGGAGCTCGTGTTGAGTAAAAGTAGTGTATTTTAATGATTCTGATCCTCTGTTGTCTGTGGCCTTATTTGGCCCTCCCTATGTCTCTGTCTCACTGAGCCCCTTGTGCTCCCTTTGATGCAGTCCTCTTGTGCCCCCGTTAACACAGTCCTATCCCCCTGTCTTTCCGAGTCATCCTGAAAGCCCCGCTGTGATTTTCCTGCTGATAGAGTTCTTTCTTGTTAACCCTTGCATTTCTTGATAATTTGGCCTGGGAGACCCGTCCTTGACCGGCAGAAGGGTGGGAGAGGAGTGAGAGAGGCTTGATGGGCATGTTGAGGCATGTTGAGGCAGGACGGGGGCATGTAGATGGGCAGGGAGGGAGGGGCTAAGTGGATTGAACATCTGGGCATTCGGTGGGTATGAGCACGAAGTTTGTCGGTTGATGATCCACCCTAAAGTACGATTGTGGTAAGCGTTGCCATTGCCTCTCCGTTGCTGGCCAAGGTTGCCATTGCAGGTTGGCTTCGTGGTCGAGGCTGCATAGCCTGTTTTGTTTGTCCGTCCATATTAGTTTGAAGTTGTCAGTCAAGGCCTGTTTTTTGACTGCATCAGTTTCTTTCTTTAGCATTTCCCTCATTTCTATGTGGGCTTGCTGGGTCCTGGCTGTGACGGTGTCTATTACTGCTAATCGTGCCTGCATGGCGCCAAACGTGTGTTGGTTCCTTTGGAACGAGCATCGCATTCTCCAGGCCTGCATGAGAACTGTCAGTCTGGTGTAGCAGAAGAGATTGGCCATGAATGGTGTCCATGCATTTCCTTCCTGAGGGGGGACACCCAGTAGCAGTGTACGGATGTTCCAGGGCAGGTGTTCGTCCGTTAAATAGTGCCAGGCGGCATCCCACCAGCTCCAGACCTGGGAGACCATCGGGCAGTCGAGCAAGCAGTGCTCGAGAGTGGCCCTCTTCCTGGGGAGGGAGTGGGTGCAGTATGTGCATATAGGGGATAGCACCCCTGTCTCCTCGAGGTCTGTTCTTGCAGTTAGCCAGTCCGGTGTCGGCAAGCATCTATGAATAATCTGCCACTGCAGGGCTTTGTGGTTTGTCGGTTTGATGCTTGTGTAAGAGGACCAATTGATGTCTTCCAGGTCCTGACTTTTGAGGGGGGAGTCTCGCTCCCATCTCCTGATAATGCTATCCATGGTCGGTACGTGTTTTCTGCCCATCCTGTTACCCTTTTTAACAGTGTATTGCCAGAATGGCATGGAGGGAATCTCCCTCCCTGTCCATTCCCATTCTGTGGGGTCGAACGGTAAGAGGAGGAGGGGGGTGGATGGTTCATATAGAAAGGGACCCTCCTTGGATCATCCACCACCTTCATCCCGATGAGCAGGGGGAGCGAGCAGACCTTGTCCAGGTCATCTGATCTTTGTAGTATGGACCATCGCTCTCCCGGGTTCACCGGGCAGTATGCAAGTAGGTAAGCTTGATCGGCCACTATCCTTTCCACTTTATAGATCGTCATGGGAAGGGGTAGGGCATCTACCGTTGTGACCCAGTCGAGAGTGTTGATTGTTGGTCCGACTTTGAGGGTCCAGATCCAGGCTAGCGGGATCGCTTCTTGGATCTCTTGTAAGCCTTGAGCCATGTTCTTGATCGGGCCCGTTCTCCGTTTATGTGTTTCGACCGTTTCCCAGTTGCCTGTTTGTGTGTCCCACAAGTCCCCAATTGTGTAGATCCCCTTCTTCACCCAGTTCAGCCATCTAGATTTACCTCGTAGGGAGAGTGGCAACCCCGTATTATCCAAAATTTGTTGATGGTCAAAGACTGGCTGGCGCCAGATTTCCTCCCATCTCATTGGAGTGGCTGTACGATGTGGCCTCCTTTCTCTCCAGAGCTTAATCAGAGCAGCCCACAACGGATCAGGGCGCAGGTCTTGTTTCGCCCTGGCCGAGGGGGAGTCGTCTGTATCTGTTTTTGGGACAGTCGGGATAGTCCAATGACTGTTGGTTAGCCACCACAAGGGGTGTACTGGGTGCAGCGAGTGTGAGGGTGGTGCCAGGCAGCCTAGTTGGATATGCGCATATCGGGCCCACGAAATGTTATTTCCCAGCAGGAGGCGAACCAAGAATGTGAACACCAGCGCTTTTATTTCTTCCTCTGGATCGATTATCCCCAGACCTCCTTTGGTCTTTGGCTGGATTATGGTGTCCCACGCCGCCCTTCTTATGACTCGGGTATCTTCATGATTATTTTTCCACAGGTACGCCGTTGCGGCCTGTTTGAGTTGGGACAACTGTTTACGACCTATTTCCCAGAACGCCACATTATACCAAATGGAGGCAAAGATCCTAGGACAGGGGAGGTGGCTATCAGTACAACGCAATGTGTAAGAATAGAAGAACCTTTTACGAAGACCTCTTCTCCTCACAGATTCTTTGCGAAAGGGAGGCCAACCGAATGGAGGAAATCAATGCTTTCCTACGCCCTTTGGAAAAGAGCCTTACCCAAACTCAAAGAGCCAGGCCGAAGCTCCCATTAGGCAAGGAAGATATATGGACAACGCTCCTACAGATGGAGGGGTGGAAGACGCCGGGGATAGGCGACTTTCCAAAGGAGTTTTGGGAAGCTATGTGGCCAGTATTCAACAACGACCTCATGCATTTTTATGGGGAGGTCTGGGATACTGGGAACATGGGGGAGATGTTGGGGCAAGGGGTGTTGTCCTTACTTTATAAGAAAGGAGATAAAATGAATATCCGCAATTATCGACCCATAACCCTCTTGACGGTGGTCTATAAGATGTTATCTAAGGCCCTAGCCAATAGGATGATTGGAGTGATTGAAGATCTCGTGCATCCGGCACAGACGGGTTTCATCCGGAACAGAAACAGACAAGAAAATATTATACTGATTAATGAAATAATTAAACTTCACAGCAGTCCAAATGCAACGCAGCCTTCATTTTTATTGACTTTGAAAAAGCGTATGATCATGTGGACTGGATCTTTCTGGATAAGTGTCTTGAAAAAATGAAATTTGGCCCTCGCTTCCGATGGTGAGGATCCTGCACCAAAATGCGACAATCCGGGCTCAAATAAATGACACTCTGACACCCGAAATTAAAGTGCACAGGTCGGTCCGACAAGGGGACCCCATAGCTCCATTCATCTTCATCATCATTATGGAGGCCCTGTCGGCCAACCTTAGGCACAGTAGAAACTTGCAGAGGATCGGACTCGCAGGCATACCGGAAGAAGTCATTCCGGTATGCTATCTGTTCGCAGATGATTTGACAATCGTAGTCGAGTCTTCATCCTCCAATATGGAAGAGATCCAGCAGTTGATGGATCGTTTCTGTGCCCTGTTGGACATGGCAGTAAAGTGGGGACAAAAAACGCTCGATTGGTGGCTTCACCAGCAGGGGGGGCGGCCACCAGAAGTTCCTCATATCACATGGATGGACTTGGACGAGCCCATTCGAGTCCTGGGAGTAAAAATGACTGCAAAAGGTTGCCCGACTGAGAATGACAAGTGACTCACATCTCCTAGATTCGGGAAGCTCCTCCAATGGAACCACAACACACGTCTCTTTTTGGGAGGGCCCTGATGATCAATAATGTCGTGTTGGCCACTCTGTGGTACAAATCAATCCTTTGACCCCTGAGTGGGCTGGCCCAAAAAGCCCTAAAGAGGAGGGTGGTCGCCTATCTGTGGAGAGGAGACGGCGAAAACACAAGGGTCATTAGTGGGTGGCCTAGGACTCTGCGGTACAACCTAAAGCCCATGGGGGTATGGGTATCCTGGATCCGATGACTCGAGTGAAGGCACTATGCCTAGAATGGATTTTGCGCTTGATCCTTGTCTTCCCCCTCCTTTGGAGGCCTTTGGTCCTTGAGCAAATCGCTTGGCTAGCGCCGGAAGCCCCACCCTCGCTAGACCCCCTATGCTGGTTGGACGATCGCTATTGGGAAGTCCAACGTAAGGCACGGGATGTAGAGACAACGACTGGGACAAGGGATGATTTCTGGCCTCGAGTAACAAAGATATGGAGAGCTCTGCCCCTCCCACAACGCCCGGCCCCTGAAAGATGAAGGAAATAATAAGGCAACCCCTTTGGGGGAACTGTTGGATTACCAACTCCCGAAGTCAATTTTTTTGTAGCTCGGAGCCCCCATGGAAGGGCTGGGTAAAGAGGGGGGTAATGAGGGTAGGGGATCTTTGGGATGAGGAATGCAGTGATTGAAAAGACCCCGGACAAATGAAGGAAAAACTACGATACTGCCACAACATTGAAAAATCGTTGGGAGAGATTTTAGTTGCCTTTCCCCTAGCCTGGCGCTCCATCCTACGTAGAGGCCCAAAGTTTCAAGAAGGGGATTGGGTAATGCGAGAAGGGGACCCCCACCACGTGGGGCAAGTTCACATTGAACGGCCAAAAGATGTGCTTGTAGAATGGTACAGTGTGGGGAGAAATGGGGAACTGACAGGCAGTCGGGCATCGTTTGAATGGACTGAAAAGAGGATCCTAGGGGAGGGGGATGAGCGTAGAGCATACAAACCTGATATCCCACTAGCTAAACTCCCCCTGGACGCCATGGAGTGGCAATGGAATCCCCCACAAAAGACAAGGCCAACAAACCTCAGGCAGAAAACCATGAATAACCTGACAGTGACGGCCACGTATAGGATGCTATGGGCTAAAAGGAACCTGTGGAAAGTAGTGATCGATAGGTGGCAGAGACACATAAATGTGGATAGGCAACTGCTATCCCCCATACAATAGTTTCAGGAAAATAAGAGCAAGCTGGCCAAAATCACATCCCTCCAATGGCAGATTACCCATCGTTGCCTCCCCACAAATAATTGGATAATAGATCATACCCAGTTGGAACAACAAGCACGAGCTCACCCATGGTGCCCTCGCTGCCTCCAAAGCTTCTCGTCCCAAAAGATATTAGAAACAATAGAGCATGTCTTTTTGCAATGCCCAATGGCAATCCTTACATGCAGGTGGTGGGAGAGGGTGTGGAGGCAGATGGTTCCTGACCAGCCATGGCCATGGGACTGGAGAGCGACCTTGTTGGGCCATTACCCGGCCCTGCAAAACATGAATTATGCAAGGAATATGTTCGCCCTGGCCAGGAGGACGGTGTTGTGGGTCCTATGGTGGCAGCGCTGTGCAATGGCTATGGAGGGAGTCAGAGTCGAAGGGGAGGAAAGGAAGGAGCAGTTTAAGAACCACTTCCAGCTCGAGATTATGCAGAAGCAGCAGGAAACAAGGCAGGTGCTGGACTCCTTTCACAGACTAAATGACTTATCAGAGAGAATCACAAAATTTGCCAACGAATGGTTGGGCGGACTGAGGGGAGGGTGGGTGGCCAGAGTGCAGTGGGCGACAACAAGAGAGATGGGCAGAGACAAGAAGAGGACCCGCAGGCATCAGTTCCACGAGACTACCACCTCGTTCTTAAGGATTGGACAACAATAAACCCCAGCATTCCTATGTTGGGGCCCTGAGTATTTCCCAGACCCCTTCCCTCCCCACCCCTTGGCATTGGAAATCAGGCTCTAAAATTTTGGGACTGCGGATAGTAGAGGGCATCGAGCTGAAATAGGTGCGACAAGGCAGTTGTATAAGAAGAGAGGGAACCTGCTGGTGGCCTCCAGTGGCCCTGACTGGCCCCTGCCCCTCGACCCTGATTGGAAAGAAAGGTAGACAAGGAGGCGCAGGGATGCACGGAGCTTATTGTATTTTTGCTTAGATAGGGCACTGTGTAAAACAGGGAAGAGGTATAGTGGCTGATATGCAGATCTCATTTTTCTTCTCAGTTGTCTTTTCTGCCTTCTTTCTCAGCATAGACATTCTCAATTTTGTCCACATTCCATATTCTTCATGTATATAAGGGACGCTGGACCGGTTTCCGGCAGGTGATGCTCCCCACCAATAGATGGAGCGGCCAGCAACAAGCTTACTAGGGGAGGCTGCTCGGTTCACCCCCCCTAGTAGGTGCGCTATGGCCTCTGATTGTTAAAAAAAAAAAAAAAAAAAAAAAAAGAGAGAGAGTATTAGGTGGGCCCGTCTATAGTTGGAGATCTGGGGCGTGGAGGGCTCCTCCCTAGGACAGCTCGCCCATGGAATGGAGCGGTTGATGAGAGTGAGACTTAGTACACTCTATGGTCAATGATAGTCATTAGTATCTTCATCATCATCATCATAGTATCAGAGGTATCAACTGGCTGGCAACAACACGAGGGACAATTGAAGGTTGGACTGACAGACAGACAACAACAACAGTAATGGCACCAATGACCGGGGCAAAAGCCGTCTTCTCACTTCCAAATGCCCAGCAGCTGGAACTATGAAGACCGGCCCGTCTAAGGGAGCAGGGCCCTCAGACCACGAATGCAGTCCAGGGAAAGGAAACTGCGGTCGGGCAGGCTACAGCATAACGGTTTAACGTTGCATGGAGTCCTGGCCGCTCTCTTCGAGGAGCAGGACTGCATTATACACCGAAAGCGGCATCGCATTGGAGTGCATTCCACCTTCTGCTGACCTCAGGCTACAAGGATCATGAATGTGTTTTGCATGGGTTTTGAGAGGGGAAAGGGTTTTAAGGGCTTCAAGGGGTTAAAGGAACAGACATTGCAATAACGAATAGGGGGGCTGCAGAATAGGGCTGGGCTAATAGAAAAGGGGTGCTCCAAGATGGGATGGGTGATACTGGCAGCTCCATGGGACAACAGAGCCCCAGGCTGTGACAGAAATGGCCACAGTCCTAGGAAACAACAAACAATACTCTCTGTGTTATAAGATGTATCAATGGGACGCTGGACCCGGTTTGTAGCAGGTGCTGCTCCCCACAAATAGATGGAGCAGCCCGACAGATAAGCCCTCAATTCGGGCGGTTCTCTTACGACCGCCGGAATCGAGGGCTTACGCAAGGGCTATTTAAAAAACAAAAAGGAACAGACATACCAATAACGAATAGGGGGGCTTCTGAATAGGGCTGGGCTAATAGAAAAGGGGTGCTCTAAGATGGGATGGGTGATACTGGCAGCTCCATGGGACAACGGAGCCCCAGGTTGCGACAGCAATGGTTACAGTCCTAGGAAACAACAAACAGCACTCTCTGTGTTATAAGATGTATCAATGGGACGCTGGACCCAGTTTCCAGGAGGTGCTGCTCCCCACCAATAGATGGAGCAGCCCGACAGATAAGCGCTCAATTTGGACGGTTCTCTTACCACCGTCGGAATCGAGGGCTTATGCAAGGGCTATTTTTTGGGGGGGGGAGGGGGGAACAAAAAAAAAAAAAAACAGAGGTATCATCAGCAAAGTGTACGAAGGAACCTGGGCCCGGTTCCCAGCAGGTGCTGTTTTACCAACCCGACGAATTACGGGACGCTGGACCCGCGTTCCAGCAGGTGTAGCTCCCCACCAATAGACTGGAGCCCCATTCCAGCAGGTGTAGCTCCCTACCAATAGACTGGAGCCCCCTGGAAGACAGGTAGGAGTGCATGCTCTTACCATCACTCCTATCTGTTGACGCTGGCAAAATGTTCTTAAAAAAAAGAAAAGAAAAAGAAGGACCATTGTTAAACCATCTAATCTTTGAAGTAAACGAAGATTCTTGCTCTTCCCAGAAACTCCACACATCTTGCATTGTTTGAGAATAGATGTGTCGAGTTTGTAAAACCCAGTTACTTGGTCTGACCGTTTTCTGAAGGAGAGGGCCGCACCGCATCTTGTGGTCCAGGCCAGGGTGCAGACTTCGTGGTGCAAGACTGCCATCTGGAGAGCGCAGTCCAGCTCCTGGGACAGTACAATTAAGTTTATGCTCGACCTGGAGTGTCAGGTCGCGTCCCCATCTCGTATGCACGAAAAAGTTTTTTCCACGGGGTGAACTCTGCGGTATGTGTCGAAGAGGGAAAAGGAGCTGCACAATTCCCCCAACATATGCTCATCCTCTTCCACATACTGGGGGCAGGGGGACTGCGAAGTCCACCTGTCCATCCACCGATCCGGGGCCACATTGAAATCCCCTGCCAAGACTAGTGCTATGCCCGTCGGTGCCATTGCCATGATCTTGGCAAAGAACTATCTCCGCTCGGCCACTGTGTGAGGGGCGTACAAGCGAAAAATGCTGATTACGGCTAGTTATGGCATTCCCTGAGCCGAAACCCACCGGCCTTCTTCCTCGCCTCTGCCCAGTTCAGCATCTGGACGTGCGAGTTGGGCCAGATTGCTACATCTGCTGTGGGCGGCCTCTGTGCATGCGCCCTATAGGCTTGGTGTGGCCAAATAAGTTGCTTCGGTTCATCCATAAGGTGGGTTTTTTATACGCAAATTATGTCTGGTTGCTGCCGTCCCCCTACCCCTCTTATCAGTTACTGAAGTGCCCGCGTTTTGAGGGGGTTGGGTGTAGCCAGGCCATTGGCATTGATGGAACATAAATCCAGGTCCGCGTCTCACATGCATCGGGACAATGCGGGGTTCCTGTTAAATGCAAATTATGCAATCTCTGCTGGGTCCATTAGTTGGTTGAAACTGGTGTGTCAGCAAGGCATGTCTACAGGGCTTCCCATGTGCTCAGCTCCCAATTGACAATGGATGTTGTGGTCAATGTTCCTTTTTTGAGGCAGGTGTACAGGTCCATTTCTGACCATACCGAGTTGGGTTTTATTTTCAACAATTGTAATTCCAAGAGTGTGTTGTGACTAAACCATTGCATGTTGACTCCTTTGTTTGAGTCACGAAGGATGTAAAGATCCCTTTGAGTGATCTGTTGGGTGCTTCCTTCCATCATGATGGTGGCCTGGGCCGCTGCCTCATAGGTTCTGGCTATGAAGTCTTGCATTAATCTGACAACAAGCTACTTTTTGAAATTATCACCCATCCACAAGGCCCACCAGTCCAGCAAAGTGACGCCCTTCCAGTTGCCAGTCTGACCGGCGGGTATCAGTCCAATGTCCCATTTCGCATCTCGTTTACGCAGGGGTGCCGTCAGGACCCTGTCAGTTTTTTCGAGTGGTTGCTCGTGCAGGCCATGTTCCACTAGCTGGCTGAGTTTCCACCTACAGGACAGCAGCTCTTTCTGGCTTGCCCCTCTTCTTCCAGCTCCTATCCCTGGTGTGGCATTCCTTCCCCTGGTGCGGCATTTTGGTGCAGGTCCGATCGGGCCCGGGGGCAGGGGGGGGGCTTGTCTTTCATCCGGTGGCCGTTGCGGGGCCGGAGGAGGGTGGGGGGGCGAGCGTTCCTGTGACTGTTGTGCTTATGTGGGGCTCGGAAATGTGTCTGTACCACAGAAGATCCGGTGAAAAGTGTCCTCCCAACTAACGTGTTCCGAGGGGCCATGATCTAATATGTGTTTCAGGACTGGGTTATTGTCTATCATTGTGAATAGTTGAATACAAGCAGTGTCCCAGAAGTCCTCCCCCCCTGGGCAGGCAGAGTTCACAGCCGTTCTAGCAGCCAATCCGCTATGCTACGAAGTTTCATTTCCATGTCCAAGTCGAGAGGTGGCCCCCCTTGTGTTTCTGGGGTGCAATCCGTCATGACCTCGTCAGGGAGGGGGGGGGAAGGGCACCGCCGAGGTTGCCGACACCTTGATATCCATTGGTTCCGGGACGAAGGCATCCCAAAAGAAATCCTCCATCTTCGGGGGTGTTGCCTCTGCCTGCTGCTGCCTCTGTTGGGGGAGGCCCTGCGGGGCTCTATTGCTTCCCTCCGACGTCTGCTCCTTCAGCGCCTCCTTTATCCTTTCTATTGCCTGCTTCTCCTCCCTACATGTTTCCTGATTCGGCCGCCTTTCCGTCCAGTTGAGCGCATCTGTCCCCTGGGCTGGGCCTGGAACAGCCCCCTGTTCCTTTGGCAGTGCAGGCTGGTTGTCAGTGATCGTAGGTGGCCTTTGGACCAGGTTCTGTGTTCCTTCCCGGCCCTCCCCTTCTGCAGAAATGAGGGTGATGTGATTATTGTGGGCTTCTTTGCCCCGAGGGTTTGAAGGCTCCAATTTTTAGCGAGCTTATGGGGCTTTTCCTGTTGCCTGCACACTGTAGAGACAGTGTGCCAGGTTTCCAAGGGGCCCGCCCATGTGTCGGGTCCTTGGCGCCTTGTCAGGCTTCGCTGGCGGCGGCGGGAGAGATGTGCCGGCTGCTCAATATACCTCTCCACCGTTTTGGGTGGAGTCCATGAGTCGGGCGGCTTGGAGTCAGGATCCAGTTCCCCTTGCCTCTCCCACATCCATCTGACCACGTTGCCATCCTCCTCACTACCAGGTCTACCACCCTTCAATGCGTGCTTTGAACGGGTCCCTTGTTGGACGGCCTGTCGTTTTGTTCTTTGTTAGGGTGGTGCTGGCAGTCTAGGTCAGTGTTCAAATGACCATATGCTCGACACCATGGCCAAAATTTGTGGGTTGTATGGATCCTAAGCTCCTTGCCCTCTATCCATATTGGATGATCTCGTCTATGGCGAAGATCTGAGCCTTCGTCAAGTTTATTGCCAGCATCAAATAGTCGTGTCGGCAGGCGATGTGCAAGGGGAGCAGGTCGTGGGGAAGAGGTCCAGGATGGAACAATAACGGAGGAGGAAAAAAAATGGAATGGGCCGCCAGGATGGGGTAGAAATAGTGGTGGTGGAGAACGAAATAAATGGGGGGGAGGCTGGAACTAATGGGCGAGGATGGAATGACAAAGGTTGGGGGATTAGACCGTGCGAGTCAGTGAGATGCTGTAACTGTGGCCAATTCCGCCATTATTACGATACCGAGGCAAGGGGGAAATCCCTACCAAGGGGAAGGGGGCGACAACTCTAACGAAGGCAGTAATGAAGCGTCGAACCCGACACCAGCGCTTGCGGTTAAGCAAGGAACTGGAGGAGTCGTTTGGAGCGATGGCTTCCTTTTTCAAGTTGATGCTTGAAGAAAAGAACAGGGCGGAAGAGATAAAGAGAGAAGAGGGGGAGAGGGTGAGAAGCAAGGAGCAAAAAAAGCAGCCATAGAGGAAGCCAATAGGATGAACTTGCAAAAAAGGAGGAAGAAGAAGAGGAGGCATATAGGATGTTGAGCATCAATTCAGTGGTGAATCGGGGGGGGCTGTTAGATGGCGAGAAGAGAGCAGCAATGTGGGAGGTTGGTTAGGATAGTATTGTTTCTGAGTATCTGTTGTCTGGTCTAGGAAAGGAGTGGTGTTAACCTGGGTTTGAGAGATCGGAAGAGACGGAAAAAAAAAAAGAAAAAAAAAAGGCCAGAACTGCTGATATAGCATATGCTTCTATAATCTTTATAGATACTAATCATCATCATCATTAGCATTATCTAGGATCATCACCATCTCCACATGAGGGACCCTAAGCCCGGTTCTCAGCAAGTTTGGTTCGGTCACTCCGGGCAGACTGTGAGGACCCCGGCCTCAACCCACAATCTTCTTATTGGTAATACCAGCCTTGGGCACTGGGCCCGGTTCATTTAAAAAAAAAAAAAAAAAAAAAAGAACCTAAGATCAAAAGTCCAAAAGACAATAAATGATGAGATTAGCGACTTGGTGAAGGGCAAAGGGAAGAAGATGGTTAGTAAATTTGAAGAGGAAGGGGACCCTTGAGGAGAAGGAGAAGAAGAACAAGATCTCAGTGGCCCAAGAAGGAAAGAATACCCGCTCTGAGGGTCAGACAGAGTGTAGCCCGCCAGGGGAAACACCACCAAAGGCTGTAAGAGGAAGCTGTACAAGGCAACCACTGTTCTCGAAGGCAATTAGGAAGTTGCACAAGGCAACAGGTGTTCCAGAAGGTATCTCCTGTGGAGTCGGAGCAGAAAGGAAGAGGACAACTGAAGAAGGACGTGCCACCTCTTCCGTCAGACCCATGGAGTGGGGTAATATGTTCAATATGGTGCAAGGATCAAGCGAGTTAAGGCAGTTATTGTGAAGTTCTGTGGAAAGAACTTTGGCCAGAACTGAAACAGATGTATAAAAAAAAAAGGATCCTATGGAGGTTAAAGAAGGACAAAACAGTCGAGGAACGGGCGAAACTTCATGTTATACAAAGTCGGCGTACATCACACTTGGAACGAGTGGTTGCAAGCTAGCTCGTATTTCAAGCATAGTGAACAGTTTGTCGCTTCGTCTCGTAGGACCGAAGGGGGTGAGGCGACTCGATCGAAAGAGAGTGAGGAAAATTTATCTTTTGGAAGCGAGATAAGGGGGGAACTAGGTATTGATAAGAGACGTAAGGTATGGCTTGGTATTGTTGATAGGATTAGCCCGCTGTTTTTGTTGTTCTTGCATCCCATGTGGTGGTAAGTTTCAAACCTTGTTGACTAAGGCTTTTGACCCGGACTCGAATAACTGGCTTTCGATAATTTCCTGTGTACATGATGACTTGAGTCCATTTTATCAAAAAAATGATGTTGGCAAGACATCGAGAGGGTTGTGCGATGGCGTGAACATTTGAGACAAGTGATATATGTACAAAATAGGAACAAGTTGAGACTCCTTATTAGGAACACACAGTCTTTTATTCCCTGCCTTTTCAAGAAACAGCAAGTCATCTACCATCGTAAATTCGTCAAAAGTTACTTTATCCTTCTCTTTGAACTTACGGACGATCTCAGACATAACGGAATCTTGCTGATAGGCTTCCACCAAAGATCGAGTTAAATCGTTAGATATGCCAAATTCGGTCACTAGCGCGCCCAGGTAATCTGCCCGACGTGATATTGCATCAGCTACTTTATTGTACTCTCCCTTGATTGGATCAAGTTGATAGTCATACATGTTTATCACTTGAATCCGCTGCTTGAGTGCGTCAGAGAGTACAAGCTGTGTCTTGATCCAGCTCACGGTCTCATGGTCAGATCTCAAGTAGAAGAATCTGCCTAGGAGGTAGTGTCTCCAATTAACCAGGGCTCTGTAGAGGGCATAGAGCTCACGCTCATATGTGGACTTTGCTAGCTTTTGAGACGGTATCTTCTTACTCATATACTCGATAGGTCTCAACTTTGGCCCCTCCTTTTGCGCAAGGACCGCGCCTATGCCATATTGGCTGGCGTCTGTGGCCATGACAAATGGCTTGTCAGGATCTGGAAGTTTAAGAACTCCGTAGTGTGTTAGAGCATACTTCAGTTTCCTGAAGCTTGCTTCACACTCTTCAGTCCACTCCCTAGGGGTGTCAAGTCGAGTTAGATCATTTCCTGCGGAGATGCACGCTGGATGGCAGTTTGTCTAATTAATGTCGCAGCGAACAGTTACCGAAATCCCCCTTCTCCCTGTATCCTTCTTGAGTTGTCACTTTGTGTCAACGCCCTGAGCATCTGGTTGAGCAGCGTGTCCCTCGCATGCAACGAGCCTTACACCTGTTTGATCTGGCTGATCAAGAGGCAGTTTAAGAACAGCCCCCAAGGTCCTCATGAATTATTTAACGTCGCAGACAGGACGACGATCACAGCCAGAGTCAGCACCGAGTCCCAGAAATATTTAAAGACGGTCTGGTAAGCGTCTGTCCAAAGGGCTGGCATGCCCTGCATGACCTCTATTGCGCGGCAACAGAACCAAGGACTTGCGGCAAAGCATGCGTGTACTAGTCCCAGCGGGTTGGCATGGTGACCGTGATCCGAGTGCTTCGTCCAGGGCCCTTCAGAGGCATCGCCTGTCTCCCACCAGGTTGCTGCCCAGGAAGAATGTCGACTCTCAAGGTTGAGCGCTCGCGACACCTCACATCGAGAGGACTCTCAAGACATAACTCACTTCCTCACGGTAAGAAGTAATGGAGAGGGTAGATAAGGAAGACAACAACGTACCTCATAATGTTGCCCCCAACCACAGATTCCTCACCGACAACCTGATGTGTATTTATGATGACCAGTCTTTGCCTCGGCACAACCAACAGCAGAATGCAGTTCCACCTCAGCTTAAATGCCACATCAGCGAGCTCTCATCATCCAGCGCACACCTCTATGTCACCACATAGCTTCCTAGCGCGCCCACACGACCCTGGGCCGCCAATCATTCAACACCAAAGCCTTATCACTGCCCCACACTTCCTGGGAAGCACCAAACAGTTGTTAATCAATGAGCACAGTTCGAACCAGCTCCGATACCAAATTGCAAGGAAAATGAGCGACAGCGAGATTTCAATGTCCAGAATGCACAATCACATTGAAGGCCAGATAGTATCACAGTGTCCAGAAAGCAGAAATGCACCAATATAACACCAGTGAAGAATCGTAAAACTGAAAACCAATGTCAATGAGAGCTTGCTCTCGCCACCAGCAACATGAGAATCCAGGCCCTATCTTCCTACTTGGTGCTCGGCGCGCAACCTACTTCCTACACAGCTACAGTCTGCCTACTAATTGACAATGCAACTGTTGATGTCAGCATCCCACGAAGTACTTGAAGATGTCACCCAATGGAGACCATCGCCAATACCAGGTATGTGCCCTCACATCATCATCATCATCCTTCTCTCTCTCCCCTGACTTACTCCCACGTCTTCCCTCTGTACACCCGAAGACCACCCCTGCACCTCACTGTAGTCCAAGCCCATCCAGCTATGGAGGCTGGGCTATGGCGCTGTCCTCAGCAGTGCCCTGCTTCCTGCACGACCGCACGCGCTAGCACCTTGACTCTCAGTGCCAGCAGCAGCCCACGAGCGTCCGCTCCGGCAGCGCTGCCGCCAGCATGCAAGTGCTGAATGAGGCTGCCACTGGCGAGCTCTTTCCTATATGGAAAGAGCCTGCCTGCCTTCGCAGCCTGGCTGGACTGGGCCTGGGCCCAGAAGCTTCCGGTAGGCCCCAGGATGCTGCGCTTGAGTTGCAGCTACTGGTCCTCTTTCGGTTGGGCCTCCCAACTGTCAGTGTATGAGGCTGCGATTCTCGCCCAGGGCCTGCATTCTTCGAAAAGCCCAGAAGGCCGTGGAATGTCTTTGTTGCTCGGCCTGTATTTCCCTTCAACCAACGCTTGAGTTGCAGCTACTGGTCCTCTTTCGGTTGGGCCTCCCAACTGTCAGTGTATGAGGCTGC
>BFEA01000114.1:2522131-2542722 GCA_003427395.1 Chara braunii | reverse complement strand
CCGACGAAACAGTTTGTCACAGCCCCTCGTTTGTTGTCCTCTTCTCCCTCTCTGCCTACGGTTTACCGGGCAGTTCTATTTGACGATATATAGGTTATGTGCCTGATCAAAAACGAATCCAGCAGGGCATTCACCTGTTCCCATACACGTGCAACGACAAGTATACTTGGGGAGAGCAATCCACACCACACCAATGACGAGAGTACACTGCAGAAGCTCACAAAATCCAAAAATAGGATTGAATATAATCAATCCTCATTAATACCATCTCTCCCCAGTTTAATCAGCCACATGAATTCCCAGGATCCCAACCACATTATTATCAACACCAACAAACCAACTAAGGGAGACTTCTTCTTCCTCCCTTGACATCAAGCTCTAGCTATGGCGCCACTCCAATCTCCAGCGCCCAACCTAGTCGGTCCAGCAATTGCCGCACACCCTCCTGAGCCCAGCACGCCACTCTGCCTCATCCACGATGCCCACTTCAGCTGAAGTGTTTGCTCAACAGGGGAGCCCGAATCTCAGGATGGAGAAGAAGAGCAGCAACTTGATGAAGAAGAAGGTGGCTGCCACTTCAGCAAACATTTCGGAGAAGTGTTTCGACGGCAGCTCTGTCATAACCTTGACAGTACACCAAATAGGCGGATATGCCAAGAGCGCTTGGGCCCTGGAAACCTGCGCGGTCCTCAGGCAGCTGGCTTGACCAGCTATGGCTGTGAGGAAGGTGCCTGTGCTAGGGAATTAGCGCTGCGGCCTCAACGCGACCTCCCAGCAGCACTTTGAGAAAGAAAGTTAAGAAACTCAAAAAAAAGAACCCGTTTCCTTTGGCCTTCAACACTTTTGTAGACTGCCTTACAGCCTAAGACTAGGCTCAAAACGGGAAAAAGGGAAAGACAATGCTGTTGAAGACTACGGGGCGCCGCCCCAAACTGCCAACCACCAGCCCGACAGATGTCGGCCACTAATTGGTCCCCTGGATGCACGCAGTCATAGCTCCGATACCAACTATTATGTCTGATGATTAAAAACGAATCCAGCAGGGCATTCACCTGTTCCCATATACATGTGCAACGACAAGTAGGCTTGGGGAGAGCAATCCACACCACACCAATGGCGAGAGTACACAGAGGAAGCTCACAAAATTGAAAATTCAAAAATAGGGTTGAATATAATCAATCGTCATTAATACCGTCTCTCCCCAGTGTAATCAGCCACATGAATTCCCGGGATCCCAACCACGTTATCAACACCCACGAACCAACTAAGAACAGAGTTTCATCAAGTAAGGGAGAATTATTCTTCCTCCTTCGACGTTAAGCTCTAGCTATGGCGCCGCTCCAATCTCCAGCGCCCAACCTACTCAGTCCACCAATTGCCACACACCCTCCTGAGGCCAGCACGCCACCCTGCTTCATCCACGATGCCCACTGCAGATGAATTGTTCACTCGACAGCGGAGCACGGTGTCGAGCGCATCGGCTCTTGCCTTTCCCCCAGACTTTTCTCGCAGATGCAAGAAAAGGCGGGAGCCGAGGCGCTTGACAACGGCTCCCAGGATGGAGAAGAAGAACAGCAACTTGATGAAGAAGAAGGTGGCTGCCACTTCGCCAAACACTTCGGAGAAGGGTTCCACGGCAGCTCTGTCATAACCCCAACAGTACACCAAATAGGAGGATGCGCCTACAGCACTTGGGGCCTGCAAGCCCAGTGCTGTTTTCAGGTAGCTGGCTTGACCAGCTATGGCCGTCAGCAACCGCTGTGAAGAAGGAGCCTCCGCTAGGGAATTAGCGCTGTAGCCTCAATGCGACCTCCCAGCAGCACTTCGTGAAAGAAGCTCAAAAAAAAGAACCCGTTTCCTTTGGGCTTGGACACTTTTTTGGACTGCCTTACAGCCTAAGACCTACAACCTACAGCCTTGAGCTGAATCTAGACTCAAAACGGGACAAAGGGAAAGACAAAAGAGGCCTAGCACTCAGATGCAGAAAAGGGCAAAACCGTGAGTCCTAATGGTTCTAAGACTAGCCTACAGAGACTCCCACAGTCAGGTCTAGGGATCGAGCCCACTAAGACTCACACAACGAAACACAACCGCGCCAATATAAGTCACGGGCCCGAGTCCTGTAGAGCTCAAAAGCAAACAACAGCAACTCGAATTAATGTACGGCCCGCATAAAACTGCAATTCATTGCATATATATATATATAATATATATATATATATTTGACGATATATATATGCATTTTTTATTTATTTTAATTCCGGACCTACCGGACCGGATGTCCCCCAGGACATCCAAACGCGGACGGTTCAGACTGGGCTCCGGACGTCCGCATTGTAACCATGATATGCAGCCGTACCAGTCAATCACTGGCTACATATCAGGAGGAGAAATAAGGACCCTAACAGCTCGGACAGATGTCTAGTCTGCTCAGAACCAGAACAAGAAGACTCAATACACTGTCTAATGACAGGTAAAGAAGCAACAGAACTATGGGCAAGAGCCTCTGACTCGTGGGATCACCTTTTCTCCTCTCCCTTCCCTGGGCACCCCATCCAGCTCCTACTTTGGACTAACATCCCATCCCAGTTGGGTAAACCCTAAAAACAGTGGTTTGAACTGATCGGCAAAGCAACACTATGGGCGATCTGGAAGGAAAGATGGAGCAGGACCAATGCCAAGAAGTTTTTTTTGTTTGTTTTTTCTTTAAATTTTTAAATGAACAATTGCTCCAATCTATTCGTGGGGAGCAGCACGTGCTGGGAACCGGGCCCAGTGTCCCATATGAAATTATGCACAACATGGAAGATACCGGGGCCATTACCCGTCTTCGGCTGAGAATCACGTACAGAAAACTCAGAGGATAGGAGTAGTCACAAGCTACTACATTCAGTCAACATGTTTTAAAAAAAAAACAGCAAAACCCAAACCAAAGTGAATGACGCTCAGCCTCCGAACCTCAACCCGCTTCAACCTCTCATCTTTGACATCAAGACTCTTCAAGGCCTCGCACCCCCAACAGCTAGGTTACGAGACAGCGCGATCTGCCTCAGAACACTCCCATCTGTTAGGCTACAGGGTAGAACAACCCACCTCGGCTCCGTCCAGCGCCATCTTGATAACAGCCCCAAACAGCCACAGAACCACCTTCCCCCCTCGGCGATTCCCTTGACCTCCACGCTGGAGTCACAGGGCAGCACGGCCAAACCCACAGCTCCGACCAGCTCGGCGATTCGTAAGCCTAAGAGTGGAGTGGCAATTAGCACGGCATCAAAAGAACGGCCAAGCATCACCACAGTCCCAATTTCGGATTGCTGGCGCTGGAATTGCACAGAGAATTTGAGTAACTGGAGGACTTAACCTAAATTCCGCAGAAAACAGAGCCAGGCCAGCGACTGCCGCTCAATAGGCCCACCCATAAGCCCTCCTCCACCTTCCAGCCATGTTTGCCAGGCCTCTGGGACTGAGCTCACACCCCCAACTGCTGGGTTACAGTGCGGCACGACCCGCCTCAGAAAAACCGCGGTTGTCTTGGCAGCGTCAGCAACGACCGCTAGTGGCCCAGATTCTGGTCGAAAGCCTTCCTCCGACGGCAATCCCCAGGTTCTCCATTAGGCCCCATGCCCCCAATCCTGATCGGGTTACAGAGCAGCACGACCAAGCCCCAGCGTCAGCCAACGTTGTCCCAACCAGTTGCAGACCATGGGAGTGCCTCAGAACCGCAACGACCGAACCCCTGAACGCCACCACGACCCCGACCACCGATTGCAGAACATAGCAAATCCCTTATGTTTTTCAGAACATCAGAAAATCATATCAACCAATATGGGGTCATCCCCCGAAGGTCCCCCCTCTACCCTATTAACCCCACTCAGGCTGGACTTACCACGCCACAGCGCTGCCATACCATATTCCTATCCAGCTGGCTAGCCCCTTCAACAACTAGAAGCATTATGCCCACCCAGCAACCTCCCCCACCCTGAATCCATATTGACACCAACCGCCAACAGCACAGAATAAAACCCGAATGCTGCGAACAGGCAGCATAGAGTCCATTGTAGAAGAATCTGAAGCACCAGAGACAAGAGAATTTAGATTGGACGACCTGGAACACTCTTGATAAGGTCTGGGCCGTAACAAAGAGCATGATGGAAGCAGAGATTCTCTGCAAATGGCGAAGGGTTATGTATACCGTACAGAGCTACCCGGATACAAGCCAGATACACCTGACAACTTTCAGAAGAGTCTGGCTAGCAGAGGATAAGGTGGCGCATATTGACAACATGCGGCTGTAGATTCAAGGACACACATAATTCAAAAATTCCACTATAGGGGCAGAACTTCCAGACAGAGAGGTCCCAGAGCCCAGCAAGGTTGTGATGGCCAGAAGGATTGCGACATCAATGGGTGAGGATGTGACAGAATGTTTAGATGAACGCAAGGACGGAAGTAGGAGGAGAAGAAAGGACGCCTTCTTGTGATTCTCTTTTTTTTCCCCAAAAAAACCTTCAGTGTAGGCGGGACACTTGGCGAGGTGCTAAGAGCATCCTCGTTAAGTGGGCCTACATGGAAGGCTCCAGCTATTGGTGGGGAGCAGCACCTGCTTTCCAGATTGATACATTGATACAATTATACAATGATTCTGTAACAGCGTGGGTGAAAGAAACAGCATTAATTACCTTCTTAAGAGGGAATTGAATGTCCATCAAGACCCCGGAATGAGTTGTGACGCCGCCACCTACCCACTAAGATTGAGGTGCCACCCCGCCCCTGCCACGGATGCAAATAATCCTCCTGTAACATGGAGCAATCAATGCTGGTCAGGGATCCTGTGGCCAAATGGAAGGAGGCGTATGTGTGTAATGATGTATCTACCTACTTTGACTTGCCGGGGAATAGGAACCGGACTAGTGCTCCCCAGAATGGATATGGAGGCAGGGCCATACGGACCTGTTTAAAATAAAATAAAAAAGGACTTGTCAACTGCCATGCTCAATTGTATTTACGCTTCTGCAAGTTGACTGTACGCTGGTCAGCACTAGTCCTTCAGGGTTCTCCCTTTGCAGTTACGGCAATGTCAAATAGCTCAGCTAAGTTGACCTAGCTATCTACCCAGTATTCACATTTATTTGGCTTGCCTTAGACCTACAATGATGACCAGCGACTCAAATCACCACGACAAGACCAGCAAAATCCACCGTCAGAGGACACAACACGCATGCATGTGTTATGTGCCTGATTAAAAATGACACACGTTCCCATAAACATGTGCAATGACAAGTAGACGTGGAGAGAGAAAACCACACCACACCAGATGAGGAGAATGCACAGCGGAAGCTCACAAATCCATTGATAGAATTTAATTATTCAATTCTAATTAAAACTGTCTCTCCCAAGTTCAATCAGCAGCACAAAATTCCCAAGATCCCAAGCACGTTATCAACATCCAGGAACCAACTACTTACAGAATTTCATCAAGTAAGGGAGACTTCTTCTTCCGCCCAACCTTGAGCTCACAGCTATGGTGCAGGCCTGCACCCAACCTATCAGGCCCACCAATTGCCACCAACCCACCTGAACCCAGCGCGGCACTCAGCAGTCCAAACCAGATGCCCACTGCAGAGGAAATGTCCTCTCAACAAGGGAGGGTAGCTCCCTGGACGTAGAAGAAGAACACCAACTTGAAGAAGAAGGAGATGGCTGCCACTTTGACAAACACTTGCAAGGAAGAGCTTCAATGGCAGCGCTGCGTATCCCCAACAGCACAGGTAAGAGGAGGCGCCTCAAAGCGCTCAGGGGCTGATGCCGAGTGCTGTCACAACATGAGCAGGTAGCCCCAGCTATGGCCACGGGCCCTAACAACATGAAGATGACGCCGCAGGTAAGAGAACACACCACCGAGCAGGACACAACCCCTAGCAGCATTTCGTGGAAGAAAAAAAAGAAATGACAAGCAGAATCCGTCTTGCCTGGCCCTCGACACTTCTGTTCCCCTCAATCCTCTAGGACCCAACAGCCTACAGCCTAAGACAGACAACCTACTGCTCAGGACTGAATATAGACTGAAAGACAGGGAAGAGGGGGCAAACCTACATGCCTGCTGAAAACGAGTGCAGAAAAGACAAAAGAATAGGCTGAAGGGCCTAAGACGAACAAACAAAGACCACTACAGTCACGTCTAGGGATCGATCCCAACAAGGCCCAAAACAAACAAACAAACAAACAGGTAACGGGATCAAGCCCCGGAGCACTCAAGTACGGGGCTCAGCAGACGCAATTAGTGTACAGCCTGCATACGAAGCTGCAATTCATTGTGTTCCTACCCTCCTGGGAAGCGACGACCCCGAGCTAGGAGTGTCTACGAGGAGACCGTCTAAGCAACTGCCCGTTCTGTTCAGCCTCATAGAACCGCACAACTGATTTTGCAGACTTGAGAAGTTCCTTGTGAACCAACAGTCCTCGATATGAGGTTGGAAGAGTAACTTCACAAGATATTCACAGTTGGGGCCTGTGCCCCACTCTATGCTCTCGACTTCATATCCCTTCCCAGGAATAGGAGGTCCAAACTGTGGTGGCCTGTCAGAGAATGCATCAGCAGGGGTGAACGGCAACAATTTTGAGGCAAGGAAGACTCGATATGAGGGGGTACAACAAGCACATAGGAAGGTCCAAATGGATCTGCCCCCACAGTATGAAGCACCTGCCATAGGCCATAGTAAACACGCAACAATTTTCCTGATATATCTTGTTCGTCAGTTAATTCAAATATTTTCACCTAGACCCAATGACATTGCCGAATAGGAGAGGGAGAACGATGCTTATTGGTTCTAGCTTCCTCTAGGTCCTTCTCATACCTCTTTGTGAACTTTGCAGTCCCAGGAGTTAGTTTAGGTTTGGACTTGTCGATAGTTTAGGTTTGGACTTGTCAATCAGATCATCGAGAGGTTGTCGGGGTCTCTTGCAAAGTGCATCCTATAGGGTGTACAACCTGTAGTACTGGGAACAGAGGTATTGTACATCAGTTGTGCCCTGGACAAATGTTTGTCCCAGTCTTGCTGATCAGGTATGATTACAGGACGCAACAATTGAAACAGGACGTGGTTTATCACTTCAGCCTGTCCATTGGCTTCAGGATGTCTCCCAAAGGTCATGTCCAGTCTAGAATGCAGGTAGTCTTTGCAGAAACTGCCAATCGTCACTGCAAAATTTGGGGTCTTTGTCGTTGACAATGGAGGATGTACACCCATGGATATTTAACTATCTCTCACAGAAAAGCTCTCTCACCAGAGGTATTCTGGCCTCAGCAGGCAAGGGAATAAACTCAGCAAACTTAGAGAGACGATCCACACATACCATTACGTTTCTCATGGCCCGTGGAGTAGTCTTGCCTAGATCTATAAAGTTTATGCACACAAACTCACTAGGACCATCCAGGATAAATAAAGGTCTGAGAAGTCTCATTGGAGGTCGCCTGTGGACCTTGTTCCTTTGGCACAACTCACAGGTGTCTGAAAACACTTCAGTGTATCGTCTCTCATTCTCGACCACTATAAACGTTGGGTCAGGGCAGCATATGTCTTTTAAGGACCCAAAGCGACCACGAGCATCATGACTCTCTGAAATCACATGAGTAATGATCTTGCGATCATTGGGGATACACAGACGATCTTCCCCCTTGCTGATCGTGTACAGCAAGTCTGAGGTCAAGGCATAGACTCAAAATTGGGATCAACGTGCAGATTCCTAAGTATGGGGCCAAAGACCGGATCCGGAGGCAACACATCAGCAATAGCCTGCCTGGTGGAATCAGCAAAAGAGTAAGTATCATCAATGATAGCAAATGAATCAGGTCTACGTGACAATGCATCAGCCACCATGTTATAGCACCTCTTTTTGTGCTTCAGTTCAAAGTCAAAATTGTCTATGAACTGAATGTACCTCGCTAGTTTATCATTTAACTCGTCAGTGCAAGGTGAAGTGATCAGAGTAGAACTTGAAGTGTCTCCCAAGTAAGAAATGTTTCCACTGTTTGAGAGCACAAATGAGAGCATACAGTTCTTTCCCATAGGTGGAAGCCTGAATTTCTTGCACCTTTATCTTCTTATTCATGAATTTCATTGGTTTCATACCAGTCTCTTCATCTTGTTGAAGAACTGCACCAACTTCATGCTGACTTGCATTTGTGGTCAGCACAAATGGCAAGGTAGGGTCAGACAATTGAAGAACATCCTTAGCCAACAAGTTAGTCAAGGGAATGGCAATAGTAGAAAAAAATTTTCTGATGAACTTTCTATAATAGGATGCCAGATTCATGAAAGACTTGATGTATTTAACTATTTGTGGTTGTGGCCAGTCCCTAACAACAACAACCTTAGACAACTCTGAGGAAAGGTCATCTGCAGAAATCACATGTCCCAAATACGCAACAAAAAACGCACCAAAAGATAAGTTTTCTTTGTTGATTTTGTATTTGTTTTCTCTTAGAATCTGCAGAATGTTTTTGAGATGATCAACATGGTCTTCAACAGTTTTGTTGAACACCAGAATGTCGTTCAAATACACCACAACAAACTTATCCAAATATGGTTTAAAAATGCGATTTATTTAAGTCTAGAAAGTACTTGGCACATTGCACAAACCAAATGGCATGACTAGATACTCATAGGTGTCATACCGGGTTTTAAAGATTTATCTTGTGCACATTCTCTTCATCTATTTCAATCTGATGATATCCTGATTTCATATTACTTTGGTTGAAGACTTTGCAGCCCTGCACCATGTCCAACAAGTCGTCGATCATAGGCAAGGGCTCAAAGCTCTTCCTAGTGATCTTATTAAGGCCTCTGTAGATGCACATCCTGAGTTCACCATTTCTCTTTTGAACAAAGATAATTGGTGCCCTGTACTCAAATGACCCACTAGCGGTTAATGGAAAGCCAGAAATTCGGGGTTTTTCGTCGCGTCTCTACAAGCAATGTTGTCGAAACGTTTGCGAACAAACTATGCAGGGTCATAATACAAACATCAAAAAACCAAGTATGCAAAAAAAAAAAAAAAAATTCAGGGAAATATGACAGTTTCGGTGAAAAATTCGCCAAAATTCGCCGAATTTTGGGCCTTCCATTAACCGCCTCTCAGATGAACTAGGCCTGATCCGTCCCTTCAGTGTCAAGGATTCCAACTGCTTTCTCAATTCATCCCGTTCAACAGGTGATATTTTGTGGACTCTTCCTTTGGGAGGGGTGGGGTCAGACATAGTTGGATGTGATGCTTGATCTGCCTATGGACAAGTCCAGTACGCTCCTGAGTCAAATCAACAAACTCATCAACTACCTGTTGAATGGAAAGATCAATTTGAGAAGGGGACGAATCTAAATTTGTTTGAGTGACATAAGCCATAAACAAATTCTCACGGTCTGTCTCCTTATACAAGTTGTTTAGGATGGTAATCAATAGCTAAGACACATTGTCTTAGCTCACCCTGTGAAATTTTTAATTGAATGTTGGGCAGGGCCCAGACAATTGAAGGATTAGTAGCTTGCAGCCAATTCAAACTCTGGACCAAATTAAAGGGAAGGTGAGGAAAAACATAGAAGTTCAACAATTGTTTGATTTCCTCTTTGTCATCAAAGGTGACTGGCACACCCTTGAGACCCAAGTGGAGTTACTGAACTCCATTATGAGAGATAAAGTTCCTTGTTGCACCCCAGTCAAGCAAGGTTTTGATTCTTGTTATGTTAATTTGAGGTTTGAGCATGATCAATTTTGATCTCTTTGTTTTCTTCTCCTTCAACTGGAGATGAAGAGAACAAAGTTGAGGGCTCATCAATAAAGGGTTCAATGTATGAGAACATTGGGCCCTTTGCAGCCTTAGAAAAACCAGGCTCAGTGGCTGATCCATTTCCTGAGGGAGATGGTTTCAGTTCAGCAGGACTGGATGCAGTCCGTGCTGGTCTGTCTAGTTTTTTTAGTGGTTACAATTGTTGTGGTTCAGTTTAGGGCAATCCTTGACATAATGGTCGCCATCACATCTCAGATAGACACCCTTGTCCTTCCTCTTTTGCGAACCGCCCTCGGGGATTCTCATATCTCTCCAAGGCAAAGAGGAAGCATACATGGGACTGATTGAACATTTGGCAAACTTTGGGAGGTTCCGCTGTTGAGGAGCATTGTGGGGTTTGCCTTACCCCTTAGAACTGAAGGGTTTTCGTCCCTGGAACTGCTTGCCACCTGTGAGGACTAATAGTGCTTGGGCCAGCATTTGAGCAGCCTGGTGCGGTGATACCCCTGCACCTTAGCCAGTTGGGGAATTACATCCTCCCTGGCCAATGCCTACAAAGTGATCATCAGACTCCATGGTATACAAACTTCTCTTTCCCTTCCTCCGCTCTGCCAAATAATCGCCAATCCCTGTGGTGTAGTTCGCAGGAACTCCTCTGATGAACCAAGTCAATTGGTCACGATCGGACATCTCCAAACCAGGAGTGGGGGTAAGGCGCTGAAATTCTGCATAAATCTTGGTTAGAGAACCCATGTACTTTGGTTGACAACGACTAACTAGCTCATTTGCAGCCTTGCCAGCCTTTTCCTTGTTTGTGAACCTCGCCTCCAAGTCGTGAAAGATGGTCTTCAACCCTTCTGCAACAACCCAATCTAGCAATTGTTGTTGAGACTTGTTAGCCTCAGAGGTAGCCCACTTCAATGTTGACTCACCAAACAAGGCCACAATGGACTGTACCTTGTTAACCTCTTGGCAGATGAATCCCCTCAAATAGGACTCCATAGAAGCGATCCAATCTGACACGTTCACTATGGGGTCATCCCCAGTGAATTTGTCGGATTGCATCATCTTGGAGAATCGTTGTTCCTGCTGGCCAGAATTACCACCATCAAGTCTCAGCTCCCCAGGGACGGCCTATTGCTTTAGCTTGAGAAAAAAAGGATTTCCTTTTGAAGAACCGTGGGGCATTGCACTTGAAGTGGGGACCGGTTTGGGTTTGGGTTTGGTTGACTGAGAGGGAGTGGAGGTAGGAGAGGGAGTTGGGGTAGAAAAACTTTTATGATCAGATCAAGGGTTTCTACAATAGAAGACTGTTTGACTTCAACCTGAGTCAGACGGTCTTCTACTGCAGATGCTAGGTCCATCCGGGCGGTGAGGGCATCTCTGATTGCAGTAAATTCCAAGCGAATCCACTCAGCCAACTTCATGTTGGTGTCACTGAATCTGCCATCAGATTCAGCGGCCAAGAAGTGCTCTGCCAGCACTTCCCGTCTGGCTGCATCCTGATCCTTGTCATCCCTTGCACCGCCCGAGCTTGCGGTGTCAACCATTCCCAATTATTTTTTTTCCACAAAAATAAAATAAAAATTTGGATTAGAGTTCAAACATAGAACGACAAACTAATTAGAATTGAACTGTGTCGTTTGCTCACGTGGAGAAAGGTTAGAATAGATGACAGATTAGTGCTTAGTGTCTATCGGGGTAGTATCGGCGTTCGAGAGATTGCCGACAACGGTTAGCAACAAAATCAGACAATCAATTCTCTTTTTTCGCACGCCGCAATTCAATCAGAATTAAAATATTTCCAATTTGATCCTTACAGGATCTTCCGAGGAACACCAACACTAGTTAGCATGGCAAGAAAACATCAAGTTCATGCAGAAGAATAGATAAACTGCAGAAGGGCAATAACTCAGTTTGCGAAAAAAAAACAACGCGGTTTGCAGGCTGTTGAGAAGCAGATTGATCGCAATGGGCTTGTAGACTGTCCACACCGATACACTGCATGGACCGTTTTGACGCCACTAACAGACCCCTTTGGACTGACAACATTGGACTGGACTGACACCAGATCTGACACGACAGACCGGGACAGGACAGACAAACAAAAAAGGGACTGTACGCAGCTTCTGCGTTGGCTAAAGACCCACAGTCACTGCAAGCTGAGGTCACGGGGAAAATCGAACCATTGACAACCTACTGACAGCAGACAGACGGAAAAACTTTTACTGGCCTCTACACGGTCAGCAGACTGACAAAGCTCAGAAACCCGTTCTGACGAACTGACGTTCGAGGGACAGGTCGATGGAATTCACTCACTCGATCAACATCTTGATTGAAGATTGCTGCAGGTCAACTCTGATCGAAATATAGGGGCTTGGCTAGCTTACTGTCGGCCAGTGCCCAAACTGAATCCTCGCTGAAAGTTCCAATCAATTACCGTAAACGAATTGCTGTCAATTTTTCGCAAATTGATATCCCCTGAGGGTCTGCAAAACTGGTGGTCGGCCAAGCAGGCGAGCCTGCCATGTTGAGGGTTGTCATGCCCTCACGTCGCTGGCAGACTAATTAGGGTTGACGTCCGAATTATTGTTGGGGCCAACTCAAATCGGGAGACCGCTTTTTTTTTTTTTTTTTTTTTTTTTTKAACCCGCTTTTTTGCCGAAGCGCGCCAATCAAACAGCAACTATCACCGCTGTCGACGTTGAAGATGACGGAGCACCGCCCCAAACCGCCAACCACCACAATTGAAGATGACCAATTAATTAATTATGTAGATGCACGCGGTCGTAGCTCCAATACCAACAGTTATGTGCCTGATTAAAAACGAATCCAGTATGGCATTCACACGTTCCCATACACATGTGCAATGACAAGTAGACTTGGAGAAAAAAAAAACACACCACACCAGATGAGGAGAATGCATAGCGAAAAACCACAAATCCATTAATATATATATATATATATATATATATATATAGTCACTTTGTGAATCAGAACGCAAAAAAGGGGAAAGAAAAAGGAAAAGGAAAAAAGGGGGAGGGGGAAGAGGTAAGGAAAGCTCCACCTGTTCATAACCTCTTACGTACAAGGCCAGCCACGTATATATATATATATATATCATCACAAACAGAACTGCCCGGTAAACCGTAGGCAGAGAGAGAGAAGAGGACAACAAACGAGGGGCTGTGACATATATATATATATATATATATATATATATATATATGTATATATATATTTAAGATGTGCTCCAATCTATTCGTGGGGAGCAGCACATGCTGGGAATCGGGCCCCGTGTCCCACATGAAGACATGTAAAAAACAATTTATGAACAAATTGAGATACCGGGACCATTACCCGGTTTTGGTTTGAGAGTATCCTTGAAGATCATGAACAAGCTACTGAAGTTCGGGATAGATGATGAGAAAACTACGGATCTTTTTTTACGATTGTTAAACACGTCCTGAAATCCACAACAATTTTTCGAACACTAAGGGATTTCCAACAGATCATAACAAAGCTCACCAAAACTGACTTATTCTCTGACAAACTCATCCAGTCCTCACACCCCCTATCTGCTAGGTTACAGAGCAACGCGACTCACTCCAGCTCCGGGCGGTGTCGTCATGTGTCATCAACCCCAAGTTGTCCCTTAGAAGGCCCCTGCATAACATCCCTAGATCTCTTTGCAAGGCCTCATTCCCTCACCTTCAACAAGTTACAGGGCATCACCCCGGTTCCGGTCGGCGTCGTTCTGACATTGAACAACCACGGATCATGAATATAACAATATAATTCCAGTGCAACTTCGTACAAACCAGTAGCAGACCCGCAGAATCCTGAGAGATTTTTCAAACTACCAACAATAATAAGGGTGTTTGTTTTGAAAATTCCAGAAAAAATCAGAAAAAGTCTCAACCAAGTATAAGCAAAGGATATAGAAATTCCCTCATTTCCCCCTCGTCCCCCTGCCCCACCGCTGCCTACCGCTGCCTTCACCGAAAAAGACCGCCTCTGATCACGAACACTCCTCATTGACCCCAACTTGGGACAAACCCATTTCCCCCCCCCCCTACTCCCACAAAGGCATCCAGTTCCACCCAAAGTATGCCTTTGTCGACCACTTAACCTTATCTTCCACCGCTGGGATATGATGTCGATCCATACATCTCCCCCAGCCCCAGAATAGAGCATCCCCCAAAATCTGCCCGGTATCCCTTCAGGGCAATCACCTCCCTCCTTGTGAAGCCCTTGCTGAGTAGAGATCTCCCCCTCAGAATCACCCCTCTGATGGATTATCCCCCCCCCCCCCCCTCTTCCATCTCCCTTTATCCCTCCGCTGCCTCCACCGAAAAGAACTGCCCTGATCACAAGCTCTCTTTATCGGCCCCAACTTGGGACATTCTTGATTCCTCCCTCTACTTCCACTAAGGCATCTAGTTTCACCCAAAGTATGCCTCAGCCAACCCCTCACCCCTATCTGCCTCCGCTGGGATATGATGCCAGGCCATACATCTCTCCCAGCCCCAGAATAGAGCATCCCCCAAAAATTTGCCCCCACTCCCTCCAGGGCATTTCACCCCCCACCTTGTGAAGCCCCTGCAAAGTAGAGCTCTCCTCCTTAAGACCCCAACCCCCCACCCGCGCGAAGATAATTCATTAGTGCGCCCAAAGGGGAATCAGAAATTAATAGTGGAGAAAAGTTGGGTTAGGCCGACGCCCGATCCAGACGGACTGAGAGGGGTCCGTCGGACAGAACCAAACGAGTCAAAGAACATGCCAGAAACTTTTTTTTTTTTTTTTTTTAAGATGGGGTTGGATTGCGCTCGCTGAGAGGAGCCCAAATCCGCAAAGAAACTTGTAAAAGGCATGTGTGTTGGGGGGGGGGGAAGGAGTTTGAGGGGRGGGGGGGGGGGGGGGTTGACAAGGGGGTAAAAGGGTGTGTTGCAGCAGCCAGTCCGCTGCACAAGCGGTTATCGGGTAGCTGAAAATTCAGGAATGAAAATTATCTCCGAAGACCCGGAAAACCACATGTTTAGGCAGGTTGCATCCTGAAGTGGTAAAGGGTGGTTTTCATGATCTTTGGACCTTTCACCACTTCAGGACCATTCAGGATTTCCAGACTGCCCAAAACTCTCACTTGACCACTTCAGGACACCCTTCACCACTTTAGGATGCAGCCTTCCTAAACAGGTGGTTTTCAGGGTCTTCGAACCTTTTACCAGTTCAAGACCATTCAGGATTTTCAGACTGCCCAAAACTCTCACTTCACCACTTCAAAATCATTCAGGATTTTCAGACCTGAATGGTCCTGAAGTGGTGAAAGGTCCGAAGACCCTGAAAACCACCTGTTTAGGCAGGCTGGCTGCATCCTGAAGTGGTGAAGGGAGTCCTGAAGTGGTGATGAAAAATATGACCGTTGTTAACCTTCTCTCGTTCGCTGAGGGGAGGGGTTAGACCACTGCCCGCCATAATGTCGTGGAAGTAGAGGATGCAAGGACCAACAACAACAGCTAGGGGGGGGGGAAAGTAAAAATATCGGAAGAAGAAAAAGAAGAAGAAGAAGTAGAAGACGAAGATGAAAAAGAAAAAGAAAGAAAAAGAAGAAAAAGAAGAAGTTTGTGCGGTGTGAAAGGAGCTGCTGCCTGCCCACTTATGTCCTTTTTGGGGGGCACGAAAAAAAAAAAAAAAAAAAAACGAACGGGAGATAGCAGGCAGTAGGATATGGCAGGTGGTGCAGATATGGAGGAGGAGGAGGACGACGAGGAGGGAAGAAGAAGACGAAAGGAGTTGGAGGAGGACGAAGAGGGAAGAAAAAGACTAAAAGAGGAGGAGGAGGAGGAAGACGAAGAGGGGGGGGGAAAGGAGGAGGAGGAGAGAAGAACAAGGAGGAGGAAGAGGAGGAGAAGGAGGAGGAGGAAGAAGAAGATCAAGAAAGGAGGAAGAAGAAGATGATGAAAGGAGGAGGAGGAGGAGGTGACGACGAAGAAGAAGAAGACGAGAGGAGAGGGAGGAGGGGAGGAAGAAGGAGGAGAGGAAAGGAGGAGAAAACAGATGGAGGAGGAGGAGGAGAGAAGAAGAAGAAGAAGAAGAGAGGAGGAGGAGGAGGAGGAGGAGGAGGAGGAAAGAAGGACAAAACGAGGAGGAGGAGGAGAGAAAAAGAAGGCGAGAGGAGGAGGAGGAGGAGGAGGACGAGGATAGAAGAAGAAAACGAGAGGAGGAGGAGGAGGAGAGAAGGACAAGACAAGGAGGAGGAGGAGGAGGAGGAGAGAAGAAGAAGAAGACGAGAGGAGGAGAAGGAGGAGGAGGAGGAGGAGAGAAGGACAAGACGAAAGGAGGAAGAGGAGAGAAGAAGAAGAAGATGAGAGAACGAGGAGGAAGAGCATGAGGAGGACGACCTGCCGGTAGTGCATGGGGATGACGAAAAACAAAAGAAAAAGAGGACAATGAAGGAGGTCGAGAAGGAGGAGGAGAGAAGAAGAAGACGAAAGTAGGTGGAGGAGGAGGAGGAGAGGAGAAGAAAAAACGAGAGGAGGACGATGAGAGAAGGACAAAGAAAGGAGGAGGCGGAGGAGGAGATGAGAAAAAGAAGAGGAGTAGGAGGAGGAGGAGGAAAATTTGCCGGTGGTGTATGGGGATGACGGAAAAACAAAAAAAGAGGACGATGGAGGATAAGGAGGAGGAGGAGGAGGAGGAGGAGGAGGAGGAGGAGGAGAGAAGGAGAAGACTGAAGACTAAAGTAGGTGGTGGAGGAGGAGGAGAGGAGAAGAAGAGTAGAGGAGGAGGAGAGGAGAAGCAGAGTAGAGGAGAAAAGAAGAAAAGTAGAGGAGGAGAGGAGAAGAAGAGTAGAGGAGGAGGAAGAGGAGGACGAGGACGAGAGGACAAGACGAAAGGAGGAGGAGGAGGAGAGAAGAAGAAGACGAGAGGAAGGAGGAGGAGCAGAAGGAGGAGGAGGACCTGCTGGTAGTATATGGGGATGACGCGGGGGGAGGAGAAGGACGAGGAGGAGGAGAAGGAGAGAAGGAGAAGATAAAAGTAGGTGGAGGAGGAGGAGGAGGGGAAGAAGAAGGCGAGAGGAGGAGGAGGAGGAGGAGGAGGAGGAGAAGGAGAGAAGGAGAAGACGAAGTAGGTGGAGGAGGAGGAGAGAAGAAAAAGAAAACGAGAGGAGGAGGACGGCGACAACGACAATAAAGAAAACCAATAAAATCGGGAGGAGGAGAAGACCAAAGGAGGATGAGGTGGAGGAGGAGGAGGAGGAGGAAAAGAAAGGAGGAGGAGGAGGAGGAGGAGAGAAGAAGTCGAAAGGAGGAGGAGGAGAAGAAAGAAGGAAGAGGAGAGAAAAAAACAAAAGGAGGAGGAGGAGTAGACATGAGGAGGAGGAGAACGAGGAGGAGGAGGAGGAGAAAAAAAGAGGAAGAGGAGAGAAGAAGACGACAGGCGGAGGAGGACAAGGACGAGGACGAGAGAGGAAGACGAAAGGAGGAGGAGGAGGAGGAGAGAAGAAGAAGACGAAAGGAGGAGGAGGAGGAGGAGAAAAGGAGGAAAGGAGGAGGAGGAGGAGGAGGAGGAGGAGGAGGAATAGAGGAAGAAGAAGAAGAGAAGGAAGAAAAGAGGTGGACGAGGCTTCACCAGGATGGCAACAACATCTTCATGGGCAGCGCCGACGAGCAAGGCTTCTCGAGGGGGAGCAACGACGAGCAGCTCGACGAGGAGGAGCAGCAACAACGGGCGGGCTTCGCGACGGCAGCGACGATGGGCGGGCTTCGTGATGGCAGCAACGACGGGCGGCTTCGCAATGGCAGCAATGACGGGCTTCGCAACGGGGAATACCACGTTCGAATTCAAACGCGACATCGTAGCCCGCGAGAGGGGAAACCCATTTCTTGCCGGCTGATCTCAACCACTGATCTTTGCAGATCGGCGACTGGGATCAGTCGCCGAAGAAGACCTTCCCCGCCCCCTAAAATTGGTCGTAGATCAAAAACAAAAAAAAAACTTGTGTTGCTGGAGGTTGGGGAGGCGACCACTAACTGAAAAAGCCCCCCCGCCCCCCCCCCTTACGAAATTGCATTGGGCTCATCTGGCCCCAAACCGGGGCATCCAACCGGCCGGGCCGCCTGGGACCCCTGCCAGACGAAGGCTAGGCCACCAGACAGACCGGAGTTTAACACAGGAGAAAAGAAAAAATGAGGAGTTTAGGAAATAAAATTTGTAAGATATGAGTGGAACAATCGGAAATTTATAAAAATTATGATGGAGACAAGTGGATGAGATGTTTTCTTTCTTCTTTTTTAATTCAATTCTAATTAAAACCGACTCTCCCAAGTTTGTAATGAACCCAGTCTGGCAGATACTCTGAAGTCGTCTAACATCAATAGTTTCATCATCTGCATCAAAGTGTCCACATCGTGAAGAGATAATTCAAATAGTATCTCATTACCATCAAAAGAAGAGAGTGGAGGGGGAACAGACAAAGGAGAAGATGAAAGATCACGCAATAATCCCTTCAGATCTCTCTCCTTCTCCGGGCTTCTTCCTTCTCCACGTCAACAATGATAATAAGTATATTCCTGATCATACACAGTAGTGCCACGTGGCACTTAATCTCGTGAAGACCATGAAGACTTAGCAAATTCCAGTGACGACGTCAACCTCAGGTGAGTACCCGACCTCCTTCATCCACAGATCCCGACCTTCCTCCTCCTCGCAACCAATCACCTCATGTAGACAACGTGAACAAAGCCACATCAGCAGTAGAGACAAGTGGCACGTGCCACATCATCAATAAAGACTAATAGTAGCGCCACATCATCATGCTATGTGGACCAGAGGCAGCGCCACATCAGCATGCCATGTAGGCCAGAGGTAGCGCCACATCAGCATGCCATGAAGACCAGAGGCAGTGCCGCATCAGCATGCCATGTAGACCAGAGGCAGCACCACATCAGCATGCCATGAAGACCAGAGGCCGCACCACATCAGCATGCCATGTAGACCAGAGGTAGCGCCACATCAACATGCCACCTCAGCAAGGCTGACACAATAATGCAGAAGCGCCAGCATGCTGCCTCCACCTCGTGCAGTCGTCCGCAACGCCTGTGCACAGCTAGCGCGTAGCCAGCGTCGCGCTAGCATAATGCCAGCATCTAGTCCAAGTCGAGCCATCATCAAAGCAGCATAGCAAGACTGAATGCTTGACTCACTCGAGGCCAACCTTAAGTAGCATTGGTCGAGGTTGTCCGGCCTCGAGTGCTTTTCCCACAGTCGTCCAGATTGACTCACAGTTGAGGGCCCAAATTGTGCAGTTGCAGACTTCTCCCTTGGACCTGATGTTGCCTGCGTACCTGCATCCAAACAAGTGTGCGTGCTTGACCAGCGGCCTGGGCTAGGTACCTTTGGACTTTGACTGTTGGGATCCCGACAGTTGACCAAAGTCAACTGCTGCACGTCTAGGCCCTGAGTCCTCGTGTGGGGTCTTTTGCCCCTGTTTCGCCCTGGGCTGAGGGCAGCCCAGTTGACCCTCAGTTTTCCACGAGACATATGGCATGGGTTATTGCAAGTTCAATCAGCAGCACAAAATTCCCAGGATCCCAACCACGTTATCAACATCCACAAACCAACTGTTTACAAAGTTTCATCAAGGGAGACTTCTCCTTCCTCCCAACCTCGAGCTCATAGCTATGGTGCAGGCTTGCACCCAACCTATCAAGCCCACCAATCGCCACCAACCCAGTTGAACCCAACGCGTTACTCAGCAGTCCAAACCCGATGGCCACTGCAGAGGAAGTGTCCTCTCAACAGCGGAGGGCAGCTCCCTGGACGAAGAAGAAGAACACCAACTTGAAGAAAAAGGAGATGGCAACGCTGTAAGAGGAGGCACCTCAAAGCGCTCAGGGCCTTATGCCCAGTGCTGTCATAACATGAGTTGGTAGCCCCAGCTATGGCCACCGACCCTAACAGCATGAAGACGTTCGTTTCCGCTTCCACTACGGCTAGGGGGTTGGCCCAGCCTTGATGCTTGTCACTGTTGTCTGGTCCAAGTTGCCCTCTATACTGGTAGGGTGATGGTCCTGAGAGCTGGTCACACTGAGGTAGGATAGTAGGGACAGGGGGTGCGCTGGGAGTATTAACGTGGGGATGGGTAGGGTAGGTGGCCTATCCTGTCAGAACAACCATTGGCTGCTGCTGGCAACAATCACCGCAGGTCTGGTCCTTGACCTCTACAACACCCTGGGCTTTAAAATAAAACATGAAAAAAAAAGAAGGGAAAATTTGTCTTGCGCCCCTGTAATTTGAGTTATTTTGCGTCGCGCCCCTCCGACGGCCCACGTACCCTGTCGTTCTCCTGGGGCTTCTAAACTTTCTTGCATGCCTCTGTCAGCAAAAAAAAAAAAAAAAAGGAAAAATTTATCTAGCGCCCCTGTAATTTCATTTATTTTACGTCGCGCCCCTTCGACGGCCCACTTACCCTGTCGTGACCCTTGGGCCTCTGAACTTTCCTGCATGCTCTTGTCAGCAAGGGGCGCAACTTCCTGTGGTGCCCTTACTTGACGGCCAGTCTCATTTCACCGGTCCCTGTCCGATCTGCCCTCATGAGCAGCGTACATCTTTCCATCATACCCTCACGCCAGAAATTCGGATTTGAAACACGTGGTTTTTTTAACGCTGCTGCAAAAAATGATTGCACATATGTGTGTATGTGTGTGTGTGTGTGAGAGAGAGAGAGAGTGGTCATCATGCGCGCGCACGTGTCTGCGTATGTGTGTTTGTATGTGTGTGTGCTTGGGTGTGTGTGTGTGTGCACGTG
>BFEA01000114.1:2511157-2521433 GCA_003427395.1 Chara braunii | reverse complement strand
AGCATAGGCATTGGGGGGAGATGGCGTTAGCGAATCGTACCTGAGCGGTCATGGTCGGTGCCGCTGGGAGATCAGTCGCCGCCATAGCACGAATGGTAGCCATGCAGCGTAGTATTAGGTGGCTTACAGCGTAAGCACAACACCCGGGGCACTATGGTGTGCCAGACCGAGTCTAGATACACAGATCAGTTCGCGAGCTGGCGTGCTCGTGCGAGGAGGGAGTAAGAGAGGACTTGTGGCAAGAAATGAAGGAGGTAAGAGCATGCAAGTTGGCGCTGGTGCGGTGGAGCGCAAGCATGCCAACAGTTGTAGTAGTGGTCGTTCTTAAGGGCGCCTGTTGTATCTTGGAGGAGGATAGGGGTGAGCAGGCCATGAATGTATATCGTAGCTTGCCATACTGCGGGCTAGGATTAGAGGGGATAGGATGGGGGTGGGGTAGTTGCTGAATTTTGGGGGTGGAAAAAAGAATTCATGTGTGTATGAGATAGGGTGTAAGCCAATGGTAAGTTTGTTTAGGGGGGAAGGGGGGAAGAGCAGGGATATGAAAAAAACTCCTTTCGCGTAGCGCGGTGAAGGGGTTGTACCAGCCGATGTGCCTTGTAACTGCGGGGGTGGGTATGATGCTATCGATGTGGATTACAAAAAGGTAATGGAGTCGAGGTGTCGTGTTTTGGTTATCTCGTTGTGAGCCAGTTCGTGTAGTGTGCGTTTTTTTTGTCGTCTAGGGAGGAGGACTGGCTATGGAGGAAGTAGGGAGTGTCGCATCTGGTTTGTCTACTTCGTGTGTGTGTTTGTTTTCTAGTGCACCAGGAGTGTCGTTTCGGAGTGGTGTTTTTGGTTGGTGGTGTTTCGGCCGTGGTGCGTTTTGTTTTTGTTTTTTAACATTTTGTTTTGGGGGGGGGGGTTGAAACGTGTTTTTCAATCTTTTTACGTTTGCTTTTACCTCGAAGTAACTGATATGCGTGGTGTTGCTATATGGTATAAAGGTATATGGTTTATTGCTTGTAATGTATATTAATGGCGTTCTAATTCCGAGGCGGGGGTTTGCCTTTAAGTAGGTTATTTCTGGGGGTATTGGGGGAAGGATATTTTTTATTACTGTGTTTCATATCATATGGACGAAATATATATTTTTGGTGTTATTTATTTCATTAATTATTATTGACTATAAAAAGTATTATTTATTATTTTTTCAAACAATTAGGTAAAAAAATATTATTATTATTTATTTATTTATTTATTTATTTATTTATTTTAATTAATTAATTAATTTATTTATTTATTTTTCGATGAACAATGTCTTTATAAAAGTCGGGAACTGGGCCCGGCGCCCCTTACAAAATTACGTGGGGCCCTCAGTGGGCAAGGCATCACCGCCCTAATCCATAGAGGACACCACTAGATTTAACCCCACTGTCAATTTCAATTTTTTTTTTTATTATTATTATTATTATTATTTTTTTTATTAATATATATATACAGGGTAACCGATGTTCGGGACGGGCCGAACGCCCCAACCCGAACGCCCGAACATATGGGACCCCTCGGGGATGCGTTCGGCCGTTCGGGCCGAACGTGGACCCAAAAAAAAATAATAATAATAAAAAAAAAATCAAAAGAATCTGAAAAAAAAATAAGTTATGAAGAAAAATAAATTAAGCAAGATTTGCCTGAGCATTACATCCAAATTCCTTACCAAATTTGAAATAAAAATAAAATATAAAAAATAAATACTAATAATAAAAATAAAAATAAATAAAAAAAAAATAAATTTAGGGACTGCGCCATCACGTTTTCGACACCGCCATCTTTGGAGATTTTTCATTATTTTTCGCATAGTTAAATGCCCTGAAAATTTACAGATGTGTACTTCACATAATGCAAAACCCACTAAAAAAATTCAAAAAAAAATAAAATTGTTTAGACCCTGGGAACACCCTTCCGGGAGGACTGTACGCGAAGATACAGGACCACTAATACCCTACGGGGTCTTAAACCCGGAACGTTGGAGATTGGGTTTCTATACCAGGACCTCTCGTTTGGGTTACTGTAGTGGGACTGGACTTATGCAGGCACGGAAAAAGGTCTTTCCAATCACTGAAGGAAGGCTGGGTTTTCGATATGGGTTACTGGCCTTTCCGATTTCGGCGTTTCACGGAAGGAAGTTCCTACGTAGGAATTGATAGTGGTGTAGTATATTTAGCAGGTTTTGAGTAATTTTCGGTCTCTTTGTCCACTTGGATGCGGGTGTGACGAGATGCAGGGGGGAGCAGTGATGATGAGTGTGGGATGAGGCAGTGATGGGGGAGATTGGTCGAGGGGAATTGTTTCATTGACTCTGTCGGTGAAAACGATTTGTTCACACTTTCGTTATCGTGCACTTCACGCAACATTGTTGACTACCACCACTTGTTGACATGTTTGTCTTTCGTAACTTTTGATAACGTTTCAGCGACTTGGCCCGATATGTGTCTTGCTTTGTATTTGGGTGATGTTGTTAACAGCGTTTGCAGTACGATTTTGATGCTTCCTGAACTAAAGTGAGAACAAAAAGTAAAAAGTGAAAAAAAACGTGGGCGAGCACGTTTTGAGACCGCCATTTTTGGCGATTTTTAATTCTTATTTCGCTGATCCAAATGACTTGAAAATTTATGGGCATGTACCTCATGTCATAGAGAACTCACAAAAAAAAATCAGAAAAAAACTGTTATTTTAGGCCCTAAAATAATTTTTGGCGGGGGCCGAACGCCGTCAAGTTCGATCCCCGTACGGGACCCCGAACTCCCGTACGTACAGAGGTCTGCCCGGGGACCTCCGTACGTACGGGCTGGTGACCCTGTATATATATATATATATATATATATATATATATATATATATATATATATATATATATATATATATATATATATATATATATATATATTATATATTTATTTTTTTTTGACAAAAAAAATTAAAGAGTAAAAAAAAAAAAAAAGTGTGAGGGTGTATGTCCCTCCCCGTTCCCTCGTAATGGAGGTCCGGGTGGGGTAGGTCACTTTGTTTTGAAACTGGGATTAAGAACCTACCCCAACCGGGGTAGGTCTTCCATCCGAACCAACCCATAAGTTTTTTTGGCTTACACACACACATATATAATTGTATATCTGGGTGCCAACTTACGTGTCATTAGTTGTGGTTGTGTTGAAGCCACCGTAGTACGGTATGAGGACAGCATCGGAATGGTTGGTAACTTTCAGGGTATTGGAGGATCGTTTTGGTTATTCCTAACAGTTTGTGTTTTAAGAAGCCGTTATGCACAAAGTTATTGATGATTTGGTCTATTTCGATTGTTGCATGTCGGGGTTCAGATTCCGCTAACATGATTGTGATGATTTGGGGTATTACCAAGTTAAGAGATTGCTGCATTGGTCTGTTGGAGTGTGCTTGGATGAATCTAGTGATGGGGAAGTTTAATTCTTTTCTTTTGTCATATTTGTATGTTTTGTACTGTCTGGTAAGTGTGTTGGTGATTTCGATGGTTGTGTTGAGGAAGTTTGTTTTGGTCCCTATGATTTTTTCATTGATTTGTGTTTTCTCAGAAGTTTGCTCATTGAGGGTGATTAGTTGTAGGGGGTATAAAAAGTATTTACTTCTTGTGCTGGTAATTCCAGGGTTAAGGAATTAATGTATTCTTGGGTTATTAAGGGTATTGAAGTCATCAAAATATCGGAAAGCGTGTTGGAATAAGTACAGGAGGTGTCTGTTAGCTTTGTGGGTGATTTTTCTCATGAACTTATATTCGTATTTGAAGAAATAAATGTTACACCATACTGGTGAACAACTGACGCTCATAGGGATGCCCAGGATTTGTTTCCAGATGTTGTTGCCAAGAGAGGTGTAGGCGTTGGTGATAAACCAGTTATTGATGACATTAACCATCTTATCATTACGGGAAAGATATCCATTGGGAGGGTTGTTATACCAATTGTAGTTGGGGGTTAGTTGGTCTCCTTTGTAGTAGAATTTAAAAGCAAACTGTACATCGGTTCCGGATATTTTCTTTGTTTGTTGAAAGGCTAATTTCGTAAAGAACTTAATTGCATTAGGTAACCCATCCGAGTTGTCATCAGTGGGTATGGTTTCGTAGCGTCTTACTATATTTGCAGAGAAGACAGTCGTTGTCTGGGGGGTTATGTTGTAGATGTAGTCTGTTGTTGAGTCTATGGGCCACCAGTAGGGTACTTTGATGTCAGTTTCGATGAAAATTTGTTGTGTGAGGTGTCCACAGTGAGTTTTCACAACCTTGATTAGTGCTTTAAGGATGGCAGCAGCAAGGTCAGCAAGAGGAGAAAAAATGATGTCAGATGCATTGGTGAGCCAGCGAAAGGAGTTTTTGCGCTTCTTATATCTGGTGAAGAGGTATGGGAGTGACCTTTTTCAAATTGGGATATCAGGAAAGATTTTGACGAGTTCTTCTTCCAGGCGGGTGAGCAGTTCATTTGCAGAGATTGAGCATGGTTCAAAGTCGGGACTAAAGAGTCTCTGCAGGGCAATGTCTCTTATAAGATTTAACACATATGATCACCGATGTATTCGGGGCTTTGTAGGCTCCAGAAATGTAGAAATGTGCGGTGAGAAATTTGATTTCGTGTCTGATTGCATGGTCACGCATGTTGGTTTCCCTGTGCGCTTGACATTTCAAGGTAGTCCGTAGTATGATATCAGTAAATTTTTGGCTTGCCTCTTGTATGTGTTTGTCCAAGAGAGGTACTCCATTTTTTTTAAGAATATTCATGAGGTTTTTCTAAACTAGGCTTGTTGTTCCCCTGATGTCACTCTTCTTGGGTGTTTCTGGGGGGATGTGGTTTAAGTCGTTGCAGGTTAGCGTTTGGAGTTCCTTGTTGTTAATTATGTTCGGATCTAGTGTGATGACATGTGTGGCTTCTTCCTGTGGTAGGAGGTCAGGAGGGAGTGTAGTAGTAAAATTAGTGAAACGTTGTTGGTAGCAAAAACACTTGTTTTGAAACCGGTTTAACCATTCGTTAATTTTGAAGTATCGGAAGACGGCTGCGGGTTTGTACAATGTCTTGGCTATATGGTCATTGTATGTCCATGAGAATGTGCAATAATCCAAAAGGGGCAGGACATTCGGGTTGTGTTTTCCTAGGATTTTCTCAAAGATTTTCTTGAATTTAAATTTATCCATTGATCGATTTGGGTAGTGGCAGGGTATTATGATTTTATCATTTTGTTTGTTGGCTTTCCATCGGAGCCTTCCATTTTCCATGGTCTGTAGCCGCAGCCCCTGCACAAAGTAAAGACAAACATTTCGCAGTTATGTAGCGGTAAGTTTGGGTATGTTGACACAGAGTTTGAGTGTGGGTTCCTATGGTAGCAGGGGTGGGGCATGGGAGGTTTGCCTTATTGGTGCAGAGTGGGACAGGATTCGGAGGTAGTGGGTGGGTCAGAAGTCATGTAGTCTGGGTATATACAGGTGTGAGTGGCGGGTTTGGGTAAGATCGAGCAGGTTGAGGTTATGTAGGCAGGGTGCAAATTTCAAGTGTGTGTCGGGTCTGTAGGGGTAGAGTCATACATTGCCCTCTGAAGTAGGTTTTAAACACAAGGAGAAAATTTATTTTCCAGAAAGCAGACAAAATAGGGTTGGGTCTATTCTGCAGATTGGCCTGTTTATTCAGTCTTGGAGCTATTGGTCTGTTGCACTATGCTTATCAGAACGCAGAGCTAGGATATGTCAGTGATCATTTAGCTGGGGGCTATGACTGCTATGAGTTCGTACTTCGGCAAGGACCTGAGTGCACAGTACGTAGTTTTCTATGACGGACAGATGTATGCTCTATAGTAGATTACTGGTAACGGGAATGTCTGAACCCCAGAAAACTCGGACGTTGGGGTAGTTCTATCTCCGGAGCAGTCTGCTTATTCTGTCCAATAAGAGATTATTTTCTATTTCTAGTTTATTTGTAAGTTCTGACCGTATCGAGCCTCTCAGTATCTTTATTTAGCTGAGCGTTATTCATAGCATCTCTGTTATTAGAAAAGCACTATATATGTATCTCTATGTATCTATATATGTTATGTAGTGGATTAAGTTTTACTAGGCGAGTTAACAGCTATCTTGAACCGTCGTACAGGCGTAGCAGGGGAGTAGCCCAGACAATTCTAGCTTCTTGCGATGCTTGTGGTGTCGTCCTGATAGTCAGGGTTGAGCCTGCGGCAGACTCTCTTCCAGGATTCTTCAGATGTTGTCGATTCGCTACCAAGAGTTGTCTGGTCACTGCAAGTCCGAAGGAGTGAAGAATCAGCACTGCTGGCTCCATAATTGTGTCTTAGTGCCTCGATTGCAGATGTTGGTTGCAGCGGCGTATCTGGAGATGGCGAGCTAATAGTGATTGGGAGCTGCAGTCTTTCGCCATCGTTGATTTCACTGCGGCTAACCTGGATGATCAAAGGGTTTGCCTGTGCCAGAGGTTGTTCAGGTACTATGTTTTCGCCACCATGTCTCTGAGGCCACTAGTGGAGCAGTTGTTCGGTGGGTGGGATCCATGTGCGTGCAGGATGGGGTGGCAGGATTGTTTGGTATGGAGCAGCGACATTGGTGATGGGGATGCTGGGTATGGTGGTTAGTTGCTGGGTTGGCAGGGGTAGTTGGTGTGCTGCAGGTGCGTTCTGTCGTTGTGCCTAGGCGTGGAGGAAGTCGTGCATATCTGGCTGGCCGTTATCGCTTTGCGGTTGACTGCGCTTTGCTCGCTTTTGCTTTTGCTTGTTATTCTGCAGCGGATGTAGCCGGCTCGTCTTGTTACCTCTTCGGGTGTTGTATCTTTGCGGAGTGGGTAGTGGGTTCATTGCGATGCTCAACAGTTGCTCTCTTCTCCGTGTCAGTCTGTCTGCTTCTGTGGTGTGGTTACGTGCAGGTGGAGCAGCGGTGTTGTCGCTACTGGTGGGTGTGAATATTGTGGCCATGGGCACGTGGCCAGGTCAGCTGTAGGTGTTTGTGTCGGTAGTTCTTTGGATGGAGAAGAAGGGGCTCGAATGGTTTGCGTTTGGGGTTGTGGAAGTGGTATTTCTGGCGACATGTTATGCTGCGGCAAAGGTGAAGGCGTTACTTGTAGGTGTGAAATGGTAGGGGTAGGGTTGGTCCATTGATTTGGGGGAGTGAGGGTGTGGAACAGTTGTGTGTCGATCTGTAGATTGGGGCGTGGTGCAGGGTGGCTATTGTGTATCGGGGTTGTAGAAGACTGCTGTGCGTTGTGATTGTTCTACAACATGTGTTTCGCGTTCTGTGCGGAAGTACCGGGTGTGTTGTGTTGTGGTAGGGTGTTTGTGGTGGGTGGTTGTTGTGCCATAGGTCCAGGTTGTCGGAGTGTGTCAGGTGTTGTGTTGGAGGCAGCGGTGTGAGGCCTGGAGCTGGTTGTGAGTGTGGAGGTTAGGCATGCTGGTGTGCACATAGCAGCAGTATCTGGAGTGGGTGACTGCAATTGCTGTGCGGTGGATGCCAGTGGTGTACATGTTGCAGGAGAGCATGGGACTGGGGTACCCAGTCGCATTTGGCGGCATATGCGAAGCGAGTTATCTTCGTAGTCAATGGTACCGCTCCTTCTGGTGGCTGTTTGCGTAAGCAGTTCTTCCGCATTGGGCAGGAGCGTTGCAGTGAACTTGCACACGAACGACATATCCTTGAAGTCTTCGAAGCTGAGGATTTCTTCAGTGGTAATTATCTTGTTCTGCGTGATGAGGTGCACAATCTTGATCATGTATTCCCTCATGAAGAGGAACGTGATCTGAGTCAGGATCGACTTTCTCCAGGAGGTGCGCAGCAGGGCTTGGAACTCGAGCATCCTGATCTTGTCTGAGGGTGCATATGGGTCCAGCTTGTCAAGGTTGCTGATGACATACCAGAGCATGCGATGCAGCCATGTGAAATTCACCTTACATCCAGTGCATGCGCATTTGAGGAACAGTCTCCCGGCGTTCCACAGCTTCTTGAGCGCTAGCAGGTCTGTTGGAAACCTGGGAATCCCTTTCTGGTGCAACAGTGGCTTCTTTGAACGTTTGTCTTTCTCCAGTTTTGAGATCGGCAGGAAGTCTGCATCAAATCCAGCTCTTCCGACAGGGAAGTGGATAGTGGCGTTCCTGACCGCAGTTCGGCAGTTCTCTATGTCTGCATTGCTCAGACCGGCAAGTGCCATATAAGCGTCGACGCTGATTGGTGCAGTGTAGTTAAACGTGTCAAACTTCCATAGTCAGTTATGTCCGCGTTGAATAACCTTTTCGTCCACGTGCTTGAGGCTAGAGGTAGGAAGGGGCTCTCTTTGCCGAACTTGTGGCTGGTGTCTCTGGTCACAGTAGGGATATCGAAGTGGGCGCTGTCCCTTCTCATTGCCTCCTTTGTTTTGAAATATTATAGTTCTGCAGACGTTAGTGAGATGATGCTGATGTACATCTTTGTAAAGGTTTTTGAGCTCTCATTAGTTGAGATATGTCCTGCGTTGTCCAGATGTGTAGTGTCGTAGCCATGGAGATCGAGGATGACCTTCTCAGCCTTGGCAATGATGAGGTCCAATTCTCAGTTCTCAATGGTAGACTTCTTGCAGACATCTGCGAAATTGGAGGCAAGCTCTTTAATCTTGTCAGCAAGTTTGTGGGGTCTGGTCTGCATTACAACGACCATGGTGGCCCAGTCACTAAATGACAGGTTCTCTATTAGGAAGGGAGCCTGTCCATTTGTGACCTCATGTACGTGCAGTAGGACGTCTGCAGGGATAGTCAGCATGACTATCTGACAGTGTACAATGAGTGGCTTGAGTGCGGAGAATGGTCTAATGGTGGAGACCAGTTCTGGATGCCATCCCATTAGGATACTGTCCTGATCCTCCACAACATAACATGAGCGCAAGGGGTTAGTGTATTGTTGTTTTCTCGTCCTTTTTTTGGAAAACCGAGCACAAGAGAGGAGGCTAAGATAAATTATTGAGTTAAAAAAAAGAAAGGTTTACTACAATAATGTCTATTTTTAAGAGCACATATAGGTTGAGTATTATAGGTGTCAGCTCCAGTAGTGTTTAGATGGAAAAAAACTGTATTATACGTACGATTTGTGGTTGGGAATAGAAATCAGTGCCATGTGTAGAAGTAGTGACCAGAAGGAGTGAGTAGGATGTGTGCATCTGTGGGGGGTTAGACTATTGTTTGGTATGCAGTATTGTTTTGATTTGGTTTTGTCATTACTCCATGTGGCTTCGGGTGTGCGGGAAATTAATTATTTATTATAGAGAACTCTAGAAAAAATTAAAGAAAAAGGTTATTTATTATTTTTATTATTATTTTATTTTTTATTATTACTACATGCAGGGTCACCAGCCCGTACGTATGGAGGTCCCAGGGCCGACCTCCGTACGTACGGGCGTTCAGGGGCCCGTACGGGGTCCGAACCCGACGGCGTTTGGCCCCCGCCAAAAATTATTTCGGGGCCTAAACATAAAAAAAAAAATTCTGAAATATTTTTTGTGAGTTCTTTATGATGTGAGATATCTGCCTATCAATTTTCAAGTCATTTGACTCAGCCAAATAGGAATTACAAATCGCCAAAGATGGCGGTGTCAAAACATGCTCGCCCACATTTTTTTTTCACTTTTACTTTTTGTTTTCACTTTAGTTCGGGGTCTTAGCAATTTTATTATTTTTGTGGGTTTTGCATGATGTGAAGTACACTTCTGTAAATTTTCAAGGCGTTTAACTATGCCAAAAAAAAATAGAAAATTGCCAAAGATGGCGGTGTCGTAAAAGTGGTCGCGCACTCAGTAAATTTAATTATTATTATTTTTTTGTTATTTTTATATTAGTATTTTTTCTCCGTATTTTATTTTTATTTCAAATTTGGTAAGGAATTTAGATGCAATGCTCAGGCAAATCTTGCTTAATTTGTTTTTCTTCATGATATATTTTTTTCCCATTTTTTTTAATTTATTTTTTTGTCCGCCTTTGGCCCGAACGGCCGAACGCATCCCCAAGTGGTCCCATACGTCCGGGCGTTCGGGTTCAGGCGTTCGGCCCGTCCCAAACGTCGGTTACCCTGACTACATGTTATTTTTTATTTTTTATTTTATTTTTTGATAATTTTTTTTATATATTTTAAAATTTATTTATATATACAGGGTTGCCGGCGTTTGGGACGGGCCGAACACCCGAACCCGAACGCCCGAACGTTTGGGACCCCCTCTCGACGCGTTCGGACGTTCGGCCGAGCGCGGAACCAAAAAAAAAAAAAAAAAAA
>BFEA01000114.1:2496822-2511111 GCA_003427395.1 Chara braunii | reverse complement strand
AAAAAAAAAAAAAAACAAAAACGTTTCCAAAAATTCTGAAAAAACAATATGTCATGCAGAAGAATAAACTAAATAACATTTGCCTCAACAGTACATCCAAATTCCTTACCAAATTTGAACTAAAAATCAAATACGAAAAATAAATAATATTTATGAAAATAAGAAAACATAAAACGAGAATGAAGTTATTGAGTGGGCGAGCAAGTTTTTGACACGGCCATCTTTGGCGATTTTTCATTTTTTTTTGGCTTTGTCAAATGCCATGAAATTTTATACGTATGTATCTTCCATAATTGAGAACCTACAAATAAAGTTTGAAAAAATAATAATTTTTTTCAGGCCCCGAAATAAAGGAAAAACAAAAAGTGAAAAGAGAAAAAAAACAAATTAGTAAGTGGGAAAGCAAGTTTTGACACCACCATCTTTGCCGATTTTTCATTATTGTTTGGCTCCACAGAATGACTTCAAAATTGAGAGACAGGTAGCATAAATAACAGAGAACTTACATAAAAAAAAATCAAAAAACAATAATAATTTTTAGGTACCAAAATATTTTTTTGCGGGGTCCGAACCCCTTCGAGTTCGGGCCCCGTACGGGGACCCGAACGCCCGAACGTTCGGGGGTCAGCTTAGGGGCCTCCGTACGTTCGGCCTAGCAACTCTGTATATATATATATATATTAACTTATTTTTATTTATTTTTTAATATTTATTTTTTATTTTTTATTTTTTATTTTTTATTTTTTATCTAGGCTACCAGAGTGGCCTGGGGTCACTTGCCCTGCCGGGCCAAAAAAAAAAAAATTAAAGAATTATTTTTAGTTTTGAATTTTAATTTTAATTTTGGTAAAGAATTTCGATGTGACCCTGAGGCAAAAGTTGTTCAGTTTATTTTTCTGCATAACATAGTTTGTTTTCGGATATTTTGGATTTTTTTTTTTTTTTTTTTTTTGGGACCTCCTTGCACGGGCTGGCCACCCGAGACCCGGGCGGCCAGGCTGGTAGCCTAGTTTTTTATTTTATTATTATTATTATTTTATTTTATTATTTTATTTTTTTAATATATATATATATATGGATTTAAAAATATATATATATATATTCTTAATTTATAATTTTATTTTTTTATTATTTTTATATACATAAAAGATGGGGGCTGCTTAGCAGTAGTGCGAGCCTTTGTCGTAGTTGTCTTTATGGGGGGCTTTTTGTTTTTTTAGCAAGCTTGGGTGTTTTCATATTTGCAGGATTTTCAGTGAGGTGTACGTGGGGTGTATGACTTCTCGTTACGTGTATTTGGTTCGGGGAGTTTGTTGGTGAAGAGAGGTTGTTCTTGTAAAATGAAAAGGGGTGTATGGATGTGGACGGTTTGCGTAGAAGAGTATAAAGTGTGTACATTCTGGACGCGAAGCGTATTGTGGTGGGTTATCATTATGGCATAGTAGGCAAGTGTTCAGGAGCGAGCAATTGCGAGGGCAGGATGTTGATCTTTGAGAGCGAGGGTGATAAGGAGTCAGTGTGGGGGAAGAAAAGTGTGTGAGTGCGCTGCCGCGGGGAGGAGAGAAGAAGAGGAGGGGGAAGAGAGGGTAAGCCTGGTGAGTTAGAGAGGGGTGGTTTTGAGGTTCGGTTGAACATTGGATGCAGCTTCGTTCATAAGGCGTGGAGGGGGGGACATGAGGAAGGGGCATTGAACGCGCGCGGTTCGGAGGTATCTTTGGGATAGTAAGCTAGCGTTCGGAGGTCGGTCGTGTGTACGACGGACGAAGGCCGTGCCTGTGAGTGGTTGGAGGTGGATGAGTGGATACGATCGGGAGTATACGTGATAAGGGGGTGGGGGAGGGAGAGAAGGCAGGAGGAGGTTGCGACAGAAAGGTCGTTTTGAAGAGTGGAACCAAGAGAAGGAGGGACCTGTGTTCGTGTAAACGATGGTATCAGCGGTCGTCTGTCGAGGGCAGGTGGCGGGCCGTACTATTGTGGTGTACGAGATGTCAGAGCATCGTGATTTTCGTCCGGATCATGATTTTGGTTTTGTGGCGGTCGTCAATCGCCATAGTCATCGTCAGTATGAGCTTGATGCGAATGGGGTGTTGGTTCTACGTTTAGAGCTAGGTCTGGGCTATGTAGGTGATAATTTACAAGACGCGACAATTTTTATGACGAAGCTACATGACGATGTGCCAGACAGTTATCATGGTAGAGGGGAAGATATTATAGAGCGAATTGTTCGTTTGCTTTTATCAGTCATAGCGTTAGAGCATGATGGTGGTGTGACAGCGATTGCAGAATTGGAGGCAATTTTGAATGCTCCATTGGTCGGGCGTCCTTATCTTCATGGGGAATTGCATGTGGATATATAGTTTATCACAAGCGCCGGGGTTGTTTTTAGGTGTGTCAGATTTTAGGAAACCAATCATTTTTTGAAAACGACTTGGCAGGTATGTGGATTTAGTTACCTGCTTGCATGATTTGGGTCAGGAAATGCGTCGTAGTGTGCCGTGTTATGATTGACGTTGTTGGAAAATCAGCGTATGCAGCCAATTTATGTTTGCTGAATGGTCATGGGATCTTCAGATTGTTTACGATTTCAGTTTATTTTGTTGTCTTATTTAATTATTTCACTTTTTTTTTATAATTATTATTTTTTATTTCATTTTTTATTTTTATTTTTTATTTTTATTTATTTATTATAAATATTTTTATTTTATTTTATATTTTATATTTTATATTTTATATTTTGTATTTTTTATTTTATAGACTTCATTAAATTTTGGTCATCGCGTTGCTGCGTGTTCGGTAGGGGAAGAGCATCTCAGTATATCCGGTGTTGGGTTTCTTTGAAATTTTGAGGTTGGTTGTCTGAGGGTTTGAGATTTAGGTAGAGGAGTGGGGATCGCATTGCCACGTCATCAAAAAGTCAACAGATCAGCACGGGCGTAGCGTACGAGTTTGGGTGCGTAGGGATTTGATAACGTAGTGTAAGGTTAGCAAATGACTATCATTATGTGGTATTTTAATCCGGGAAAGGAATGCACATGTCTGAGTGTATTCAAACGTATAGAAGTATTTGTATCCATTTTTGCGAAAAGCAGAATGTTCGGGCGAGGGATGAATTAAATAGGTTTTTTTTAATGGGGGCATATATAAATAAGGGGGTGCTGAAATCGTGCCATTGTTCGTACATCGACATCGTTTATCTTTTGTTCTTATATACATATATACATATATATATATATATATATATATATTTATCTTTCAGAATATGCGTTAGTGTTATTTGCTTGTTTGTAAAGTTGAACATCGGGAAGGCCAAGAAAGCAGTTCGATCAACCATCTCATACGAAAATACCGAGGTGCTGGCATGTCGTTATTTGTATACTGGTAAGAGGTTGTATATTGAGTAATAGGAGTAAGGTGAACATCGTAAGTTATTATTATGTGTAATTCTTTGGAGTCTGCATTAGGGGTTCATAGTATTTTATGAGTGAAATTCCTTGGAGTCTACGCTAATGGTCCATAATTCGTTCCAACCTAGATAGCGGTAGTAATGATGTCGGGGTATCAAATGGTTTCACCATCTTCTTCCCATTAGTGTATCGCGGTTAGGTAGGGTAACCTTCCATATAATAGAGATAAGGTGTATCTCGGTACACACCAGTTGATCATTAGTTGTTTATTCGTTAATTTGCAGCGAGCAAGTCGTTACGCATCCGTAAATTGTCATGTCTGTGCTTTATGATATACACTTGCATAACGACCTTATCATTGTGGTTTTGTAAATAAAAGACCTAGTAATACGATCTGTGTATATCGATCGTATGTTGAGGAACTACAGGAACAAGGCCCTGCCTGTTTTGTGAATTATTATAATCATTTCATTTATTACTATAGTGCTTATAGATTGGTAAGGCAAAAATAGTTTCACCCGTCCACCAAGGGTTTTACCCTTTTGATATTATAGTTGTATAAATCATCGGCTCAACATAAGAATAATTATTTGAAAAACAATAAAATCTTGATAAGACGAACATAGACATTTTGGAATGTGTTTGGATGAATCTAGTGATGGGGAAGTTTAATTCTTTTCTTTTTGTCATATTTGTATGTTTTGTACTGTCCGGTAAGTGTGCATGAGTTGCGTAGTGTACGTTGATTGGGTTTGATCAGTTGGAGAGCCGGGTGTGGATGGCTATGGTGTGTTTTCAATTTAGTGTATGGAGATCTTACCCTCTTTGTGAGAGCACGACATTTTTTTGCGAATAGTTGTATGTATGTGTTGTATGGTTGATTTGTGTTTTTTTGTTATTGGTATTAATCATATGTTTATGGGGTAGTCAAGAGTTTAGTATGAATATATATTTTTGTGGGCGTAGTTTCTAATGAATCACAAATGCATACATGAACAGTGGTTAAGCTTAGATAGATGGTCATCTGCCGAATTTTTTTTTCATCAAGTTTGTCAGTAGCCGAGGGAACATTGGTTGAAAAAAAAAATTCAGGCGATTTTTTTTGTCCACAATTCGGTCATAATTTCCTTATTTCAAACAAGCTTTATGTGAAGTTTTACGTATCAATGGTTTAAAAACTATGATTACCGTTTTTTTTTTTTTTTTGCGCAATTTAGCGAGTATTCATTTATTTTGCATTTACGATAGGAAAGAAATGAGCCAACTACGGATTCTTTTCTATAGTTAACTTCAAACCTTTTTCTAAAAAAACCTACATAAATTTCGAAAAGGAGTGTGAGTGATCCACTGTTTGCGCATATGACATTAATCAGTCGTTCTAATATGCATTTTGAAAGTCTGTGTTTGTTTCCTTCCGAAAAGTGGGGATCCATCCTATGACTGCCTTACCCCTTAAAAACAAGCAAGCCATCACACCCCGCCCATCGTTCTCATACATCATTCGTCGGTAGTAGGAAAAAACTTCTTTCATACTGCTACCGGGTTAATCCTGATGGGTCTGGTGCGAACTTTGTGGTTTTTCTACGAAAGTTGATATCTCGCGTGTTTTTGAAACGCAAGTCCATTTTTGAAGTTACGATCAACCAATCTTAAGATATTAACCTTTCTTATTGTCCATCGATCTAACACGATGCGAGTTCTCATCTGAACGTGTACGAGTAGAATACTGTATGTGCAAGGAATTGTACACGTAGTTTTTTTAGATTGTGATGCGAATCTCCGAGTGCATAACAACCATGATTTAAATCCTTAGTAATTCCAGACTTAACTGTGTATATGTAATAAACATATAATATAAGAATTTTAAGACCCTGAATAGTACACACAATGTGTCGTTCACATCTTGCAGTACCCTTCAATGATTACATTGGTAGTCATGGTAGTTGAATTTTTTTTGGGGGGGGTCATAAGAAGTGTTGTAAATGCACAACTACATCCTTATTGACTAGTAGCAGGTATTAAACATAAATGATAGCCACGCATGTAGAGGTGTCTTTTTTACATGCGTTTCGCATAGATAGTCAGCTAAATACCGAAAACGTGTCGCATGGCTAACTTCCTTGCTTGACACCTGCTTAAACAAACTCTTATACTATTATGAAACTAAAAAGCAAAAAATAAAAGATTGAAAAAGATAAATTGAATAAAAAAACGGAATCGCATATCCCTTGCTCTTGATAACTAGACATTAATGACAAAAACAAGAAAGCAAAAAAACTATGTATATAAGTACATTTTTTTTATAGCCCTATTATCAAGGGCAAATGCCGAGAGAGCGATACCTCGTCACGATAGTTATAAATCAATTAGTTCTACAGAGACGTATCTTTATAATAGATCTATGTACCGTAAGCGAAACTGGGTAAAGGTACTTCACCCCTATACAGCATTGAGCAGAGATGGGCGTAGCGATGCATAATTAGTCTCATATGATTGGTCATTTGGTCTCGTCATCCTTGGGATACTTCATACCGCGATCAACTTGTGGTCTTGTTTGTTGTTGTATGCGGACATACGGAGAGGTAATTGTATTCGCGGAAGACCTATGGCTCGGGCTAACTTATGCAATTGCGTGAGAAAGCCGCATCCGTACTACTAATTCACGGATTCACATCGATAATTGTCTTCCCAAATATATAGGATGTTATATTAGTATTTGGCGAAAGCCAAGAAGAAGCCATGTTATGGCGATAGTCTAAATTTTATATATAAAAAAACCGGTGTATTATGGTATACTTATTTTTCAGGATCTCGTTTTACCGTTGTCCATGACTAGGATATTGACTATGTTGTCTGTATAAATTAGAATTATATGCGTGGTGATTGTTTATAGTAGTATTAATATTTTAAATCGGTTTGCGAGTAGTAAAGTGCATGTGCTTCGTATAACTATTAAGGAAGTCTTGTTGGGGCAAATTGTGCCTGATTATTTATAGTTGCTCTTTGTGACTGCGTGGTGACCGAGCTGACGATAGTGGTTTATGTAAGTAATTTTTTGGTGTTTATTACTCCGATGTAGTGAAATAGTGGTTTATCTAAGTAGTTTGTGATCTAACTAATGCCCTTGCTTGGCACCTGTTTATCCAAGCTCCTATAATGTCGAAACTAAAAAGTAGTTGATTGAATAAAGCTAGAAGCACAAATAAATTTGACGCGCCTCTCATACATTTAAAGATTAGACATCTATAACAAAAAGATTATGCGTATAGGTATATTTTCGTCGTAGCCTTATCAATATGACACACCTCCTAAGTGATCAAATGAAGTTTTTCTTGCATTTTTGACAATTAAAACAGACATCTATGTAAGGTACTGCACCTCGGGTGTTAGTAAAAAATGAGACGTTCTCGTAACGTATGCCAGAAAGTGTAAGGTCCGTACTCCTGTGTTAGTGATGCTCACGAGAATCCTAGCTTCTATACTTATGCAACGATAAGGGGGACGTATATTGAATTTACGAGAGAAATTGACTAAAGATTATTGTTTTTATATCTAGTGCGGGGAGCTGCAGGTAGGGTCCTTGTATGAGAAGATTGTCAATATGGGGATAGGTATTATCATGCAGTCCCGTAGTATCTATGAACATTGCTGCTCCACGCGCGCTAAAAAACAGTCACAGTATTGATCTGTGTACGCTCCATACTCCCTAGTTGGTGATGCACGCCAAAGACCATGCATCTCTACTTATGAAGTAATAAGGGGTCCGTACGTTAATATCGGCAGAAAAGAGTATTTTTTGCTAAGGGTTATTTTCTTTTTTTCGGCATGGTGATCTACAGGTCGGATATCGTTACTATTAACGAATCCTAGGGAGTCAATTGTGGTTCCTTGGCATCGCTAATGATTGACACAGGCATTCATATAAGGGATGAAGGCACATATTCCCTAAAAAAATGTGTGGCGACGTCGTAGAGTATCCCAAATTATATGTACGCAAAGGATTTTTTCAAGAGGTCCTTACTCCGATGTAATGATAAGGTGCGGCGGTGCGATTAGTAGTGGGTCTGTATCATTGCTGAACGATGATGTTTTTGTGTCTCGTGTTGGGCTGAGGTAGGATGAACTGGTAATGCCAAAAACGTGTACATATACAAGGCTGTTTTGATTATATTTACACTTTGTTATAGTTGATAGTATTTGCGAAAACTAGTTGATATAGGTCTCGTGGTTGTAGTTATATTAATATATGTATACTTGATTATGCTATGTGTATGAATCATTGCTACGGCGAGTTTTTAGGGCATCTGCTTATGTATACTGCATGCGTATGGAGATGTGAGAGTTGAGATAGTAGTTATATGGAGGCATTTGATTGGTGGGGTTCAAAGAGTTATCCTGTGTTTAATGCAAGGCAGTGTCTCGTGGTCTCCCAGCGGGGGATTCAACCCCCAACTTGGCAACTGGATATAATATCCGGGTGTGTGTGCGATGGGTGTGTAAACACAGCTATCCCGTTTGTAATGGGAGGGGGGACCATATCGACGTCCACGGAGTTAGCATCAGGATAGAGCTCTATGCTAATTAGTCTCATATTATTAAGGAGAGAACAATTTCAGTATGCCATAGGGCAGGTGGGTGGGGGGTGAGGATTAGGTAGGGAGCAGTTAGGAGATTAATAGGTTAGATAGTGTTAGAATCGACAAGATTAAAAGCCGAAGGGGGGGTGTACACACTTAAGTGCGCTTCTTGCCGCCTAGCACCCATAGCAGCTCATCGGAGGGGTTAGCTTAGTAAAGGCTCCTCTTAGGAATGGGGGAGGGGGGGAGGGCGGGCTCATGAGCAGGACGTCAGGGATTGTATGGTGAAGCAACATGGGCATTGGGGGGAGATGGCGTTAGCGAATCATACCTGAGCGGTCATGGTCGGTGTCGTTGGGAAATCAGTCGCCGCCATAGCACGAATGGTGGCCGTGCAGCGTAGTATCAGGTGGCTTACAGCGTAAGCACAGCGCCCGGGGCACTATGGTCTGCCAGACCGAGTCCAAGTACAAAGATCAGTTCGCGAGCTGGCGTGCTCGTGAGAGGACTTGTAGCAAGAGATGAAGGAGGCAAGAGCATGCAAGTTGGCGCTGGTGCGGTGGAGCGCAAGCATGCCAGCAGTTGTAGTAGTGGCCGTTCTTAAAGGCGCATGTTGTATCCTAGAGGAGGATAGGGGTGAGCAGGTCATGAATGTATATCGTAGTTTGCCATACTGCGGGCTAGGATTAGAAGAAGTACGTGGGTGGGGATAGGATGGGGGTGGGGTAGTGGCTGCAGTTTGGGGGTGGAAAAGAGAATTCATGTGTGTATGAGAGAGGGTGTAAGCCAGTGGTAAGTTTGTTTTGGGGGGAAGGGGGAAAGAGCAGGGATATGAAAAAAAATTCCTTTCGAGTGGCGCGGTGAAGGGGTATTTGCCTTGTTACTGCGGGGGTGGGTATGGTGCTATCGATGTGGATTACAAAAAGGTAATGGAGTCGAGGTACCGTGTTTTGGTTGTCTCGTTGTGAGGTAGTTCGTGTAGTGGTGTGGGCCTTTTTGTCGTCTAGGGAGGAGGACTGGCTATGGAGGAAGTAGGGAGTGTCGCATCTGGTTTGTCTACTTCGTGTGTGTGTTTGTTTTCTGGTGCGCCAGGAGTGTTGCTTCGAATTGGTGTTTTTGGTTGGTGGCGTTTCGGCCATGGTGCGTTTTGTTTTAAAAAAAAAACATTTTTGGGGGTTTGAAACGTGTTTTGTCAATCTTTTGACGTTTGCTTTTACCTTGAGCCTTCAAGTAGACCCATAACTGATATGCGTGGTGTTGCTATGTGGTATAAAGGTGTGTGGTTTATTGCTTGTAATGTATATTAATGGCGTTGTAATTCCGAGGCGGGGGTTTGCTTTTCAATAGGTTGTATCCGGGGGTATTGGGGGGAAGGATATTTTTTATTACTGTGTTTCATATCATATGGACGAAATATATATTTTTTGTCTTTATTTATTTTATTAATCATTCTTGAATATGAAGAGTGTATTATTTATTATTTTTCAAAAAGTTATGTAAAAAAAATATATTATTATTTATTATTATTATTTTTATTATTTTTGTTATTTATTATTTTTATTTTTATTTCTTTTATTTTAATTTTAATTTTAATTTTAATTTAATTTTAATTTAATTTTGTATTATTTTATAAATTTTATTTTTATTATATACATAAATTTACATATATATATTTATTATTTCTTTTGACAAAATAAGATTAAAGCTAGGCTACCAGCCGGGCCGTCGGGGTCCTGGGTGGTCAGCCCGTGCAAGGACCAGGGAAGGTCCCAGCAAAAAAAAAAAAAAAAAAAAAAAAAAAATCTAAAAAAAACTATGTTATGCAGAAAAATAAACTGAAGAACTTTTGCCTTAGGTTCACATCGAAATTCTTAACCAAAGTTAAAATAAAAAATCAAATTTAAAAATAATATTTTTATTTTTTATTTTTAAATTTGTTTTGGCCCGGTCGGGCAAGTGACCCCGGGCCACTTTGGTAGCTTAGGATTAAAGAGTAAAAAACAAAGAAAGTGTGTTTGTGTTTGTGTGTGTGTGTGTGTGTGAGCGCGCGCGCGCGCGCGAGAGAGAGAGAGAGAGAAAAAAAAATAAAGTGGCCGCCAGGCCCGTAGCCATACGGGTGTGCTGAAAACATGCACCCTAGGGGGATATGGAAACTTTTGGTGCTGGTACTCAACGGCTATCCGGTAGGGGTATACTGCGAATTTGGAACGAGTACCGGTAGGGGCATAACAATAATATTTCAGGCCCAGCCGACGTCGAGGTTATATGGGAAATTTGAATCGTGGTAGAGGGGCACGACGGGGTAAGTGAGCCGTCAAAGGGGTGCGACGCAGAATAATGGAAATTACAGGGGCGATAGACAAATTTTCCCAAAAAAAAAATGATGCTGCAGGTAAGAGAACGCAGCACCAAGCAGGATGCAACCTCCAGCGGCACTTCGTGGGAAACGAAAAGGAATGACAAGCATAATCCGTCTTCACTTGCCCTCGACACTTTTGTTCCCCTCAATCCTCGAGGACCCGACAACCTACGAGAGGAAACCTAGATGCCTGCTGAAAACGAGTGCAAAAAAGACAAAAGAAGAGGTCGAAGGACCTAAGACCAGCAAACAGAGATTACTACAGTCACGTCTGGGGATCGAGCCCAACAAGGGCCAAAACAAACAAACAAACAAGAGAACAAACAAACAAACAAACAGGTTACAGGATCAAGCCCCGAGAGCTCATGCGCGGGTCTCAGCAGATGCAGTTAGTGTACAACCCATGTACGAAACTGCAATTCATTGCACATGCGAGGGTCGGATTACTGATTGCACTTCGCTTCCAATTGTTCCCTGAAGATGCTCCTCGCTCACTCCAGAGCTCCGCGCCACCGTACAGGAAAATCCCTCTTCCTCCCTGCCCTCTTCTTTTGCGGTCACCCTTTTCCTTGCCAACCGCCCTTCTGTTCTCAGATTTCTCTGAAGCTTTCAAGTTTTGCTATGCCACTGTGAGTGTGTCGATCAAACCACCATCACTTTTCTCTGGCAAAAATCTCCAATGCGGCATGTCACACACTGTGACATCCGAGGCTCGACCTACCGAATTGAAAACACTAGCAAGTACCACCCAAAGGGGTAACTTCAGTAGAGCCACAAAAAAGAGTTATAATTGCGCTATGGGGCAAGATACAGTTTGCAATTGCACTTCGGGCACCTTACCTGCCAGAAAGCTGGGTTGTATGTATACATTCCCCTAACTGCAATCCGGTACTGTATCGTGGCCCATAGTGCAATTATAACTCATTTTTGTGACTCCCGCGTAGTTTTCCACCCAAAACAATCGCATGCACTAGTTCAACAGAACTCTGGATGTGGCAGAAATCAGGCTTGGGAAAGAGGCTCAGAAGTACAGGTGGTTTGAATGAGCCGTCTCCAGATGTGAGAGAAGAAAAAAGAAAAGATGACAGCAGCAGAGACAGTTACTTCTTAGAAAGGTCGCACCCTCACAATGTCCCTGTTCAGGAAAATTATACCCAGTTTAGAGCCTCAGAGAGCCTGTGCCCAGTTCAGCCTCCCTGTTCTAGGTCTGAGGGAGGGGGTGTGAAGGGGGGGATATGAGGGAAAGGATTATTGAGGGGTGTGAAAGAGGGAAGCATGTGAGGGAGGGCGAGGTGTGAAGTAGGGGGCGTTGGGGGTGGGGATGGGGTTGTGAGGCAAAAGGGGAGGTGTGAGGGAAGGGGTGTGAGGGAGGAGATGTGAGGGACGGCAGGCTGTGGAGAGTGGTGTGTGGCAAGAGAGGGGCTTTGAGGTGGAGGTGTGGGGAGTAGGGGCGTGAGGGCGGGAGGGAGGGGTAGGTGGCCTTAGTGAGGGAGCATTGTGAGGCGGCGGGCGTGAGGGAAGGGGTGGTCAGCAGTGGAATTCTTACCAAAACACTCAATAAACCCAACCATGCCACAGTACCCAAAACCATAGGGTGTTGCATTTTTTCCACATATCTTCAAATTTTTCAGGGATAGTGGATCTGTCGAGTGTGTCAAATCTTTTGGAACTGGATCTGCATTCATACTACACACAAGTCCAAGGGTTTGGGATTAATTTCTTCTATTTTTCGTCATCTATTCTTCTGATTGGTAGAAACCTCCTTTCCATGTCTTTTTTCTTGCCGTATCCTTTCTCGTAATGTTGAGTTCCGTGTGTGGTGTGCATGACTGGCATCAGAAGTTTTTTTTTTTTTCTTTTTTTAAGAAAAAACTGCTATGTTCAGTGGGAAGTTGGGAAACCATAACTGTTTGTACGGAAAGTTGACACTTCATCAATCACATTTTACTATGATTTTAGTACTGTGCTTCTGTGTTGAGAAATGTCATTTAGATGGGGTTTAGTTTGGCTTAATGAAAAAAAAAAAAAAAAAGTTTGGCTGAATGAATTATAGAAACTATTGCTATATCTTATGGGACTGCGTGATGCATGGAGGCCTCCATAGTGAAGGGCATTCTAGCCTTTTTGGTCAGTCCGCTCTTGGTCCAGCCTCAATGCATACTACATACCCAGACTCAACCCACCTCGCAGCTTGAAATGCGTCCACCTCCCAACAATTATCTAGAAATGATGGTTGTTTGCTACTTACATATACATGAGTAGTCTGCACTCTGTATGGGTGTGCACTAAATATTGATACAACCCACCATCTTTTTTTTTTTTTTTTTTTTTTTTTTTTGGGTGGGGGCGAGGGGGTGGAGTACTTCGGACCATTTCTCGATTAATGTGTGATATCCTTGCATAGTACTAATCTTCTATGTATCGTTAGAATTGTTCTGAGGGACCATAACTCAAAATCTTGTGTGCAACATGAACAAAATTCGCAAGGGCAGGAACAAAGCACTATGAAACTACAAACCCGCATACAAGATTTGAAAAACCAACTCCTCAAGCATGCACAGTACAGGTGGCAAGGAGCCCAAACAAGGGCAAGGGTATCTAAATTCTTTACTGAAGGGATGATGGATTCTCATTTCTTCTGTCTGGCAATAATGCGTATTCAAAGAACCACAGTCGAAGCGCTTTATAAACCAAAGGCCAGAGATGCGGACCCGACTACAACCACATCTCGCTGCACAAAAATTACATACGACTTCTACAAAGACCTCTTTTCATTTCATGTGGATAAATCAGACGCTCCGCACCACGATTGTCGGATACAAGAATTCCTGATACCAGTTGAAAGAGCATTAACACCGGTGTCGGTGCGAATACCCTTACAAGGGTATACGCCCTGGTTTTTGCAAGTGACAGAAAATAGTTTTGGTTTAAAGTTTAAGTATACTGCGCTAGGCGCGGCAACATCTGTGACTTACGTTGACTGGATGGTTGACTATAATAGAGACGTGCGTGGGCGCGCAGATTTGAGGCGCGCGTGATTCTTTTCGGTTGTTGATCATAAAGTCGGCACAAACGTCGGTCGTTTTGTTTCATGATATTATTAATACCTATTTATTTTTGATTAAGGAGGAACTAGGGATATTTCCCTTTGATTGGCGCGTTGACCGAGGCGAGCCCGCGTGCGAGGACGACGGTGACGACGGCGACAGTGTGACTGTGGTAGGTCTCGGCATGCGGAGGGGCACGAGTGGCGGCTGTGGTACAGCTTTGGTAAGTCGTCGCAGACGCTGGGTGGTCGCGCGCACAGTTGTAGGCGGAGATGAGGCTCAGGCCAATTTCCTTCGCCCTGAGCGCAGCGCCGCACCACCTTATATGGCACTCGACGTGTATTGGTTTCAGGCTTGGGCTTAGCCCTATAGGTTATGGCACTGGGTTGACGATACGGAGGTCCGGAAGTCGAGGCCAGCGGGGCGTCGGCGCAGCGGCAGCGGAGCAGCATGGAGCAAAACCTGAGGGGTTGAGGGCCCAACAGGGCTATCCCCTTCGGTTTTGTTAATGGGCGCGGCGGCGGGCCCGACCCACGGGGGAGGCGAGGTGTTTGTAGTTCCCCTCCTTTTTCCCCGGTTTTGTTTTTTTTATTTATTATTAAGTTAACTTTTTTTATACCTCTTGTTATTTTTGATTTTTTCTTTCCCCCTGTTCGCGTCCCGTTTCGAACGCGATACCGGGGTTGATAAAGGGTCGCATGGGGTGTGTTGTATCCGCGGGGCTATCTGAAATGCAATTACGAACTACTTTTGTGGCTGTGCCGGGGCCGCGCCCCATTTTACCTTGAGACGCGCTGCCGTGGGTGAGGCGCGGGGCCGTGGTTACCTCCGGGGCCTGAGGGCCGAGCTCAGTGGGTACACCCATGAACTGTTGAAATACAGTGTTCGAACCCAGACGACGA
>BFEA01000114.1:2444886-2475821 GCA_003427395.1 Chara braunii | reverse complement strand
CGTGGTGTATGGGATGCGTCCTAGTCGACCGACGACGAGTCACGCTTGGGAGCTCAACCCCCCAAGATGTTGGCTCGCGTGCGGGTCCGATAGGCGTATTACCGCGCGTACCCCCTATGCTACAGCGAACGAGAAACGCCCTCGGTTGGTCCACCTCTGCGATTGCAACCGAGTAACTTTCGTGCTGTGGACTAGTAGCTCGGCGGGGATACGCCCACCGAAGGGAGGTGACAACTCCCGTAAGGTGGAGGAAAGTTGTGCCTCGCGTAGGCCCTATCCTGTCGTAGGGGCTCGCGAGAGGCATGGCTGACGCACTCAGCCGGAGCGGCCTAAGGAAGCTCTATTTATGTGTTCACGATGAGGTTGGTCCAACTCCTGCGTGGCGCGGCCGAGAGGGTCCCGCGCTGCCACTTGAGGTGCCGGACCGATGCGCGCGACACCGGAATAACGAGAGTCTCTAGAAGCCCCACTCTCCAGAAACGAGATATGGATCTCCCTTCTGCAAATGCAGGAGGATAAGGCCCCCAGGATAGATGGTTTCCCCAAAGAATTCTGGGAAACCACATGAGATCTCATGGGCCAGGAGGTTATGGACTTCTATAATGAAGTGTGGCGTACTGGAGACATGAGCGAAAGGGTGGGGTAAGGGATTCTAACCCTCTTGTACAAAAAAGTGGATAAAATTGATATCAGAAACTACATACCCATAACGCTTCTCACTGTAGTGTACAGGATGGTGTCCAAAACCCTGGCAAACAGAATGATTCCGGTAATGGATGACATCATTCATCCAGCACAAACTGGCTTTATGAAAAATAGAAACATACAGGAAAACATACTATTGATCAACGAGATCTTCCAAGACACTCTCGTCAAAATGCAGCCTTAATCTTTATTGACTTTCAAAAGGCCTATGACCATGTGGATTGGTTATTATTGGATACGTGCCTGGAGAAAATGAACTTCGGACCGGACTTCGGACGTTGGATACAAATCCTACACCAAAACGTCACCACCTGTGTCCAAGCTAATGGAAGTCTGGCATCGCTCATACACTTGGAGCGATCGGTACCCCAAGAGGACCCTATTGCCTCCTTCCTTTTCCTAGTCATCATGGAGGCATTGACCGCTAACCTGCGGGCCAACAATAGTATCACTAAAATCCGAGTCACACGCATCCCGTAGGAGGTAATCCCGGTATGCTCCTTGTTCGTGGATAACCTCACAATAATGGACGAGGCCACGCACCGTAACATGGAAGAAATAAAGCAAATGATGGAAACGTTTGCCAGGGTTTCTGACATGACAATAAACTGGGGTTCCAAAACACAAGGCTAGTGGATCCACCACCAAGGGGGGCGCCCGCCAGACACACCATGCATTGCATGGATGCCATTAGAAACACCAATAAGAATCCTTGGGGTATCCATGACCACAGAGGGGCAACCATCGATCAACGACGAATGGATCAGCACCCAGTGTCGACCAGAGGAAATAATCTGCCGGCACGCCGACCGACCCCTGAGTCTTGCGCCGTGTCTGTCACCCACGGGAAGGTCGCTAGGGGCTCCTGCAACCTATAGAGGAATCTGGTCTCCTGAAAACAAAAATGAGTCAGCACATCCAACGAAACCATCAGAACCTCAAGGCTAGATGACAAGTTTGGAAGGAACAAATAGAAAATTTCACTCATCCAAAACAATAGGGTCCGATGCAGTACACCCGGTCCCAGAAACAGGTATAACGTCTATCTTAGGAAAATCTATTTGAGTTCTCACTACGACGTATGCGTCTCCCTATCGGGTACCGTCGGTAACGAGCCCTCTGATTCCATGGAACCGCATTGGAGCTCTCAGTGTCTGAACCAGACTCTCGGGCCCATTGAGGTCACAACTCAAGGGCGAGTTTCACCATAAGTCTGCCCCGTCACGGCCCTCCTCTGGTTAGGTCTTGAAACACGCCCCTCGCCGGCCCTCGTGTCGCCCATGCTAGGCTTCCGCAGAGCTCCTAGTCAATTACGGTCCCGTTCCTGGTCAACACCGTCCCAATCCAGAAATTCCCTTGATCCACAGAGTCCCAGTCCCAGATAACTGGACAGTGTTTTCTAGTTTAGGTCGTGGTCTGTATTTTTGCCCCTTTGGCTAAGGTTTCTTGGTCCCGGCTCAACCCTGATGCCTGGACCAGTCCGTGCCCATTTTCGTGGGCCTCGGCCTGATCCAAGGGCGCCCTGATTCGACAGTCCAAGAAGCTTTGGATCGACCAGAAAATCCCGGTTGAATCAAGAGAAACCCGACCTGATTCCCAAAGTCCCCGCCTGTCTGTGCTCTGGTCCCGCGGCCCCGGTCTAGTCCTGATGCCTCGACCAGTCCGTCCTCAATTCCGTGGGCCCGATCTATTTGAAATCCTGATTTGCGTCTGAAGCCCCAGACCCCGCACAAAGGCCCGGTTCAGTCCAAAGTCCCGGAGCCGTCAAAGTCCTGCTTTAGCCCAACGTCCCGGTCATGCGAAAGTCCTGGTTCAGTCCAATGTCCGCTCTCGCCCAACCACGCGTGGGGTTGTGCGCCTCTGCGCACCCATGCGCCTTGGTTCCCTGGCCGTGCGCGGGTCTGCGCGCCGCTGCTCGCCCGTGCGCACGGGTTTCCTGACCGTGCGAGGGGGCTGCTCGTCACTGCGCGCCCGTGCGCACAAGTTCCCTGACCGTGCGAGGGGGCTGCGCATTGCTGCGCCCGTGCGCGCGAGTTTCCCTGACGGTGCGCGGGAGCTGCGCGCCATTGCGCGCCCATGCACGTGGGTTCCGTGTCTGTGCGTGGGCGCTCGCGTTGCTGCGTGCCCGTGCTCGAGGGTTCCCTGACCGTGCGTGGGGGCTCGCGTCACTGCGAGCCCGTGCGAGCGGGTTCCCTGACCGTGCACAGGGGCTGCGCGCGGTTCAATCCTGACTGCAAGCGTGTACGCACGCATTTGCACTTCTGAGTCCCCACAGGGCAAGCGTGCGTGCGCATGCGTCCGACTTCGCGCGTCCCGATCCTGATTACGTACGTACTCGTACGTCTGACTTCACGCGCCTCGATCCTGATTACGCGCGGGCTCGTACGTCCGACTTCGCGTGTACCGATCTTGATTGCGCGCGTGCTCGTACGTTCGACTTCACGTGCCTTGATCCCGTTTGCGCGCGTGCACATGAGTGTGCGCGGACCATGCAGGTCCCAATCTCAACCGCGTGCGTGTACGCGCGTATCCGCGTGGCCACGCGCAACCCAATCCTGACCGTGCGGAGTAGTGCGTTGACGCGCACTCAGATCCCAACCGAGCGGATATTGCGCGCAGATGGGCACGACGACGCGCACACAGATCCTGATCCCGATCACATGGGGCAGTGCACGACTGTCTGTGAGTGTTTGCGCGCTGATGCTCGGTCGCGCCTAGATGCACGGGGGCTTTGTGCGCTAGTACGCGCTTGAGTGCCCGCCTATCTGGTTGTGCGAGGGCTCGTGCGTTAGTGCGCGCCCGTACGCAGTTGTCATTGTGCGCCTCCCCCTCACCTCTTCTCTTTTGTGCGTGTCGCCTCCTTGGACGCCATTCCGCTCTTCTGCTCTCGTAGTCTTCCTTGCTCCTCCTGTGAGCATTTCCGTTCGCAAGTCACAAGTCCGCCCCCTCCTCGCTCCGGTAGTTTGCCCGTGAGTACGCACGTGGGAAGTGTCCTGATCCTGGGCCCGGTTGGGCTTTTATACTTTGTCAAGCCCGTTTCAGAGTGAGCCTCAGTCCTTGCATGCTCCGAGGCTGCCGGCAAGTTGCAGCGCCTCGGTACCATGGCTTCCCCGAGCATGTTCCCGGGCCTATTTGGGCCCCCGAAAGGTTTTCAGCGAAGGGTGCCTTTTCGGTGGGCACCGAGTCTTTTGCAACGCCCTGGTACCGGACCTCCTTCCAAGCCTAGATCCGAGCCTGTCGTCCTGTGGTCCCCACACGAAAGGCACCGGGCCCTATAGAATTTTGAAGAGTCTTATTGATTTCCGCAGGCCTGAACCCCGGAATCAATTACTCTATGCCCCATTTTCCCAGCCTTAGGCCCGCAGGTTCCCTCAGGCTTTTCTTAGGGCCGCGCGCCTAGGCCCCAAGAGTGCCCGAGCAGCAATTCCTCCTTTGTACTACTTCTACGATGAACTTCGGTGTCAATCGCCACTTAGTTCCCCTGAGGGGGCTCTCTTTGTCTGGCCCGCCGCCTGAAACTTAATGTTAGCTCAGCCTCCTTGTTCTTGTCCATTACCCGGAGCCCCTGGTTTTCCTTTGCTGTTGTCGTACTTACATATCTTGACCGCGGTAGGCCTCCATAGTGTTCATAAAAGAATGCTCTTCCTGAGCCTCGTGGCCCTCCTTTTTCCTGACGCCTATGACGTGGATCTGGTATCACAGTCTTTCGATGTCAGTCGTGGTCCCACCCAGTAGAACAGGTAGATCCGGCATCCGTCGAATGTATTCATCAAGGAAGTAAAGGGCGGCATAAGGCTGGAGCCGCCCGACAGCAGCCCTCCCCCAGTTCTCGACATCCTTGGCGAGTCATCTCGGTATATCGAAAAAAAAGAGAAGGAAATGTTGACTCTCAATCTCTACCAATCAACCCCAAGTTGTCCTCACCGCTTTCATGGGGTCCTTTTCTCACGCTTCTTTTTTTTGTCCCGCTTTTTCTTAATCATCTTCCTTTTGACCCCTAATCGTTTTTTGCCCTTTCGTTGCCTCTTCTTGTCGCGACGTTCATCCCCATCTTTGCCTACTCCTACCCTACCTTTAATAACCTTCCTAGCCTTGCTTTTCCTCTCTCGCCCTAACGCGGTTGACTCTAAGACCTTTCGTTTCATTTTCGTTTTGTCTTTTATCTGACTGTTTCTGACACCTAAGACTTTGTTCCGCCTCCTTTTTGTAACCCTTTTAGAAGATTCTCCTTTCTCATAAGTGGACGGCTTAAACCTCTTCATGGGCCCTGTCGGTGGGCTCTTCTGGAGGTTCTACCGGTTTCTCCTCAACCTTCTCTTTTCCCTTGTTCTTCTTCATATTTGGCCCTTTAAATACTTTTAGATGTGCACCGGACACCAGTTCCTTCCATCTAGCTCTATCCAACTCCTCAAGCAGGTAAGCCCCACCGTCTAATTTTTTAATCACGCGGTAGGGTCTCATCCATCTGTTCGCTAGTTTCCTGTCCACGTCCTCTCCAGAGCAGAATCGTAGAGTAAGACTAGGCTCCCAGTGGGTATTCCTTCCTGCCTAACTCGAAGGTTTTTATCCCACCTTTCCTTATCCTATTCCCTTCGGACTTTCAGTTTTTCTATAGTGTCTAGGGTGCTATCCTCGAGTGTCTCAGCTATTTGCCTAATCCTAGCGTTTAGTAACTGTTCCCTGGTCGATACCTCTTCCCAGTCAATTTTCGTCCACAAGTCCATATGGAATTCTATGGGTAAAGGGCAATGCCTCCTGAACCATAAGGTGTAGGGCGGGTACCCGATGGTGGATGAAACTGTAACGTTATTAGCCCAGACTGCAAATCTTAGATACTTCGGTCACCTCTTCTTTTTTCCCTCGCACCATTTGACGAGACCATTCACTAAAGATTGGTGTCCCCTCTCAACAGGGACGTTGGTCTGAGGGTGGTATGCCGTGGACAATGAGACTCGGATCCCCGCTTTTTGGAGCAGGATCTGGACTTCTTTAGCCATGAACTTCGACCCCCTATCCATGACGATCTTCCCGACATATCCATATTGAGTGATATATTCTATCAGACACTCACTAACCGCTCTTCCCGTCTTCTGGCGCAGCGTCCATGCTTCTACGAACCCAGTTAGGTCGTCCCTGATATCCATGATATAATTCATTCCTCCTTCACCTTTGGGCATCTTGACTAAGTCGACGTGAACTTTCTGCCCTATCCCAGTCGGATAGGAAGGTTATAATGGTTCCTTGTATTTAACTACGGCTCTTTTCTGACATTCCATACATGTCTGGCAATAGGACTCTACATCCCTAAATAAGCCATCCCACCAGTAAAGGTTTCTGACCTTCTCAAAGATCCATTTTACTCCTCTATGTCCTCCAACGATTTCATCGTGAAGCTCCGCTATTATTTCTTTCTCTTCTCCCTCATCGCAAACTACCCTCATCGGCATACCGTTCTTAGGTGACCTCTTACAGAGGTGGCCTGCCTTAAGACGGTATTGTTGAGCTTCCTTCATGAGCTTATCGTCGACATCAGTCTCCCCTATGATATATTTCCCTATTTGGTAGTACTTCCCGGTATAGAGGTTCTCTAGGAATAGAGAGGTGCCACTAGTACGAGACTCCATCTTCAACGAGCCTGTTTCCATCTGCAGAAACTTATCAACCCCTCCAGGCGATCCTAAATTTCCTTCTTCCAGCGGGATCTGCTGTCGAGCGTATCGGCTCCCGCCTTTTTTGCAAGTGCGGGAACCCTCCCGGGCATGTCACGTAGGAGTTCAACGAAACAAAACTAAGAGACAGCTTGGGAATGACACTTAACAATCCCGCGAGCCGCAGAGACGGCCGCGGTCACGTCGCTCCTTCGCCACTCTAACCGGGTGCGCCAGCTGTACATCCCACGGTCCCCTACGACAAGATAGGTTCCCGCGGGGCATGAACTTTCATTCCCTAAGGGGCTGTCACCACCCTTAGGGGTGTATCCCTACCGAGCTACTGACCCACATGTGAAAACTTTTAGTTGCAATTGCAGAGGTAGGTCAGTCGAGGGTGTTTGCTCGTCTCGCTGTAGTATAGGAAGCGTTTGGTTAACGCCAAGTGGATCCGAACGTCGTTCGTCCCTTAGGGCATTGATCTCCTAAGTCCAGAGCGTACGTCGGTCGACTAGAATGGTCTCAACCAAGCGTGAAACCCAACATTAATCCTAGTCCCTTTACGATCTCTAAACAAAACAACAAAAACCGTAAAAATTATCAGAGATCAGATCTTTGACTTGATGAGATGATTTCCCAAAGTATCTCTTCTTAATCTGTACGACTGAAGAAACTTTTATATGCCGCTCCAAGATTGTTAATTGAAGAAAAGACTATGACGAATCTTCCTATCACGACTACTGAAACTTGTCATGAACAACTTCTGCAAGTAAATATCACTGCTACCATGCAGATCAAGAAGTGATATGGTTCCTGACCGACGTTTGAACTCTCGGTTCGACCACACTTTCGTTATCGTCTCCAATTTACTTCTAACATGCGTTTTTATGCATGTGATTACCCCTCAATGCATAAGCATGATAGTGCAATTATCGGGGTAATCCAGATACTATCCATCTGGTCAGACCTATCTACGAAATATTGTTTTATTTTTTTATTATTATTACCCTTGTAGAGCCACATAAGTCTGACCCTACTATAAGGACAACTCCCCACAGCACCTGACTCATAAAGACGCGTCTAGCCAAGATAGAGTTGTTGGCTCTCGCGGGCCTCAACCTCTATCTGATCGAGTCGTGCGAGTTCCTCCTCATCAAAAATTAAGGTGGTCATGCGCCCACCTCGCATGACTCGAACCTTCCGTGTACCATGGAGAAAAGCCATCCGTGAGGCCAGTTCCCAGACTATGGCGCGAAACGACTGTTGCATTTGAAAGAGGTGCCTAGTTGTGGTGTCCTTTATCCGGACGACGCCGTAGCGTTCCCTGGACAGGGTAATTTTAACAGTCACGATGACTCGAGAAAGGCATTAGAGGTTGCCCGCACGATGGAAATACAAAGTATATCCATGGAATTCATTTGGAAGTCGAGCCACATTGGCTCGGATTTCTGCGCGCGACTTGGGAAAAAATCCTAGCTCATCGCTGAGCATTCCTACAAAACCAACCCATCTAGTGGGCACGCCGTCCTGCGCAAATAAAAGTCGTTCCGCACGCCGGAACTCCTCGTCCATAGTGTCGTGAACAAGCAGATATCTGGCCTGAGTAAGATCCCATCGTTCGCTAGGCATCTGCACACCCAAAAGAGTCGCCTGTTAGAAGAGACGTTCCTAAATTTCACAAGCTTCGTCATCGAAAGCGATGTCGTCAAAACGTTCAGAGCCAAATTTACTAAACCTATTCGCCCGTACCCGCCTCACATAATGAAGAAGAATGAACGAACGTTGCTGATCATTAAGCCAAAGCGCAATATAGAAAAACATTCATCTTACCTCATGAATGTCTTCTATAACTGGACTCGCTTCATGAACCACGACGAGGTTCATGTCTCCATAATCTTGTGATGAATTAGGAAGCGCAAAATCATACCGCACAATTTGTTGCTCTTGTTCAATCAAGAAAATATAATTCCACGGTGGGTTCCTCACGTTCCCATCACAAAACCGCGACTCATCCTGTTCTGAAAAAACTTCATGTGGATTATACACCAATCTTCCCTTCCGTATCATACCAACATGTGACTGTGTCGGTACTGTTATCCATTTTGTCGCGCCTCGCGCGTGCTGAACAATCGAAGGATTATTACTCCCGCGGACATTTGGAAGACAAAGTAGTAACTTTGTCAAGGTAAGTTTAAATATACCAATTTCTATGTTTTATTTCCATTCCCTTCCTGGACCGTGATTCTTGTGTCACGGTCCTACCACGAAAGTAGTGCCTACTTGCACTTTTTTTGACATCATTTGAAACACAAACTGGACTTCTTTTGGCGTCAGTTCCCCATTCGCTGGTGGCGCATAGGATGGCCACTCAAAAGGATAATAAGCTCAACCTCCCCTTTACTTGAAATCATGAGAAAGTGACAACTCTTAGGTACAAGACACCCTACCCTCTAGGAAGTGGTCTGGAATACCCCTTCTCCTCGCCCGAACACATTGTTCATGACTCAAAAGTTGGGCTGGCTCCACCGCGATACAGCATAGTATTCCCCCGTGAAACGGACCACTCTGGGTCGCTAACAGGGCCAGCTCCTAAAGCAACGAACCCCCGCCCCAGATGCCTCATAGAGAGAAGGAGCCTCGATTCTTAGATGCAGACAACTTTCTCTATGCTCTCACGCTGAGGATTGACTTAGACGAATAAAGAGGGATAGTTAGAGAAGAAGCAAGACTCTCTTGGACGGGTACAAAAGGAAAATGGTCATTCGGGATAGTATGGGAGAATCCTGGGGAGTACACTAAATTGTTTCTCATCTTCATCTTCACCTTTCGCGTATTCATTTTTTTTTTCCCGACACCCGTCTATTCATCATTTTACTACATCTTTCTTCTGACTTACAGAAAGGCAAATAGTTAAAGAAAAGTGCATATTCTCATCCTCCCTTAAGCAAAGCATAATGTCATTTCCTCCCCACACGCAACCAATCACCCACATGCACAATCCACAGAAGAAACAACCCAAACGTTCATCCATTCCCCAACCAAAGTCAGCCCCTTTCCCACACGCATGAAACCACACACTTACTCTACCTTTCCCCATGAATCCAAAGCAAGGTCATGCAAGGTGTGGGTTCACACAGGTGTGCAAGGAGAATTGAGTCTCAACTAACCTTCAGCGAAGTTGAAAACGACTCACTCAAGAAGCCAAATACTCCTTCAGAGAGATTGGTTACACAAATCACGTTGTAGCCGCTCACAAAAAAAAAAATCCACGTCTTCCTTCAGACGCTACCACTGACACAGGCGCCGCCCACTAGGACTGAAGCGAGATGGCCCTCGAGGAGGGTGCTCCCTCTTCTAAGTCCCACATCGTCCCACTACAGTCTCAGCGACACCCCTCCCACCGAGAACAACGCCACCTTAATCTTCAATCCAATCCTCCACCAATTACCAAGTCTAATCACCACCTGTCTGCCGTAATAATCGTCCCAGTTTCCCTCTTTACTTACTTGGTCCCAAAATGGTCCCACACCATCGCTGTAATACTAGGTGGTCCCAAACTCAACCCCCGCTTGCCCTGCGTGCCGCAAAAAAAAATAGAGAGGTGACTTTGACTAAGCCGCAGGTGTCGCATGCCAAAATGCCCTCAGACGAGAAGATCATCACAACAAAGTCGCCCGCAAGGTGATCCACACCATCCCCTTGTGACGACCGCCTGCTACATTACTCCCATTCACCCCCAACAACTTGACAGCGTCTCAATGTCGCTATCACTCGCCTCCAATGTCACCACGTTACAAAGGCGCTACGCTTTACAACACTTCAACGCACCACCACCTTAGCGGCACCTTCCCTACGCCAATATCCAGCCCCCACTTTCTGTAGTCCGTGCAAAATACTGCTACCACTACCGTGAAAATCCGGCAGCGCTTCCACACCACTGCCAAGAAAACCAGCGCTGTCGCCGCAAAAAATCAGCAGCGCTTCCGCACCACCGTCGTACAAACCAGCGCTGTACCCGCAAAAAATTTGCAGCAATTTCGCACTACCGCCGTCAAGCCTGGCGCCGTTGCCGCAAAATTTCAGTAGCGCTTCCGCAGTACGGCAACAGAAAACTGCCGCAGCCGTCCAGCATCTCTCCCCCAGTGTCCCAATTATGCGTGTCGTTGCCAACAATTGTGGCTATGGCAGCATGTGCCTTCTCCAACTATGTCGCGGCCGCACCACTCCCTCCCTCCCTCCCTCTCTCTCTCTCTCTCTCTCTTTCTCTCTCTCTCTCTCTCTCTCTCTCTCTCTCTCTCTCTCTCTCTCTCTCTCTCTCTCTCTCNTCTCTCTCTCTCTCTCTCTCTCTCTCTCTCTCTCTCTCTCTCTCTCTCTCTCTCTCTCTCTCTCTCTCCATCCATCCATCCATCCATCCATCCATTCATCCGAGACTCCCCCTGTTATGCCCGTATACACCCGCGTTCATGCGACTGATTCACTCGTCTTTGTCATCCTATCGATGGCTGTCGAGGTCCAGCCTCCTGAAGAGTCGGTGCAAGCCCGACGAAACAGCTTGTCACAGTCATGTTTCCCCGTTCGTTCGAACGAACGGGCGCCAACCAAGTAAAAAAAAAAAAAAAAAAAAAAAATTCTAAATAAAATCTAAGAAGAAAATATAGAGAAAAGAATCTAAAACGCAATCTAAAAAAAAAGAAAAAACAGCTTACCTCTAAGAAAAAACGGTCGTCCGTTTTCACGGGCGACTGTTTGATGTACTGGGGCTTTTCAACCCCAGTCACTTCGAAGTGCGCCACATAGCGCTATACTTAAAAAAATATATATATATATTTTCTTTTTTTCTTGTTTATTACTCTTTTTTTTTTCTTTTTTTCTCAACGGTTACTTCTCACCACGATGTTTCGCCCTAGTGGCCAACAAACAGAAAAAAAGAAAAAAAAGAAAAAAGAAGAAGCACGACTTACCTCGTGATATGGCGATTTTCACAGAGCCCGTATCTGGGCGCATACACGTCCATATGTGGGGTAGGTAAGTCATTTTTTCTCATTTTTTCTTTTTTTTTTCAAAAAAATAAAAATTAACCATTTCTCGATTCACGTCTATCATCCTTGCACAGGGGCCATGCTAATCTCCCCTGCGCGGATGATTCCAGCCGCACGATCCCGTTGATCGCGCGGCCTAAATCCGTCGCGCTGGCTCACCCGACTGCTCCATAAAGGAGCCAGCCCGAGGTTACGTACGGATTCGATCGCCTCGTCTGCGGGGTGGCAGTCTGTTGTGTTTACCTTCTGGACTGGCTCCTACTACGGTTGTAGTAGGAACAGCCCTTTTATTTGAAGGGTTGTGGAGCCTGGCCGACCGTCCATTAGTAGCTCGGCAGGCTTCCCCAGCCTGTGTGGCCTTGCCGGCCTCGCCTGTTCGAGGCGTTGCAGGCCCTGCTTACTGGTCGTGCCTTACCGGTTAGCCGTGCTACCCCGGCTTGGTAATCACCTAACCGGGTAGGCCTCGACATCGGCCAGTCGGCCCCCTGGTTCAAAATCTAACCCCGCAGGCCCATACTTCCTATTCCTCTTGTGTCGCGGTTCTATACCTGACGCATCTATTATTTTTAGCCTAATTAGGCTCTGAATCGCATGGCTTAACAGTCGTGCGACATTATCTTAAGTTTAATTTTAACATTCCCATGCCCACACGTTCTTACGGCTTCGACGAAAGCGAAACATTGTCATTAACATTTATTACTCCTAGATGCCATACACGCCCAGATCAGAATTCGAAAACTTTTAATCTCTTAGTCATAGGTCAGATCAGAATAACTTTGGCAAAGTTAATCTCATCAAGTCCTTCAATTCACGAAGAAAAAGTCGGACATCGTCTGACGTTCAAAACCCCCGGCAAATACCCTTGTCAGGGTTTTTGCCCCGACACCACGATAGCCCATCCGCAACCGAGTTTTTAGCCCCAGATATCCGCGCAACGACATAATCGAACATTCTTATGTGCATGAGCCACCTAGTAATCGTAGGGTCTGTCAAACATAAGTTTTTTTGTAATAAAGCAGCTACTGCCGTTGGATCAACCCGCAACACGAATCTCCATCCGTAAATATAATGTCGGAAGACATTCAAGTAGTGCAACACTCCGATAACCTATTTCTTAAACTGTGAATAGTTTCTTTCGGTGATGTTCAACGTCTTACTCTCGAATCAAAGGGGTCTTTCCTTACCATTCGGATCTTTTTGAGTCAAGACTCCACGACGGATGTTGGTCCTGCATTGGTGCATACTACAAACGGTCTCCTTTCTTCATCTTCAAAACAAGGAACACCTAAGACTTGATCTCCCTCCTTAAACTCATCCTTCAACAATTTTACCGCATCCTCTTGTTCACTTGTTCATTTTCATTTTATCCCTTTACGTAGTAGCCTTCTCAACGGCTCTGCCTTTTCAGCGTACCCTTGTATGAAATTCTTCCAGAACCCGACCACACCTAAAAATTGTCGTATGTCAGTAATATGTCAAAGCGGAGTAGGTCAGTTCATAAGTGTTTCTAGTTTCGCTGGGTCCGGCCACCAGCCGTTTTTGTCACAGATATAGCCCAATATCTTAATGGAAGATACTGCCCACCTACTTTTGGTCCCACTCACCGTGAGATTTGCGTCTTCTAGTTTCACAAGCACCTTTTTTATGTCCTCAGCGTGAGTTGCGACGAACTTCCTTACTTTAGGCCTCACCCCAGTCTCATCCTTCTCGCACTGCTCTTTGATCGGAAAGTCATCTAGGAAAACTTCCACCAAATTCGGTATAAGTTCCCCCAATACTGCCACCATCGCTCTTTGAAAGACTGCAACGTCGTTGGTCCATCTCATCGGCACCACCATCATCTGAATTAATCCCAATGGCGTGTGCATCGCAGTTAAGTATCGGTCTCTATAGTCGAGCGGAATTTCATCGTACCCAAAGAAAAGATCGCAAACAGAATAAATCGAACGTCCTACTGACCCTTCGGATAATAGATCCACATTTGAAATGGACCCTACGTTTCCAACTGTTTATTCGTTTTCTGCAGGTCTTGTATCCACCGTAGCTTCCCATTTGACTTCCGTATGAAGAACCACCTGTTTGCGTAGGCACTCTCAAACAGTTCTGCTATGAACATCCTGTTTTTTTCCTTCATGAAGTCCACTATCATCTCCTTTTTCTTCTGAGCACATTTCCATCCAGCGTCATTTCATGGCACATGCGAAACCGTATAGATCCTCGCGGGCTTAGCATTACGCAGGTATATTCGTCCTCTCTCCACGTCAGAGAAGGCCACTGCCTTATCACATGCTCTTAATGTTTCTATTATCAGTTCCCTCTCCTCCTCGGTTATGTTTCCATCCCCTATGTCCATCCCTTTCAAGCGCTCACCAGTAATTCTTTGCCCCTCAGTGGTTTTTCATTTCCTGATCATCTGAGTTATCTTTTTCTCATTGATCCCTATTTCTCCTGTCCTGTCATGACTAACCGCAGCCGGCTTAATTTTTTGGGTTATGATTCATCCAAAAAAGACAGGTTTATGCACCCTCCAAACTCTTCGTCGTCGCTTTCCTTTGGGTAAACGACCCCGTTTACCACATATTTGCCTTTAAAATCTTCAATCTCAATCCTCTTATTTTTTACTTTATGAAGCCCTTGGGTGAGCTCCTCCGGAATGATTTGGCAACTCCGCGTCATTAGCTGGCCTTTACTCTGCAGGGAAACTTTGTGTCGTTTATCAAATTCATTCACGATTTTCAGTGTAACCCTGCTTCCCTCGGGCCCATCTATGGTGACTGTCTGACTTCCATCCTGCTTATTCTCAGTAGTGGCATTTACATGTGTCAACTAAGTCTTCCCGAAGATTAGCTCTGATGAACAATGTTCCACCGTGAATACTGGCACGGTGGCCTCTACTCCAGCCACCACCACCCTGACCCTATGACATACTCCAAGCGTTGGCTGCCTCAACTTGTTAGTTGATACCATGGTCATGACAACGTGCCTATCCACTTCTAGTCCAAGCTTTCGTGCGACCTTATCTTCACAAACAGTAGATTCTGAATCATCATCCACAATAGCCTTCATCCTAAATCCATTCACAGTGGCGTTTAGTTTTCCACTCCCACGGACGTAGAAGTAACTGCTTCCACCTTCAATAGTTTCTCCTTCTTTTTCTACCCATTTTTCTGCTATCAATACAGAAGTTTTTGCCTCCACTCTAGAGTCCCCAGCGCTCGTTGCCTCTGGTAACGACACTTTTGTTTTCTTCATCATTCCTATCAGTTCATCCTTTGCAGGGCCACATCTACCTATGAACTCCTTAAGAGTGAAAGGGATGGGTATGTCTATCGCTCTTCTTAACGGTTCTCTCAGGTCTACTTCATCCAGTGTGTTTTTTAGCTGGAATTTCTTAGGCCCCCTTTTCCTAGGGGAAAGGGGTGACTTAGGCGACTTCATCTGTTCATCCGTTATTGGTTGGTCCGGGTCTTCTTCCGTCCCGTGACTCGACTCCTCAACTCATTGGGTACAGACGAAAGTATCACCATCGCTCATTGTTTCCTCAAACTTTACAGAGGAGACTCTTATTTTCAGGCTATCAGGTGCTTCATCAATCTCGTCTTCGAAGGTTACCCTGGAAACCTTTGCTGCCAAAGGTACTTGCACTCGTTTAGTCTTCGCCTCGTTCATTCTTCTCCTTCGGATATCAACGTTAATCTTCATCGAAGGTAAAAAGTGCACAGACTTTCCCTTATCTGCCCACATCACATATTTTCTATCATCTAATTCGATAATTCATTCTTTTAATGTGTCTAACATGGGTTGGCAGTCTCTTTTTCTGTTATCTTCATCGCCACAGTACATGCAAGCTTTATCATTCCATGTTCGTTTTGGACTAGGATCCCCTTTCTCTCGCCTCTCAGGTCGTGGAGTAGCTTGGACAAGTAATTCCTTTTTTTTTCTGACTGTTATTTTGCAGTTTCTCCATCACCGCTTTCAACGTCTCTATCTCCCTTGTCATTTCATCCTCTCGTCTTTCCGGTTTCCTGACTTGTATCTCGTCTCTAGACTTCCACCGACTGTCTTTGGTATTGGACCATTTAGTGGTTCCCCATTTCCCGTCATTTCTTTTCCAATCCCCTCGATTCTCTTTCCTCCATTCACCGTCACTTCCACAAGGTTCCCCTTTTCTGGGCGAGCTCGAATTCGTTTCTCTTCCTTCCGCTTTAGGCCTCCTATCCTCAGTTTGAAGTTTTCCTCATCCTCTTTCCGAAGTTACTCCCTTTCCTAAGTTATTGAGAACTTTTAACTTTTAAGATATGCGTTTTGCCCTTCCGTATCATGAGCTAAACTCCTTACTTGTGCAAATGTCACGCCTTTAGAGGGTAGTTCCCTCACAATCATCTCACGCCTCTCCCTCGGTAAGGACCCTAGGAGTATTCCGCATCTTTCTAGTTCTCCCATAAATCCGCCCTCCACTAGCGGGTTCGAGGGCTTCTCATATCTCCTCGCAAACACTACCAGACTTTCCTCTTCCTCTTTCTTCATTTCTTTCAGATCCTCTACTGAGTAAGAGATCTCATCACAAGCAAAGACTCTAGTAACCTTCTCCCTGAATGTCAACCAATGGCCATCGTCAGGAATGACGTTCCTTACTTCTCGGTCTATCTTTGGTGTCGTATGGTGGAGGAAGTTTGCATTCACCTCCTGGTCAGTCCATTCTCCTCTTATTCCAATTACCTCCCAGTCATCTAGGAATTTGGAGATGTTCTTTCCTATGAAAATGGTACATAGGGCGTACAAAGAAAGGAGGCGCATAGGAGCCCGATGCGTATGCTATAGAGTAAGGGCTCCTTCTATAAGGCTCACCGGGAACCTTTCTCCATGGCTCCCTAACTCTTTAATCAGTAAACCTAGGCGCTCTGGACCTAGTCAAGACCTCTCTCCTCCAACCCTCACCCTTTACACTTCGCACTTCCAGCTCTTTGGCCGAATCTCTAATTCCCTTAAGGTCTTCTTTAGTTTTTCAGCGTCATTCATAAACTCTACACCCATCTTTTTCTCAGGGTTGTTAGTCCTTGACTCTTGTGTTTTCACGTCACCCCCTATCGAAGTCTGGTAAGCTCTTTCAACGTCCATTCTCCCTAATTAACTTTCCGACACTCGGTTCAATGCTATCAAAATCCTCTCGATCGAACCCTCTAGTACCTCTTGCAACGCTTCGAAGTCAGCGTCCTTTCCTTCGGCTCTGACAACTAGAGCGGTGGTCAGCACGGCCTTTGAATAGCGCGAATTAGCTTCCAAAGTTCTCAACCAAACACCGTCGACTATGTCGTTAGAAAGCTCTTCGAGCTCTCCAGAGTCCTCCCTTAGTTTTATTCTTGCCTCTGCTATGGTCTTTCGCCACTCTCGGTAAAACGCCTCCCCTTCAAACGGTATCGTGTGAATCTCAATCTTGGCTACCTAAGTTCGTCGGCCGCTTCCCTAATAGCCTTTCTAGCGGATTCAGCTTCCTCCTCCTGCCTTAACCTTTCGTCATGTATCACTTCTACTCTTGATCGGACCAAGAATCCTTCTATCTTCGCTCCTCCTATGAGTTGATACGTTTTGGCCACTCCTCTACTGCTAGTCATCCCTTCTCTCTCTAGTCTAGCTACGGATCTCTCTTATTCTTCTAGCCAGAAACTTCTCTCTCCAGTTAATTATTCTCTCTCTTTCTTCCTTGTAGATCACAACCAATTCTTCTACTTTCTCTTCAAGTGTGAGAAGCCCCCGTTCATCCGTACAGTCATACCAGTCCTTGTAACCATCCACTAGCTCCACCACTTTATCGTTTATTGGATCTAGATATATCTTAATGAGCGAGTTTACTTTCTCGTCTCTTCCTCTTACACGGGGGATCGTGCCTCTTAGACAGTCTCGTATTTCTCCACTTCGTATTTCAGCCATCCTTGCGACCACACCATTACGTCATAGGTTATCCGCCTTTCTTTTACTACTAAGGCAAGCAGTCTAGGTCGTTCCCGTTCAATTGCTTCTTCGGCAAGATGCCTGCAGCTTCGTTCATCCAGGGATCTCGTTGATCTGATTCGAATAACCGACGTTATCCTTCCGACAAAAGACTTATGCGCACTGCTGACTATTCTTCGGTCATCCCTCCCGGCATCGCTCTCGACCTCCTCAGCACCACTGCTCACTATCGGTCACGCTGGATTGAGGTTTAAGTATCCCTTCAAAGGGCACTACTCCCGTGCTCCTCTCATAAACCTCACCGTCCCTTTCCAACCCCCTCTTCTCTTCTCAGCCTACTAGCCCTCTCCATGGAGGAAACCAGGATAGGAACGGTAGAATCTCACTCATCTTGAACCCTACCTCTCTAGTTCCTTAATGCTCTCAATATAAGCCTCTCTCTCTCTCTCCGTCGTCTCGAACTTCGTGTTCACCTTCTATTCCAAACAGGCCAGTGTCACGGAAAGTTCGCCCCCATGCTCCTTAACGCACGCGGCACCTCTTCTTATCTTCACTACTTCAGTCTCAGGACACCTTAACCTCCTACAGATCGATGTACCTAGTGCGCACAAGTCCTCCTGAGACCATGCCCTTAATAGTCGGCGTAGGTCATTCGACCTCTTCCAAGCAAACCCCCATCTTTGTCCCTCTCGAATTATGTTACCATTGTCGGAACGGAGATCACCATCTTTGGCCATTAGGGGCCCGATGTCGCAGGACAAATTTTATCGTAGTCTCCTGGCTCTCGTCCCTTGTTATCTCGTCGGGCGTCGGAGGTTTAGGAAGTCACTCAAAGATCGTTATTCGTGTGCTCTAGACGACGGTTTTGCCTAACAAAAGCAACCTATCCGTTTCACTTTCCACCACTTCTTTCGCTCTTTCTCAGCATCGGCCATAAACGAGGTCGACCTCCCTCTCTATCGGTAAATAGATTCGCACATCATGCACTTTTGTTTCGAGGAACCGCACAGTCATTATATAGAGGCGTATCTGCTCCCAGCCGCTATCCACTAATTCGTACATCTCTACTTCATATCGAATCGGTTTTCTCCTCCCTAAGGAGCTTAGCGCCGCACAGACAACCTCAAATTTTTCCCTTGGTGGTTTATTCCCTTAGAGGAACCTTTCCCTTCTATCCTCAAATTCCTCCCTGGGGATTTTCTTTCCCTTGCTCATCGTTTATTTCCCCAACGTCGTGCTTTGAGTACCATGTTGATCAATGGTTCCCAGTTACTCCCATCGAGATAACTTTCGAGAATAAGTGGGCTGGGAGTAGTATCGTACTCACCGACTCTTATGCTCAGCGTGACTTTCTTCCCCTTCTTTTTCAACTCCTTTCTATAGGCGTAAGCAATTGTTTCTACCCAATTGCGGCACCCCCACAGGGCCCCAGTCAACTCCCTTCCTTTCCACTTGTAAAACGTTATGTCATACTTATCAGACTCAACAAACCGCGCCACCAACACGTACACCTTCTCTTTAAGTTCCACATTCACTATCGCTGTGTAGTCCTCAATCACATACAGAAAGAGTTCGTCCAAGGTTAAAGGGGTCTAGTTTCTCAATAAATCTTCAATAGTCGGGTCACTAGACGACGCCAGGCCCCAATTAATCATGCTTTCCCAAGAGAGTCTATCAAACAATAGCTCCGCCATCTCTGGCCTTTGAGCCCATCCTGACTCCTATCCTGGGCCACTGCTCTCGGGCACTCCTTTTGATCTCAATTGCGCTCCTAAAGTATCATATCCTCTCTTCGGGAAAATCATGTACATCCTCTCATTCCTCAAGGTCGTCTCTTAGCTCCCCCCATTCAGCTTGGCTCCAATCCTTCTCTCCGTGTCCCTCCTCCTCGTCGTCAAGGGTCCCTGTCGCCCTATAATAAGAACGGAGCTCGAAGAACCCGATGAGCGACCATTGCCTGAAGGAAGGATCGTTGTTCCAAGCTCTGTATAGCTCAATCAGACTTGCTAAATAGTCAGACGGCTCCCTTATCACTCTATCAAGAGCGACCCATAACTCAATAGGCTGATCCTCGCAAGGCGACTCTCCCAAAACTCTGGGCGACGCTGCCCGAACTATTTATACTGACTCCAAAGCGGAGTTCCCGAACCTGGGTCATGCCTTCCATAGCGCGTAATAAACGTGGTGCGTGTCACTGCTTTGCAAAAGGCACTCTATCTCGAGAAATGACAAGTGAATCCGAATCAGACGGTCCAATCCCCCGAGATACTCTTCTAGAACGAACACAGGGATAGGAAGTCGCAAGGCCTCCTCTGGATGTGGTAAAAAGTCGTGCTCAACAAGCCTCAAAGAGATAACTACTCTACGAAAGTCCCCGTTCCCACGAAACTCCTCCTCCCGGAGCCTCTCGACCTCCTCTTGCAGTATCTTCTGGGTCAGCACTTCGTTAGGCCAGTTATGGTCATCTAAGGTTGGCACGATTCCTAGCTTTGTATCCCTATGGTTGTGTTCTACTGACCTAAAGACAATGTCAGCCAGCACAGAGGTACGATAATAAAGGAACTCTTTAGTAACCAGTACAACCGCCCCCCATATCTTCCTTCCTCGTCTATCCCGATCAAATTCTACCGAGGTCACCACTAGCAGCCAGACTCCCGGCCTTACCCAAATCGGACGTCAAGCTTTGTTCGCCCTCACTAGGTTAGGCCGCCTGACCGCCTTTCCTGGCAAAGTGAGTTCCACCCAGTCTTCGCCAATAAATTCTGGTTCTCTATATCCGAATTGACGCGGTTCAGCGGGATACTCTTCGCAGCCCTGAAACATCTAGTCCTCTATAGGTTCCTCGTTCAATATCCTAGCTCTATCTACTTTTCCCACAATTGCCTCTCGATGTAGTTCTGTTCTAATCCGAAAAATGATCCGACGAAGTTCCCTATGCGAGGGTATACCCCTGTCCAGATGGTAAGGAACTAACTAAGCGAGTTCGGTGACAGAGGGCCTAAACTGGATCGCCCTCCGAATTACACCCACTAGCCTTTTATGTGTGTCGCTATGTCCAAAAATAAACTCGGTTAGAAACCTCGGTATGACGACAACTTTTATTGACGAGGACCTACGGAGTTCCCAATCGTAAGCATACCGAGCCCTATAATGAGCTATAGTATTCGATCCAGACCCCTCTGAAAACTCGTTGAATAGCCGCGTCCCGAACCTTCGGCCGAGGGATGTGAGACATAAAAGTGTCCGACAATGTTCGGCGGTGTCTACAATTAAATACTTTCACTTGTCCTCCGATAGATAAAGCCTGATGTTTACTTCCGCTTGGAGTGGTTCGCTCTCTCTATCTTTTCTAACACATGGCCTAGGCTGACACACGATCCTTACCCATAGGAAAATTTGTTCTCGCACTATCGGTCCTTGCTCCCTGACCGTTTTGTACTTGCTCCACCCTTCTGGAGGTACACTGACGACGTCAAGCTGGCCATTCTCTCTTTTAAGATGCACTTGGGACTCCGACTCGATAAATACCATTCCTAATCAAGGCACAACAGTCACTCTCAATATATCCTTCCCAGTGCCCACTCTCGGACTGATGAGTTCACAGACTTCCTCGACAGGTCTCCATCAATCACTCCTAGATCCCTTCAAGACGTCAACAGGCCTAGGAAAGAACTGCCCTCTGGCGTATCTCGCCGCGACCTGAGCACGAGCTGGCCAACTCGTGTGCCCTAGGGTGGACCGAAGTCACACACGAACGAGGGGCGTTGTTTCACTTATGAAGCCTCACTCCTATCCATGCCTCTACTCGTCCCACCTCAGGCATGGTTTCTCAGTGACTCATGTTGTGGTTCAATCCCCTCAGCTGTCCATCGTAATCAATTCATCTATCTAGTCTCACCCAACTCCTTGTAGATCCGGGGCGCTTCTCCCTTCCCCTTCAATCCTTTCAGTTCCTCCCCTGCTCACAATTTTCTCTCTTAGAATTAAATCAAGGTAGACTGACCAAAGGGTAGGGAAAGATCAGAACAATCTCCCTCGATCACAAGAAAAATGAAGGAATAAAATGCAAAAATGCAAGAATCAATGAAATCACGAGAATGCAGAAATCCAATGCTCACAAGGGAACGTCGATCACAGGTCGGTCGCCCGTCGTCCGCTCACTTGCGCTCGCACCGCACCTACATACACCAAGAAATGTCTGGTGTGAGTGTTAAGTAATAAACTCCTGCTCCTAAATCCTCCTTGCCTCAGCGGTTACAGGCGGACCGAAGTCCCGAGAGGCAGCCTTCCCCGGCAATGTCGCCACTGTTGACCCGGGGAAATAATCTGCCGGCACGCCGACTGACCCCTGAGTCTCGCGCCATGTCTGTCACCCACGGGAGGGTTGCTCAGGGTTCCTGCAACCTATAGAGGAATCTGGTATGTCCTGATAACAAAAATGAGTCAGCACATCCAACGAAACCAGCAGAACCTCAAGGCCAGATAAAAAGTTGTTGGAAGGAACAAATAAAACATTTTACTCATCCAAAACGATAGGGTCCAATGCAGTACACCCGGTCCTAGAAACAGGTATAACGTCTATCTTAGGAAAATTTGTTTGAGCCCCCACTGGCCGCACAATCAATCTACGATGTATGCGTCTCCCTATCGGGTACCGCCGGTAACGAGCCCTCTGATTCCATGGAACCGCACTGGAGCTCTCAGTGTCTGAACCATACTCTCGGGCCCATTGAGGTCACAACTCAAGGTCGAGTTTCACCATAAGTCTGCCCCGCCACGGCCCTCCTCTGGTAAGGTCTTGAGACACGCCCCTCGCTGGCCCTCGTGTCGCCCCTGCTAGGCTTCCGCAAAGTCCCTAGTCAATTACGGTTTCGTTCCTGGTCAACACCGTCCCAATCCATAAATTCCCTTGGTCCATAAAGTCCCAATTCCAGGTAACTGAACAGTGCTGTCTGGTTTAGGTCTTGGTTTGTATTTTTGCCCCTTTGGCTGAGGTCTCTTGGTCCCGGTCCAGCCCTGATGCCTCGACTAGTCCGTCCCCAATTTCGTGGGCCCAGGCCTGATCCAAGGGCGCCCTGATTCGACAGTCCAAGGAGCTTTGGCTCGATAAAAAAATCTCGGCTCGATCAAGAGAAACCCAACCTGAGTCCCAAAATCCCCGCCTGTCTGTGCTCCGGTCCTGCGGCACCGGTATAGTCCTGATGCCTCGACGAGTCCGTTCTCAATTTCGTGGACCCCGGTCTGTCCAAAATCCTGATTTGCATCCGAAGCCCCGGACCCCGCACAAATGCTCGGTTCAGTCCAAAGTCCTGGAGCCGTCAAAGTCCTGGTTCAGCCCAACGTCCCGGTCCTGCGAAAGTCCTAGTTCAGTCCAATGTCCGCTCTCGCCCAACCACGCGCGGGGTTGCGTGCCTATGCGCACCCGTCCGCCTTGGTTCCCTGGCCGTGTGCGGGTCTGCGCGCCGCTGCTCGCTCGTGCGCACGGGTTTTCTGACCGTGCACGGGGGCTGCTCGTCGCTGCCCGCCAGTGCGAGCGGGTTCTCTGACCGTGCGTGGGGGCTTCGTGTCGCTGCGCCCGTGCGCACGGGTTTCCCTAACGGTGCACGGGAGCTGCGCGTCCGTGCGCGAGGGTTCCGTGTCTGTGAGCGGGGGTTCGCGTCGCTACGCGCCCGTGCTTGTGGCTTCCCTGACCGTGCGCGGGGGCTTGTGTCGGTTCCCTGACCGTGCGTGGGGGCTGCACGTGGTTCAAGACTGCAAGCGTGTACGCGCGCGTTTGCGCGTCCGAGTCCCAACTGGGCGAGCGTGCGTGTGCATGCGTCCGACTTCGCGTGTCACGATCCTGATTGCGCTCGTGCTCGTACGTTCGACTTTGCACGCCCCGGTCTTGATTGCGCGGGTGCTCGTTCGTCCGACTTCGCGCGTACCGATCCTGATTGCGCTCATGCTCGTACGCCCGACTTCGTGCACCTCGATCCCGTCTGCGCGTGTGCACATGCATGTGCGCGGGACCGTGCGGGTCCCAATCTCAACCGCGTTCGTGTACGTGTGTGTTCGCGTGGCCACGCGCACCCTAATCCCGACCGTGCGGAGTAGTGTGTTGACGCGCACTCAGATCCCGACCGAGGGGGTACTGCGCGCAGATGGGCGTGACGGTGCGCACATAGATCCCGATCCTGATCACATGGGGCAGTGCGCGACTGTCTGTGAGTGTTTGCGCGATGATACGCCCCCTCGCTTGGCTTTGAGGGGGCTTTATGGGCTAGTACGCACTCGAACGCGCGCCTATCTGGTTGTGCGAGGGGCTCGCGTATTAGTGCGGGCCCGTACGCGGTTGTCCCTGTGCGCCTCCCCCTTACCTCTTCTCTTTTGTTTGTGTCGCCTCCTTGGATGTCGTTCCGCTCTTGTGCTCTCGTAGTCTTCCTTGCTCCTCCTGTGCGCCTTTCCGTGCGCAAGTCCCAAGTCCGCCCCCTCCTCGCTCCGATACTGCACCCGTGAGTACACATGTGGGAAGTGTCCTGATCCAAGGACCGGTTGGGCTTTTATACTTTGTCAGGCCCGTGAGTAAGCTTCAGTCCTTGCATGCCCCGAGGCTGCCGGCAAGTTGCAGCGCCCCGGTACCATGGCTTCCCCGAGCCTGTACCGGGGCATGTTGGGCCCCCGAAAGGTTTTCTGCAAAGGGGGTCTTTTCGTTGGGTACCAGGCCTTTTGCAGCGCCCTGGTACCACAAGCGGTTATCGCGTAGCTGAAAATTCAAGAATGAAAATTCTGAAGTGAGAGTTTTGGGCAGTCTGAAAATCCTAAATGGTCCTGAAGTGGTGAAAGGTCCGAAGACCCTGAAAACCACATGTTTAGGCAGGTTGCATCCTAAAGTGGTGAAGGGTGTCTTGAAGTGGTCAAGTGAGAGTTTTGGGTAGTCTGAAAATCCTGAATGGTCATGAAGTGGTGAAAGGTCCGAAAACCATGAAAACCACCCTTCACCACTTGAGGATGCAGTCTGCCTAAACATGTGGTATTCAGGGTCTTCGGAACTTTCACCGCTTCAAGACCATTCAGGATTTTCAGACCTGAATGGTGCTGAAGTGGTGAAAAGTCCGAAGACCATGAAAACCACCTGTTTAGGCAGGTTGCATCCTGAAGTGGTGAAAGGTGTCCTGAAGTGGTGATGAAAAATACGACTGTTGTTAACCTTCTCTCTCTGGTATCCCGAAGTGGTGAAGGGTGTCCTTCCAAGCCTAGGTCTGAGCCTGTTGTCCCGTGGTTCCCACATGAAAGGCATTGGGACCTATAGAATTCCATAGGGTCTTATTGATTTCCGCAGGCCTGGACCCCGGAATTAATAACTTTATGCCCCCTTTTCCCACCTTAGGCCCGCAGGTTCCCTTAGGCTTTTCGTAGGGTCGCGTGCCAAGGCCCCAAGCAGCAATTCCTCCTTTGTACTACTTCCACGATGAACTTCGGTGTCGATCACAACTTAGTTCCCCTGAGGGCTCGCCTTAAAGGCCTTGGGCTCTCTTTGTCTAGTCCGCCGTCCGGAACGTAGTGTTAGCTCAGCCTTCTTGTTCTTATCCGTTACCTGGAGCCCCTGGCTTTCCTTTGTTGTTGTCGTACTTACGTATCTTGATCGCGGTAGGCCTCCATAGTGTTCATAAAAGAATGTTTTTCCTGAGCCTCATGTCCCGCCTTTTTCCTGATGCCTGTAGATCTGGTATCACAGTCTTTCGATGTCAGCCGTGGTCCCACCCGGTAGAATGGGTAGATCCGGCATCCGTCGAATGTATTCATCAAGGAAGTAAGGACGGCGTAAGGCTGGAGCCGCCCGACACTGGCCCTGCGCAAATTAAACAGTTGAGGAATAAACACACATCCTTTTTTGGTCGAGCCTTAGTACTTAACAATGTGGTCTTCGCATCGCTTTGGTACAAGTCCTTGCTGTGGCCTTTAAGCAAAACAGCTCTAAGAGGACTCCAAAAAAAGGCATCTGCTTTCCTATGGAGAGGGGATGGTGAGCAGAGTAATGTAATAAGCCGAGTAGCCTGGGAATCAATTATCCAACTGAAAGAAAGAGGAGGTTTGGGGATACTTAACCCGGCCACGCAGGTGCAGGCATTACAGGTAAAATGGATTAAAAACTGATTACACGTAAAACTGATTTTTGACCCCCAAAGCCCGTGGTGTGTTTCAGCCTTGGAACATCTAGCTCGCTTGGCCCCGGCTACCCCCCATAAGATCCACCCGCTGACTTGGTTGAAAGACTGTTTTTGGATAATCCCGTGTAATTCCCACATGGAAGGGAGGGATCGGAGGGGGGGGTCAGAAGATGGACAACTTTTGGCCATCTCTATTACAAATCTGGTGCAAACTCCCGCTTCCGGATAAAACCTACCCCAACCGTTGGGAAGAGGTCTATCGCCAACCCCTCTTTGGAAATAGATAGGTAACTGGCACAAGGGGCTGTGTAATGACGAGCTCATCACCACCCTGGAAAAGTTGGGTTAAACACGGTGTACTGAGGGTAGGAGATCTCTGGGATAATGAAAGGCGCGAGTGGAAAACGGAGGACCAGCTGCGAGCAACCTTGAGATACCGCCATCACATGGAGGATCTTCTAGAAACCCTTATTGAAGCCATCCACTGGAATGGTATCGAATCCTCAAACATGGGTCCGTCTTGAAGGAAGGAGACTGGGTGGCAAGCACAGAGACCCCGTCGAGGATCGGTTTAATACACTTAGTTTCACCCCAAACAGTCTTGGTCGAATCCTACGTCACCACCAAAATGGGCACCCTCCAAGGGAGCAGAGCACCCTTAGAATGGACAGATAGGGCATCAGTTTACCGAGTGAGAGTCATTGAGAAAAAGGGACAGAGGGTGGCATTCCAACCAGACAAGCACATCCAGGATTTGCCTCTGGACCCGATGGAATAGGTTTGGCAGCCCCCCCAAAAGAGGGGAGCCCCAAGACAAGGTACCTCAGTCTGTACCAGCTTTCGATCAAATCAGCTTATAAAATGCGTAGACCCAAAAGGTATCTGAGAGATCAGATTAACGATAGATGGGCTAGACACCTGAATGTGGACCGGACTCTCTTGTCACCGATCCAATGGTTCAAAGAGCAAAAACACAAGCCCATGAAAATTACCTCCCTGCAGTGGCAAATAGCCCATCGCTGCCTCCCAACCAATGAGTGGTTAACTAACGGCACAAACCTCGAGCAAAAAGGCATTTTGCTTTCATGGTGCCAGCGATGTCAGGGTCTCTTCCCCTCCCACAAAAAGGCGAAAACTATTGAACACATTTTTATGCAATGTCCAATCACTCAATATGTATGGAGGTGGTGGGACTGTATATGGTGGTCATGGCAAGCCATACTGGCAGGACAGTGGTTGCTGGCAGGGACAACCTCGTCCTTCATAGAGAATATGTACCGATTGGGGAGGAGGGCAGTAATATAGGCAATCTGGTGGCAAAGATGCACCTTGGTCATGGAAAAAATACGGGTGGAGGGCGCAGAGATTATAGAATAGATTCAGCAGTAGGTACACCTTGAACTCACACGTAGATGGCAGGACACAAAAACACAATTGGATCTTTTCAGACAGATCGGAGATGTCAGGAGACGGATCACGGCCTTTTGCAGAGACTGGGTAAGAGGGGAAAGGGAATGATGGATTGCAAAAGTGGAATGCAAAAGTGGAATGGAGTGGGGACCGAGGAGAACGGATGCGAGGAGAAGGAAGGCATGATTTAGAAAGAATAAGAGACTACCGTGTAGTGTTTAAGGACTAGACTAACATAGAACCTTCATTCCCATTACGCCCTCCTTTGGACTTCCCTGATCCCTTCCCACCCCACGCCCTGTCACTGGCAGAGATCCTAGCCTAAATGCGCTACTAATGTCCTGTTCCTCCTTGATACCCCTTACAATCCTTGTGGGAAGGACCCCACTCACTTATATTCTTTCTTGAGAAGTCAATGCTGGCAGGAGGCCTTAGCAAACTGTGACACCAGCCGGGGTTTGGAGGGAGCAGCAGGCCCGGGACAGTATCAGTTTTCATCGGCTTATCTACCGCTCCTCGTCGAGCGAAGAGATACAAAGGCAAGCTCACAATTACTGGAAGTGGCCCCCTTGGATTCAGAAGCAATTGCACAAGCAGCACGATTCTTCAAGTTCATAACAGCTATGGGCTTGCCCATAGCCACAAACTCATTCTCTCTCAGAGCATTTGCAGATAATTTTTGACCCCGGACTGCTCAGTCAATCTCTGGGGTCGAAGGGCAATCAATGCTGGCAGGCCCACAGCCACAAGTTCTCATCTTCTTTCGGCATGTGCAGATTCCTTTGATATTCCTTTTTAAAATGGGACGTTGGATCCGATTTCCATCAGGTGATGCTCCCCACCAATAAATGGAGCCTCCCCCAAGTGTTAGTGGTGTCTGCTCTTATCAGCAGCACTAACACCAGCAAGGGTGTTTTTCCCATTAAAAAAAAAAAAAAAAAAAAAAAAAAAACCAAGAACATTAGGAAAAGATTGTCTGGGTTAGTATACATGGCACATGCAAATTTCTTTTGTTATATTTTATATTTGTTTGTTCGTTTTTGTAAAGTAGCTATCAAAAATTTGAAAAACCATTGATGTGAGACTTCAAATGCAGGGTGTACACTCATGGTCTCAGGTTTGAATTTGAAGGCAACCTGAGCGACTGTGCACTGATGCTGTCCTCATTTCCTCCTCCTACTCCTCGTACTCCTACTACTCACATGGCTTCAGACTAGGACGTAGTGCTACTACTCCTAGGAGTATGCTCCACATTTCTCAATAGGTGTCGCTCCCCACCAATAGACTTCGAAGGGCATAGGGACAGGCGAGTGAGGACAACTAGGAGTATGCTCCACATTTCTCAGCAATTATTCAAAATTGTGTATAAGGGATTGGAGCAGAGTGCAACAGGTTTCTCTGTTCCTACCCCTCCTTACAGGCTTTCAACGAGTGTCAAAGGATGCGGTGGAAACATCTCTATAAAATTTGATGTTGGTCGCAGGGGGAAGTTTGGGTCAATCTTCATCAAGTCTTTAAAACTAAGGCGATAATCTCTCTATACCTCATCCTGAGCATCCTGTCGATCCCCCGCTGGATCCTCTATCCCCATCTTATCTCTACGACCCACCCTCCCCCCCCCCCAGCCATTCCTTGTATAACGAAAAAGTGATGAAGAAAGAAAAATAGATGAGAAATAGAAAAAGATTGAAGTGGGAGGTGGGGAGATGATAGGGTTGTAGTTGGGGGAGGGAAGGGGGAGAGGTGGGTGAGATAATGGGAGAGAAAGAGATGAGAAAGGTGACCAAGAGAAAGAAAGATAAGTGCAAGAGAGTGAGTATGGAGGAGAGGGGAGAAAAAATGGTGGAAGATGAGTAAAGGGGAGGGGTGTGAGAGATCACTGGGAAGGAGAGGAAAGACGTAGGGGAAAAAAAAAGAAGAGTGAGGTACGATGAGGGAGTAGTGATAGAGTTGAAAAATGTGATTAGAGAGTGGAGGAAAGGGAGAGAAAAGGGTTGGGAGAGAGTAGATTAGTGAGTAAGGGGTGATACCAGACTCTTGGTTGGCCAACAGTATACAAAATCACCAAGATCCACATGATTTTAAACTTCACACACCCCTTGGGAGAAAAGGTTTTCAAGGCGGTGATGAACTGCTGTTGCGGCAATTTGATCTGATCGGAAGGATCAGATATGCAGATGAAGAAACATAATATAATGTTGGCTGAGATCTTGATCAGCCACCCAGTTCCACTGTAGTGCAGCCCCCTAGCCAGGGGGGTCTTCAAAAAGCTTTCATCAAGCCACCACACGGCACTAGAAATGGTCACAGGGAGGGAGAGAGGAGAGAGAGAGAAAATTATTTTTTTGCCATCAACTTTTGATCCGTTGGACGAATTTAGGCAAAAAAAAGCTTGTTGAAAAACTCTATGAAAGGTGTTTCCCACAAGATATGGTGTCACATGAGCCACGACCTATAGTAATAGCGCTTATTAAAAAACAAAACGAGCACGAGTGGTTTTGGGAGCTTGAATAAAAAAAAACGTGATCTTTGAAATATCGTGGCTCCTAAACCACCCGACATAATTAGATGATCTATGCTTATTGGAAACAACTCGTTGAGAGCTTTCCAACAAGCCAAAAAATTAAAAAATCGGTCCACTGTTGCAAAAGTTACGATCGAAAAGGTGCACCAATATCATTATCAAAGAGAAGTGGCGAGCTTTGGTTTTTTTTTTTTTCCTCAAGCCACGTGGAAAAATGATGGGGGGTGCGTGGGGAAGGGGAGCAGAGAGGGAAGCCTGATCTGATACCAATGTGACGGACCCGCCAGGATGGCAGTCCGTCAGGATGAAGACGAAGGGATAAGGATGATGGAAATGGAGATGGAGATGGAAGGGACAGTGCAACTTTGACGCAGACTTCACACGCACGTACTCCAAATTGTGCAAATGAAGAGTCGGGCTGAAATAGGCTGCAGCTGGGGTATACCCCCAGCGAACTGACTGAACTAGCCAAGTATCGACCGCGGTACCGGGCAAGACTGAATTGGACTGAATAAGCACACGACCTGTGAGGTCAGGCCACGGCCTGGTCACACAGGCAAAACATGCAAAATAGCTTAATAGCCCTGAATCTAGGCCAGGGCAGCACGAGGCACACTGCAATCATAGAGAGCATCGATAGGTGCGTTGTCAATCTCTAGGAAAGGAACAAACTGCATATCCGATTAAGAAGCTTTCGTTCGTCACGCAATGTCTGTCAGGTTCATGTCTGTTATCTGAACCTAACACTTGGTAGCGATCACAACTAACTCATTTTAGATTTGTTGTTGTGTGTAACCGGTCCTTATGGTGTATTTAGAGAGCCTCATATCAGGGTTTGTCATCTCTATATTGAAAGATCTGATTTAATAATTCTCATAGGAGAACCTTCATACCATAATGTACAAGACCAAACACCATTTTCATTGCACTTCTTTGTTTGTACTACCAAACCTAGTGGTTTTGTCGAACCCCCCTCTTCTCATTTGATCTGGCACAGAAATTGTGGATTTGATTGCGTCTATTCTTGGAAACAACGATGGTCATTCATCTCAATTGTTACCAACTTCCCAAAAATATGATCATCGTTAGGTTATGTAGACTTATACCAAGTACCATCTGGTTTTATTCGAATTGAGCATAATAATTTATATCATTCCATCATGATGGTTTCAAGAATGTTCTTCAATTTGTCTTCAACCGCAACCAACCTTCCTGTTAGGGTTTTCACTTCATCGATAAAAAACCATATTACACAAATGTCATCCCAAATATCATTCATTCTTAGAATTCATTTTTGGATCTAAGCCTTGTCGAATGATCCTGCCACGTTATTAGATGCAAAGGAAAACCCTTACTTGTCTCTAATAAACATGTTATCAAAGATGGGTTGTGTCAAAATTTATGCTTTAGTCACTCGCGGTTAACGACCACCCGAAATTTCAGAATGAAAGATTCTGAAGTGGTCTGAAACCACTGAAATAGCCTAAAGACACTTCAGGTCATCTCATAAGTT
>BFEA01000114.1:2424676-2444788 GCA_003427395.1 Chara braunii | reverse complement strand
TTTTTTTTTTGGTTTAGCATTGTTGTGTGTTACCTGAAATGACCTGAAGTGGCTGAAGCTTCTGAAAGGGGTTTTAGGTCCTCTCATCCAACCATTTGGATGGGGGGATCTGAAACCCTTTTCAAAAGCTTCAGCCACTTCATGTCACTTTATGTCATTTCAGGAATTTCAAGTAGGGACCTGAAACCGTCATAATGAGAGGGATCTGAAACCCCTTTCAAAAGCTTCAGTCACTTCAGGTCATTTCAGGAATTTAAAGTGGGGACTTGAAACCGCAGTAATGACCTAAAGTCGCTGAAGCCTGTGAAAAGGGTTTTAGGTACCCTCATCCAACCATTTGGATGGAGGGACACGAAACCCGTTTTCGAAGTTTCAGCCACTTCAGGTCATTTCAGAAATTTCAGGTGGGGACCTGAAATTGCCGTAATGACCAGAAGTGGATGAAACTTTTGAAAGGGGTTTTAGGTACCCCCATCCAAATGGTTGGATGGGGGTACCCGAAACCCCTTTGAGAAGTTTCAACCACTTTCAGGTCATTTCATGAATTTCATATGGGGACCTGAAACCACAGTAATGACTTGAAGTGGTTGAAGCCTCTGAAAGGCGTTTCAGGTACCGCCATCCAACCATTTGGGTGGGGTTGGATGGGGGTACCTGAAACCCCTTTCAGAAGCTTCAACCACTTTATGTCATTTCACGAATTTCAGGTGGCGACCTTAAACCACAGTAATAACCTGAAGTGGCTGAAGTCTCTGAGGGGAGATTTTTGTACCCTCATCCAACCATTTGGATGGGGGTACCTGAAACCCCTTTCAGAAGCTTCAGCCACTTCAGGTCATTTCAAGAGTTGCAGGTGGGGACCTGAAGCAGCTGAAAGTGACATGTAAATAGCGTTTGTTGTTAATCATCTCTCGCTTTAGTGACCAGTTGGGTTTGTAGTTGCAGTATGATCCTCCTCGAAGAGTCCAAGAATAAGGCACATTTTAGCAAGAAAATAGATTTTATCAGTGTTGTCAAGAATTACTCTAATATGAAACATACTCATATATCCCTAGTTTTTTTTACATGTCACCCATTTGCAAGGATTGCTCCGCCAATAAAATCCAACGATCATCCTCTTTTGTCGAAACCACCTTCACCTCCCTTTATGCCAACATTGTTTGACTCTGCTTTAGTAGGTTTAACATGCCTCACCTCTTGTTTCTGAGATAGCGGATGCTCTCCCATGTCACTTTGAGCATTAAGCTCTCTTCCACGTCGCAAAAATGTCTTCAAATGAATCTTGTTGCCAATCCCTCCACTACCTTGATAAGTTGTTTTTTTAACAGCCTCACATTGCCTATGAACCACAACACTGAAAAAAATATCATATTTAGTATAAATGCTCTCTCGAAAAAAAAAGGTGTAGGATGGGGCCCTGCCGAGAGATCCTCTTGACTACTTTTTGTTGAAGCAGATCCCCTTGAAGTTCTGCATAACTGGTAAAAATCCTTAAACCCTCAAATATTTTTTTTATGTATCACTTGTTACTCTTTTCATTCTTAAAGCATCAGTGTAGCTATATTGCTATGACAAAAAGTACACTGATTTCTTCCAATTAACAACAATTTTCGATAGTCATGAGTATTCTAACACGCAATCCTTGATTAGGACCATCAAATCCTCCGCCAAAGCCTTAACTTAACACGCGTTGTGTTACACGATACGACTAGCGGATGAGCTTGCAAGATTTCCAAGTGAAATACAAAGATTAGTGGGGCTAGAGGACAACCCTATCTCAAAAATCTTGACAATGAAAAAGGTTTAGAGACCTTCCTGTTGATCATTACTAAAGATTTAGAGATCACATATAGCCTCATCACCCATCTATAGAAGTTATGTCAAAAACCCAGATGTTTCAAGATAGTCACAACGTATTCCCAATTGACCCGATCATAGGTTTTCTCGAGATCCGGCAATAATACTGTTAAATTCATACCGTCTCTCTGAATGATCTTGAGACAACTCTATCTCTAAAGTCGTGACAATATTATCAAAAATTGATCTACCTTGTACAAAGATTGTTTAATCCCTCATCACTTGAGTTGAACGATAATGTGCTAATATTTTTGTCAAGGTTTTGGCTAGAATATTATAAGGCTTTCTTAGCAATGAAATGAGTGTCGTGTCTCTCATATCGGGTGTCTTATCCTTTTTGTATAGGATCAAGGTAATCCCATATAACATATGACAGTTGATTTATTCGCCAACCATTATAGCGTTGTACATAGAGAGTAAATGTGGGGAAATGGTTTCCCAGTGTTGAATGTATAACTTAATTGGGAGACTACTCTTACCTTGCGCCTTGCACCTTGTCATGACCTTAGCAACTACTCAAAGCTCCTCTAGTTCATTACGAATAATTAATCGGTGACTGTTCTAAAAAATATATATTTCAATGGCTTGAACTCAATGATAGATCCAAGTGCAGGTCTTTCAGGGGCCTCTTAGAAGCCAATAAATCCTTAAAATAGGTAGCAACATACTCATACATCTCAACCATCGTGTCTGCGATTCTAGCTATAGGGATGAAGGTGTATTTGACTTTCATTCTCTATAACCCACTCTTTAATATTAATTTTTGAAAATACTTCTTAGTCATCCTGTTATACACTGTTATACACTTACCCCTTAGCCTATCTACCCACATTTTTGCTAAGATTATGACTTTATCTTATGCTCTGTGATGAAATCGGTTATAGGTTCATTCACTTTTCTATCACAACATGATTGTCTCTTATCGTTTGTTCTTCTTTATTTTGCTTGGCCGTTATAATAATATAAAAAAAAACACTAGGTAAATTGAATTTTGAAAAAATGTATGTATCCCACCAATGTCCGACATTCTGAAACAACGGTTTTGAGTTTTTATATTTCAACCAAAAGTTGTTTATCGATTTAAAAATCCGTTGGCCCTACAACAATTGAGTATTGAGCTTAATACCAGACCCACGGTCCGGTATATCAAGCTATTTTAACGGGTTTAACACTCGACTGTGATCCGATAGTGTTTTTAGGTTCACCCTCTAGCGGTTGCCTCATAAGCAGCAGGAGTGAGGTGCATAAGTTAGAAAACATCCAATAGTTTCAACTTTGCTACATATATTATGTGAGCACTCATCTTTCTTATACTTGCATGTGAACCGACAGTTGAACATTGTTTCTAAGTTGAATGATCCAATACGAAGCCATATCATTAAGAAGAGAAGGGAAAATACTGAGTATAATTAGAAGTAATATGGGCAAGTTGAACAATGTTTCTAAGTTGAATGGTTCAGTCCCCTGGTCATAATTTCATTTATTTTTTAGAACAAAGTCAGAAAACTATTAAATTTTGGATATTAAAGAGTTCAGGGCGATGAGATATTGATTCTAAGTTGAATGAGCTAGTCATATGTCCAAAGAAGAGAAAAGTAGTTATGCAACATGTTCGTGTATATTATGAAGGCATGATAGACATTGTTTCTAAGATGAATGGTCTAGCATCATGCCATATGTAAGCTGGGTATAAGGGTTAAATCATCTGAAAGTTCCATGAACTGTCTATGAGGAATTGAACTTTGGGTTGGTGAGAGTACTTACCTTTGTGGTTTGGCCTTGTATGTGGCTGAGTGAGATTACTACATAGTCTGAGTTTTCAGTTTGATAGGTAGTTGCTTTCGTTGGTCACCACACCTGTCGAGCGCATCGGGCCCACACGGGGACCCTCCCGGCCGCGTCACGCAGGATTCTGAAGGACTTGTCGCGTAGAGCCCTTGCCGCTCCGGCCGAGTGCGTCAGCCGTACCGCTCGCGAGCCCCTACGACAGGAGAGGGTCACGCGAGGCACCGCTTACCTCCACCTGCTGGAGCTGTCACCATCCCTTAGGTGGGCGTATCCCCACCGAGCTACTGAACCACATCCGAAAGTTTTTCGTATGCAATTGCAGAGGTGGCCCAGCCGAGGGCGTTTCTCGTTCGCTGTAGCATAGGGGGTTATGCGCGGTCGAACGCCCAAAAATCGAACCTATACGCGAATCGCCGTACTGGGGGGCTGAAGTCCCAAACGCGACTAGGACGCACTACTCACACCACGCGTTACACTACAACACTCACACCTACCATTTATAACACATGAAACACACACGAACAAACACCATAAACAACGTCACAACACAACAACTCCTAGTCCCTTCAGTGTCCGACCCATAACTTTTGCAGCAAGAATCAGATAAGTATCGCGCTCTGGACTTCTGTATAAGGGTCGAGCGAACACATGGCCTCCACATGCCCACCAGCCATGCGGGCACACGCAATCATTTGCCCTGATGGGGTACTATGTGATACTCGTAGCCTCGCGACCCTTGCTATTTTCGAGGGTCGCGTTCGACACACAAGTGTCGGCTGACAGGCGCTCTGAGGGGTAACCTCTCGACGCCAGACAACCACCATGTGCGGTTGAAGACCACACCGTCTTCTGCACCCTGTGCAGAGGGGTTGAGTAGACAGCTATAAGCTGTCATGGCGGTCAAATATCAAGGGGTTTGACTTTGACGGCCGCCACGGACTATAACGTCCAACCATGAAAATTCAAAAAGAAAAAACTCACTCCAACTCTCATTAGTTTAGTGGCCTCCTAAGATGAAGGGAGGTAGGCAGACCCAAGCAGCGTGCGCGAAAAATGCCCAAAGTCCTATCCGTAGGCTATCCGAGGTCCGGGATAGTGGGGCCCGTACACGGACTCCCATAGGTCGACTGGGACTAGTCCTTCGCCCATGTGTCGCTTCGCGATACCACAGCCCCAGTCTATTGACCATATCGCGATTTTGGTCTCGCCGCCTGACCCATAACCTTCAGTGCGAGAGTCGGCGAGTGCTGCACTCATGGACGTACTATAAGATCGCGCGGACGCAGTACCCACACATACCAATTTACTATGCAGCTCTACGCGAGTACCCACACATACCCAAATGGCCTATTCTGAGTCATGGGGTTGTGTCTGACGCTCAGGCGTTGGCTGAGGCGGGCGCTAAGGAGGGTAACCATTTAGCGGGCGCATAACCGGCCTGAGGGTCTTTCCGCCTTCTGCACCCTGAGGTGTCCCAAGGGGTGCGAGGTACGACGGTCCCTAGGGCAGGAAGGAATTCGGAATGGTGGTGAGTTGTCTGGCGCACCACCAGCGACACGCTAATCCTTTCGCCCGGAACTTTATCGTTCCACCAAGATAAATTCCAACAAGGATAAAACACAAAAGTTCTTAATATCAATAGAAAGGACACCGTCGGGATAAGCCCTGTAAGGGTTACCCGAACGTACACTTACTTTAACAAGATAGAACAGAACAATCTCACTTAAACAATAGGGTTGTGGGGTAGTTCACTCTCACGACAGTTGTGCGGTTTGCCCATCTGAATCCAACGCAACATCACTCCGCATAACTTAAATGAGACACTTTCATACATGCCTACAATCACATCACAGAATCAAGCAAAGATCCACACACTACACGGAGTCAACTCCAACCAACCTCTTCACTCATAACCTGTGTTTTAGCCATGCAAGCCCCAACCTCCAGCCAACCAACCATAATTAAATACTAAGTACCTTTGTTAAATGGYCATTCAATACGAGTCCAKGTGAAACCTTAACAAAACAATAGAAATCACCAARGCTAGAGYCYTTTTAGGTTRAGTGCTGAGGGTGGGTTGTGRWTAAGTCCTAGACCGAYGAATCGGCAACCGACCTGTTATCAGTGATAACAGACGAGTAGTCAGGCTGACCAAGTCARACCTTCAAATAAACGCACAGGCCTGCACCACAGCAMAGGTCAAAGAGATTTCACTACAGCGTTTAGYCTAAGTAGGGAGTAATCCTCCTAAGTCACATCCTAACTCCTCTACTAAGCTCCTACTCAGCTTCTAAGAGGTTCAGTAACGCCTCCCCTACTCAGGGTTGAGTTGCTACGATTGGTCTAACTGAAAATATTCAAACTTTTCAAATTTCCCGAAATTTCGGCAGCGCTTCCCGTAGGAAAAGTGCCTTTTCAGAATTTATAGAAACCTGAATATGACTAACTCTTTTCAGTTTTGCAGAAATTTCGGCAGTGCTTCCCGTAGGAAAAGTAGGCTGCCAAGATTTATACAAAGCTGAAAGTCAAAGTGCAAAGCAAAACTATGCTTAGGGCTAACTCCTGATCCCTGCTTGATAACTTAGGCTTAACATTGGTTTACATGCCCTCTGAATGAGGCCATGAGCCAACGCTGATCCCAACCCTCAGCAGAGTCAGTCCTATCTCATCCCAAGTCTCCCTCTCATCATTCATCTTACCTACCTATGGCTCCAGCACTCAGCGAGCATCTACAGCAACTACTCTATCAAAAGATGCCCCAAGTGAGAGCCCACGAGCATGCAAGCGCAAACATCTCTCACAATCTCACATGGTTCTTTTCCAGGTCACATTGTTCGTTCAAAAACCCTCATTATTCCCTTTTTACCCTTCCTTACATAAGACATAGGGTCAGCCAACCCAACTTATGGATGTAACTGACCTACCAGTTTATATGACTATGTCACACCAACTTATGGTGCCCTAGCCTGGTAACACAAATATACGTACGCTTAAGAACAAACCACACCAACTTATGGTGTGACCAGTTTCTGCAAAACGATCGACATGAGGCGTATGACTGGGCCGCACCAACTTATGGTGAGGCTGGTCAGCCTGAACGTTCGGCATACACATAGAACCGAACCTCCTAAACTTATGAGGGGTCAGCCTCTGCCTAAACGAACGACGAAAAAACATATGACCAGACACAACAACTTATGTTGTGCCTGACCAGTCCACACAGTGACATATAGTATAAGACTAGGCTACCCAATTTATGAGTAGTCTAGCCCTGCCTAAACAACAAAAAGCGCGTATGACCGAACAGCCCGCAATTATGCATTCGTCGGGCCTTCGCAACACAACTACATCCAACAGATAAGTTTCACAATCAGATTTTGTTTTCAGATGAGTGGCCAGGTCACGTCAACTCATGAGGATCCCCACCCAACCGTCAGTTATGTTTAGAAAAAAAAAAAATAGCCAGACTTTATATATCTCTCTGCTTTCGTGTTATCAAGGACGTAGGACGAACTACCAAACTTATAGGTGAGTCGACCTGCCCACTGTTACCACATCATTTTGTATTGTTCATCTCATTTCCCTGTGTTTTGTCTGCTACCGACTTATATGGCTGGATCTCCCAACTCATGGCGTCCAACCTGCCATGAATATWCATAATAAATAATGTATCACTTTGTAAGCTCTGATTCTCTTAGTGATGGCGGCTCATGACTTGACCACACCAACTTATGGTGTGAATAGTCTTCGCCTGAAACAATAAAGCATAAGACTGAATCACACCAACTTATGGTGCAGTCAGCTTCTTCCTAACAATTGACGTAAGGCGTATGACCGGGCCCCACCAACTTATGGTGAGACTGGTCAGACTAAACTTTCGGCATACACAAAGAACTGGACTACCTCAACTTATGAGGAGCCCAGCCTTTGCCTGAACAAACGACGAAAGGCATATGACCAGGCACAACAACTTATGTTGTGCCTGGCCAGCCCATATAATTACATACAGCGCAGAACTAGGCTACCCAACTTATGGGTAGTCTAGCTTGCCAAATAACAAGTAAAACAAGTGCAAAAGACTGAGCAGCCTGCAACTTATGCGTTCGCCCAGCCTCCGCAATATATTTGACAGCTCTGTGTTTTCTGACTTCACACTGATAATCTTGATTAAACCAATACATATTTGTCAGTTTACTTTGCAAATCATTGTCCTGAACTCAAACAAGCAAGGAAATACAGTTATATTTTCCAGTCATACTTACAGTCAGGTCAAATAGCAATAGGATAATACAGTTTAGTGATAGGATCACACGCGTAAATCGAGGGTTATACCTGAGTGTTCTCTGCCTCCAGAACCCCGCCTGGGTCCCGGCAGAGCTCCCGCAATCAGTGGGGCAACCTCCCATAGAGGCCTTGGCGCGGACCTACGGGTTGCAATCCCGCCTGCCGCCTTCCTCTCAAAACCAAAAGACCAGACTTAAACTGAGAAAGGCAGTGAGAACAAGTTCAGACTCTCAGATACAAGAGGGGTGCGCTCAATCTCACTGGAGAGGGCCTTGAAGTCTTCCACTCCTGAGGGCCCCGCAATGATGCCCAATAACGCAGCGGAAGTGGCCGAGCCTTGACCCGACCGCAGAGTACCGGCCCCCCGTTCGCCCTCCAAGTCACTGCGATGGCCTTATGAGGGGTCTGTTCACACCTCTAAGTCCACAACTGCGCGTAGTTAACGCACAGCACGGTGCACAGCGAAGCCTGCCAACGAACGTTCAACAGAGTATTAGGTGTACAACGAAGTGGCACCGCCGCAGCCCCTCAAAGGCACACCAACACACCGTCTGTGTGCTGTGGCGACCTGGTGTAGTAGCAGGGGCGGTAGCTGTAACGGCCCTCGCAGGATTACTGCCGCTCCCAAGTAAAGCTCAACCATACACAATCCGCCGCTGCAGCCTCCGAAAGATAGTAGTGATACAGCCTCCGCAGTAGCAGCATACAACGCGCGCAGCAGCGGCCCGCAGTGGGTCCCAAACACTACTTCAACAGTAGCACCTAACGCAGTGCTCAACATAGTGTCAGCGCCCAGCCTGTGCTCTGCCCAGCAACAACGCTTACCACCATACTAGCTCCCGGCCTGTGTAGCCGTAGATCGCTGCCAATTCTTCAGTATCAAAAGACCCGGGTCTCAACAGCAGCCTCAAGCCGCTGTTCAGCAGCCGCTCAGGCCACAACGTCCGCTATTGATGAGAAGCAAGGGAACCACCACTCCTCTGAACCCACAGCCTATGCGTTACTAGCACATAGCCGGCTGTGCTGCGAAACCCTACGGTGGCGAGCTCTCAGGACTCGGTAATGCCCAGGGTAGCACAGCGGCGGCAGCAGCAGGCCCGACAATTATTCCATCAGCAGCGTTGACTAGCCGCTGCTGTAGCAATCGTGCTCAACCTGTAATGATGGCCTTGCAGCAAATCTGCGTCCCTCTCGTAACAGCTCTGGTCCTCAGACAACTCCACCAGTCCCACCGCTAATAGCCACTGGCTTACCCAAACAGCCACCACTCCCAGCTACGTCACAGTAACCTGCACCGGGACCCAGGAAGAGCAGCCCAAAGTCAACGTTGGCGAGCTCAGTAACAGCAGCGAGCTGGCCCCAACAGATTCGTGGCGTGGCTAAGATGGTGACCGCGAACAGCAGTACAAGCGGCAGTCGATTCTCAGCAGCAGGAATAACTACCCCGTTACCAACCTATGCCACTTGTTTGTAAAAACCGCAGGACTCCAACATCAGTAACCCACCGCTTAGGATCCACAACATGGGGCAGCAATCCGGTACTCAACAGGGGTARTTCGARGGTCCGCCAACCATCTTGGATTTGATCAATTCAGCAGCAATTCCTTCAGCGACAACTCCCRTACTATAGCAGTGATAGCCCGCCTTGCGTATTAGTGTCAGTCTCAGATTTCCCTAGGAACAGCTGCAGWTGCCTTGCCGGCACAGCAACACCTCGCTGTGCACTCACAACCAGCTCATTTRTTGGCTGCAGCAGCGACGCCCTTCTGATCATGGCCAGCCACATGGGCGACCGCCCGCAATCAAAGTCCCGTGGTTGCCATCACGCGCCATAAGTTCGGRCAACCGYTGTAGCCGGCGGCTACGGCAYGCAATCTACCACTGTAGTTTRTCAAGGGACAACAGCCTCTGGTGTTCAGAGGCAACACTGAGAGTGAACCTCCTGCCAGGACATGACTAAGTACGTTGTCWTTTCGAAGAGGAGCATGGGCAGCAAGGTTGCAATGGACATGAGGACGAGCTCAGACACGGCGAAGACTAATAAGAAAAAAAAAYGACGTGTAGGTAGGAAGTTGGAGGCGAATCCTCCTCTGATACGTGGGAGGATACACTGGCGTAGGTAAGAACGGATCCCCTGCTGATTATACGGGGGGCTACCTTCACCTCCGTCCCTGTCCCCGGCCTCTTCTCTCATATCCAATGTACMTGTCCGACATCCSGGCCAGGTTCCTACCTTCGAACTCTCATCTAGGTGAGTATGCCAAGGCTGGGGGCGCAACACCGTAYTGCTGTGACTGAAAAGAAACACCCTTAATGTCARGTCCTGTAGCGAAGGCAGTCATTCATGGCAGAACCTCTATCATGGGGGAGGTGACCAYGACTAGCACGAGGAACCAACCTGCCACGGTTGYTAGGAAGAAGACCCCCGCTGGTGAGATGGTGGGCAGCAAGCAAYRAGATACAAAAACAAMAAAACAGTGCCTCTACGCCTGAGATGATAGGCACCTAATCAACAAKGATGACACGAACCTACAGCCAGCCTCTTCATGCAAAAGTGAGAATGAACCTGCCCCAWAGAAACGGRAAGATACACCTCGCACGCAGCAGCTACCCCCTATAGCAARAAAASCACCCACTATCTTCAARATCCGACTTCACCATCGGATTCGCCTGCCATCCAAACTGCAGAAAYGCATCTTRAATCACCAAAATCRGTYGAGAAACGACCGATCTATTCGATTTCTCASTCGAGYCCTCCTCCCTACCRCCAACTTCGCGCGCTGTTTTTCTCTTCTAACTTCACTTCTACTAACTCCCTGCTAAATCTGACCTTGGATTCGTGTTCGCCCGRGGTCAAAACCCCCSGGTCACCTCTCTCCTTTCTCGKATCCACCCCCTATTGATKKCGCTYCTACTTCCCACYTGCRCCYGAGTTCTYWACCYGSCATCTCCGTCTTCGTTRGCCTGCACCCGGCACAMCCCCTCGTCCCCGTTCATSCCTCTCCCCCYTTTTTTTTTTCWCTTCGCCACTCCCTCACTTCCCGTATCTGCTGCGACACTYAGTTTGACCGTTCAGTGTAGCCTGCCTGTTTGCCCCGCCATCTCCTCCTTCACCTTCATCTGCACCCGGCGTTGTTTCCCGTCCGGGTACACCCCCTTCTCTGCTCCTGCCGATCAGCACAGCGCCCCAGTGCTTCCCAACTGCTCACCCAGCGCCTCTACGCCTGGTCTCCGTATGAATTAGCAGCCCAGCCTTCTATGGGCTAAGAGGCTTTATAGCCCGGGCTGCTCCACTCGACTCCGCTCGCCCACGGCTGCGGGTCATCCCATACGTAGGGACCATGCTCATCTTCTCTGTATCATTCCAATTTTAATGGATGTCCCGAAGGACTGTCCCCGATAGCAGTGCCCCGGCAGTTCGTGGTGTATCCACAGAACTAGGCAGCTAAGTCTCACTGCCGGTTCCGGCACCAATACCGGGTCTCGTTCCAGATGGAGACACATTAGGAAAAATAAAAAAAAATAAAAAAAAATAAAAAAAGAAAAAACATAAAAAAAATAAATAAAGAAACCTCGGAGATTAAAATTAATAACGAAAAACGAATGAGGGAAAGGACCGTCGACACTTGACCCTTTCTCACGGGCCCGCGGCTGCGCCCCTTTAGCAAAACCAAGGGGGATAGCCTTGAGGGACCCTCAACCCCTCGATCCACTCCAAAGTGCTCCTCTGTCGCTCCGCTGCTCCGCTCGGGTCTCGATCCCAGGATTCGCCTGGTGGTTACTCAATGACGTAACCTATAGGGCTAAACCCCAGCCTGGTTGCAGCAAGTGCAGCCCTACTGATAAAGAGCAAGGGCAGCCTGCCCAGGCCTGCAAACAGTATCTCAGGCCGTCCCTCTAACTTACCGCTTGCGTCCAAGGGCCCGCAGGCACCCACATATTTCTTTGGGGGCACGGCCTCGCTAGGCTTGCCGTGCGCGTTGCCGCATCACGCTGCGGCTATGGTCGGGCTCTCCTATTCCCTCATATTCACCGAGAACTTGCCCGTTCTACCACCTTTGGGTCGAAAACGCCCCAGCTTACGCCGTCCTAGCTTAAACCTGCCATGACTTCTATTGCTGGCGGCGCATGATCAACCTAGTACCTGCGACATTTCACGTGGTGCGACCCAGAACCGTCGGTCCCCAGTGAGTCAGACAATGCTTTCCTCTCAGTCACCGCCTTACCTGGTCAATCTTTACGCCGTCCGACATTCCGACCGTGCGTGTGAGTCTGCGACCGCCTCAGAACATCTAGCTTAACTCTGACSTGTCCTACCGGCGTCTCATGGTCTTCCTCGACCCAGACTCAGTCAGGCTAACGCGTGCCCGCGAAGTGCACGCTCACACACTCTCTAATCAATGCAAAACGGGACGCGCCCTCAGATATCGTCAGGCGTGCTCCCCCTGTGAACTACAAATATGTGCCCAAATACCCTTGTAAGGGTATTCGGGCCGACAATGTGCTAGAGCGATAGGAGTTAGTTCAATTTCTGTATTTTCTGAGCTAAGTTTATTTTACTTAGGTCAATTTTTGTATTTAATAGGATCATTTGTTATGCTTGGTCTTGTATAAATCTTTGTAAGTCACTTTCTCTATGGGAAGCGCTGCCGAAATGTCTACAAAACCAAGGAGTTAGATAGGTTTTGTCTTTTCAAAGTTCAGTTTGTCTAACTTTATAAATGGCTTAATAAAAATTTGAAAAGTCTCTTTTTCTATAAGGAGTGTTGCCCAATTTTTTACTAATTGAAGGAGTTGGACAAAATTGGGTTTTTGGAAGTCAAAGTTATTTTAGGTTCTGAACTTAATTTTGTATGAATATGGGAAACAACTTTTTCTAAAGGGGGTGCTGCCCAACTTTTTACATATCTAAGGAGTTAGTTAAATTTTGTCTTAGTTGAACTCGAGTTTTGCTTTAAGTTCGCATATGACTTAGTAAAATTATGGAAAGTCTTCTTTTATGAAGGGAGTGTTGCCTCAATTTTTACTAGTAGTTTAGGGAGTTAGACAAAATTTGACTTTCCAGAATTAGAGATTGTTTTGTTTTCATAATTGAGTTAGTATAAATCATGAGAAGACACTTTTCCTACGGGAAGCACTGTCGAAATTTTCTCAGTTTAAAGGAGTTATATTATATTTTGACAGGTGGTGATTCTGGCAATCCACCCTGGATAGGGAAAATATTGCCATAGGTCTGCCTAGCATTGGGTACTGACTTAGAGGTAGGCCTAGGCTTAGCTTGTAAGAGGACATTGAGTGAGAATGTGCTATGGAGCTTTATTCCCCATACACTTATGATTTTAGCTTGGGTATAGGTATGTCTTGTGTTACAAGTCCTCTTGATTATTTGATTCAGGATCTGAAATAGACTCAGCTTGATCCCACGAGAATCATCTTCTGTTATCATTGATAGCAGATCGGTTGTCGATTTGACGGTTTACGACTCAACTCCAATGCACTCTTACCACTCAACCTAAAGGCTTTAGCCCTGTGGTTTGAAATGTTTCGTTGTGTTTTCGTTCGAACTTTATTTGAATGACCATTTAAGAAAAATACTGAGCATTTTATTTTGAGGAGTTGTACAAGAGTGAGGCTTGCATGGCTAAAGCGAGGGGTATGAGTGCAGAGAATGGTTGAAGTTGACCCCGTGTAGACGGTGTAGTGCATGAACTTTTGGTTGAATCTTTGATGTGATTGTAGGTATGTTTGGTGGTTCGGACTTTGGATTTGACTGTCTGCGATCACATACATATATATGGCTGAGAGGAGTCTCATTGTGATTGTGAGAGGTGATCGTCACATATTTATAACTCTCTCTATATATGTGAATACGTATATCTTGAGTGTTTCACGCGATCTACTGTGACCGCGCGTAAAAGTTAAACAGATTATGTTTTTGAGAGAAAAAAAAGATCCTTTGTTATCCTTTGCTTTTTAGAGTTTTTATAGTTGGACGTTGTGGTCTGTGACAACCGTCAAAGTCAAACCCCTTGATTTTTCTCCAGGCTCTGGATTATGGAGTTAGTCTCTAGGGCGATAAAAGACGATTGTCACCACAGGTATGAACCTGTGTACCACCCACTCTCCGTAAGGTTCAGAAGAGCGTGTGGTTCTCAACCGCACTTGGCGGTTGTCCAGCATCGAGAGATCAATCCCTCAAGGTGTGTGTCAACCGACACTTGAGTGTCGAACGTGACCCTCGAGATTAACGGGGACCGCATGAGTATAGATACTACGTAGTACGCGATCATTGCGACTGCTTGCATATGCTTGCATTGCCAGTCGATATAAGTTAGCCCCACGTCCCTGCGGTTTTATACTAAGTCTCGCTCGCGTCGCCTACCCAATTTCCTCGTCGGAGAGTTATGGGATGACTACTGAAGGGACTAGGAGTGTTGTCGCATCGTTTGTTTTGTGTCGTTTTGTGTATGTGTGTGTGTGTTTTATTTTTATGTTCTTAGAGTGATGTACACGTGGTGAGTGGGATACGTCCTAGTCGACCGACGACGGGTCGCGCTTGGGATCTCAGCCTCCCAAGGCGTTGATTCACGTGCGGATCCGATAGAGGCGTAAAACCACGTGTACCCCCTATCCTACAGTGAACGAGAAACGCCATCGGCTGGTCCACCTCTGCGATTGCAACTGATTAGCTTTCGTACTGTGGACTGGTAGCTCGACGGGGATACGCTCACCGTGACTAAGGGAGGTGACAACTCCCGCAGGGTGGAAGTAAGTCGTATCTCGTGGAGGCCCTATCCTGTCGTAGGGGCTCGAGAGAGGTATGGCTAACGCACTCGGTCAGAGCGGCTTGCGGAAGCTCCATGTGTATTCGCGACGAGGATCGGATCGACTCATGCGTGACGCAGCCGGGAGGGTCCCGGACCATTTTGTGCGGTGCTGAATCGATGTGCTCGACAACGCCTCCGGTGAGGATGTGTCCCAACAAAGGTTTCAAATTTCAAAATTTGAACCGGGATGTTCGTGCTATTTTTTTTTACTCACCCCAGTAGCCTGCGTCAGGCCTCAGTGTCACCGCAACTGGGCCACGCCGACGACGCACGGACATCCCAGCACATTGATAAACATTCACCCCCGTGACCGTGTGTATGCTTATGACATTGGTCGCCAGGGACCTCCAAGGGTTTTCTTTGGGACCCATTGAATTAGGACGCGGTGTAAAAACAACGTCAAAAACCGATTTTTTTTCCAAGGACTTCATCCTAATTCCTAAGGATTTTCCAAGGAGGGTATAACGAGGCCCTTCAGTCTTGTGGGTTCAAGCTGGGTAGCCGTTGTTCCGTACGGTATGCTGGTATGGTCTGACAACGATCATAATGACGACACTCCGTACGGTATGCTGATATGGTCTGATAACAATAAAAATGAAAACACGAAGAAAAAAAAAACGCCCCTCATGATAGAACTTACCCACCCCTTTGCCTTGTATGCCCCCCTGGCCACGAGTACGGCCGACCTATGCATCTATGCAACGGAATATTTAAGAGATATCGTCTTCACTAAAAGGTCATATGATTCCTTTGACACCAACCTGGCAAACACCTACCATTTTTTGGATTGCAATACTAGACAACTCTCCCATTCCCAGAGCCAAGTTCTTGATAAGCCCATCACAGTAGAATAAGTCACACGGGCTGCAAGACAAATGGCAAAGGGCAAATGCCCTGACCCTGACGGCCTCCCCGTAGAGTTTTTTCTAGTGGCTTGGAACTCCTTTGCTCAGTTCTTTTGTGACATTTACAATGAGACCCTCACGACGGGCACGCTACCAAAAGGAATGGTAAAAGGCATGATATCCCTGTTGTATAAAAAAGGGGACAAGCAGGAAATACGTAACCGGCGTCCCATATCTGTTTTGAATGTTTCATACAAACTGTTAGCAAAGATCCTTGCGCTCAGACTGGCCGATGTTCTCCCGGAGGTAGTGGGGGGCGAGCAAGGGGATTTTGTCAAAGGGCATACGATCTTTGATAACATCCTCTCAACAGTACAAGCACTCAAAATAATCGAAAAAGAAAAAAAAGAGGTAGTTATTCTCATGTTGGATATAGAAAAAGCCTACGATAAAGTAGTTGGGTTTTTGTGAACACAACTTCAGTCCACATGGGATTTTGAGAATGTTTCTGAAATTGGGTTAAAGCTATGTATTCCAAGGCGACGGCTACAGTCCTAGTAAACGGGCTTCAGTAAGAAGAATTCATATTGTCTCGCTCCCTGAGGCAAGGGTGTCCGTTAGCCCCCCTCATTTTTGTCATTCAACTAGAAATTTTGTTAGCAAACATTAGGTCAAACACCCATATTAAAGGCCTCAGTGTGACCCCCACCTTTCATCGGAAGGGAGGGGCCATAGCAGACGACCTAACAGTCGCCTGTGAAAATTCCCTAGTAATTTTAAATAGAACTTCGTAAGGTTTTAGATGATTATTGCTCACTGTCAGAAGCCTCAATAAACTGGGATAAGTCGGTGTTTTTCCTCCACCCCCCCTTCGAGATATGTGTAAAATGGGGGCTTCGTCAGATCCCGACAAACTCCTCTGACAAATTTTTGGGTTTGCAAGTTTTCTTTTCAGACTGTGCTAAAGTGCAGGACAATTTGCTGATGGACAAGGTGGTAGCACGGATTGCTGGATGGGAACGGCGCACCCACCTTTCCTTATTTGGGAGAGTTTTTGTCCTCTCCACGACTGCCTTTCGCTTCTCTGGTTCCCGCTAACTATCCATGCTCTCGGAGATAGGCGGATAAGGCCAGATGTGTGTGGAAGCCTGAAGCAATGGAGGACCAACGCTTCATGTCTAAAGTTGCATGCGAAGCAGTGGCAACACCCAGCCTGAGGAAGGAAGGGGGACTAGGTATCATGGACCCCCTTCAACAAAACATAGCCCTCTTGGTTAAATGGCCCATCAAAGCAATGACTGAACCTGGGGACAAAATTTGGAGGGTATTGGCAGAATACGTTTTGGGGACTTAGTGGGATCTGCAGGACCATTCCAAAGTGTGGTTGTGCCCGCTGTTACCCTCCTTCACAAACCGCCGAGTTCAATCCAAGACCTGACAGAATATCATAGGAGCTTGGAACAAACTCATACCTTCGAAGAGCGCCTCTCCGGTGACAAAAGAAGAGATCTTGAATCAAGTGCTCTTTGAAAATCCGCTCATTATTCACCAGGATGGCAGTCACGTTTCGACTTCAGGAGGAACGGACAATTTTGACTTGAGTTGGATCAAGAAAGGAGTGATGCAACTTAGGGACATCTGGGACAGTGAACATTCCATATTCAAGGACATCGCTCAAATCAGGAGGCTGCTTCTCAAGCTTCGTAATGTAGCCGCCAACTATGCAGAGCTGCAGGTCGCCATTCCAGATTCATGGATCAGAGCACTGCAACCCGACATGGAACACGCAGTAGGGACTTGACTGAGGAACAAAGACGACCCCATCCAAATCTTCCAGATTATGGGTCTGGATTTGGTTTCGGGCCTAAGGGCCTAGAGCTGGAAACGACCTATGCAGGGACGTGGCCCTGACCATCTAATCTTGGTGGAAGATCTTTAGTACAAGAGACATGGTGGAAGTTCGAGTTCACAGTCAAGCAACCAGACAAGGCAAACAAACGGCAATATTTCTTAGCGAGGCCAAAACTTTCAGAGTGGAACCCCTACTGCTGGGTTGGGATACTCCGGCGAAACAGGGCAAACATATCCCCCTATATCAATACCGCCCCAAAGTAGGAGTTCAACTGTAACAGGATAAGCTGAAGAAAAACACCTTGACTCTGACTCTGAGACGGGCGGTGGCTCATCAAGTCGCTGGGTACACGGATCAAGGCCTACGTAAGTTGTGGCAGGCGTTAATGAAATTTCTTGTCCAGAAGCAGGCCAGCTACGTTTTTGCAGTCCTTAATGGTAACAGCAACAACAATATGGTTATCAGGTAGAGGGAAGTTTTCACCCAATGCCTGCGGTGTAACTGGGGATGGAGAAATGCGACCCACCTCTGGCTCAGTTGTCCATTGGTGGACGAACTTATGGTGTGGTGGAAGGGACATTGGGATATAATAGTAACATAGTCTTTTGAGTGGGCGGATCACTGGATGCTTACTCGACTGCTACCCGCAAATCTGCCATACTCTGTTGACTGGGGCTACGTGGCCCTTTGCTACAGAGGGGTGAAAATGAAAGTTATTTGGACTGCAAGGAACGCAACGGTCTTCAGAGGGGAAGATATGCCCAAAATTCAACAACAAAAGATGATCAAACAAGGAATGAGAAGGATGGTGCAGACTGATTGGTAGCAACAGTTAATGATGAAGGATTTCAAAAGACCTGGGCATATAAGGATAGATTAGCAATAGTTAATGCTGAAGGTCAATTTTTTCTTTGTTCATGGTTGGTAGACACTCACGATTAAATAAGTTTATTTAGTCGTCGGTGGCTTAGTAGGCAGCGCTTGGTTTAAACAGGTTAATGGCTGGTTTGGTTCAGTTGTTGGGATCACTGAATCTAGTTTGTACCTCAAGTTGAATCATAGAAGTTTATTGGTTGATGGAAGGAAGAGGCACTATTGTTTTAGCTTCAACCACCTTTTTTTTATTGTGTTTCAAGGTCAGTTTTTGAGGAGTTAATTTTCTTAAGTCAGGTTGAGTGGTCGTGGGATGTTGGACCTGGTTTCTAGCAGGTTACTACTTGGTTACACCGGGTCGAATTGTGAGGTCCCCGACCTCGTCCACTCTTCTTTGAAATCTAAAGTGCCAATTTCTCAAAAAAAAAAAAAAAAAAAAAAATTGGTGAGGAGAAAACCGAATGGTTGCGTTGAGCTAGCTGAGAAGAAAAAAGGAGACAACCAACTCAACGTGAAGGGGCTTTCTAATCGAGAGATGCTAATCTTCCGTGTTTTTAAAATATGAAACAACGCAATATTGGAAGGGCACAACCGCATATGTAAGATCGATCGCGCTGTTTTCAGAACAACTTGAATCTCCAGCGTCGCGCGATGTGACTCGGGGTTGAAAACCCAAGGAGGACCTAAATAAAGGAGGCAAGTGGGACATGGTCCCGAACCCCAGAAAACTTCCAAGGAAATGGGAAGACTGTCTGTCAGTTTTTCCATTTTTTCCATTTTTCTTTTTAAAAAGAAAAGGAAAAAAAAAAAGGAAGGACCACAACGTTTCCACCGCCAGATTGTGCAGCCATCTGTGGCCACCTTGGGTCCCGCCCGTCGGAATGGACTTTGTGCAACTAAGGCGCTGATCCCACAATACACAAAAAAAAAACAAAACGAAAGTCCCTAAAAAAAAGGCAACGGATCGGACGGGGCGGAAAAGCAAACTCGGACCCCACATGAACACCATTCGCGGGTCTTTCCCAAGGACTGCGGCGGGATTTTTTGGCCTTCCACAATGACGAACATTCCTGTGGACCACCGTATGGCCTGGCCTCCCCAAGTGGGTGACACGGCATCTGCCAACGACCAGGAGAGAGTGGAACCTGGCCCATTTTCACCAAGGGCGGACGTCGAAAAGGCCGACTCATTTTCACGGCAGCTTTTTCGGTAGGGGTAGGGGTCAACTTTCCATTTTGTGTAGCACTATTGGGCCGTCCATCACGGATTTCGCGCCACGTACACAAGAACGGAAAACGTACCCCTAACAAAGTGTCGCGCCCTCCTACATCCAAAAGTTGTGGGATCCGCATTTCTGAACAAAATTCTCCAGTTTACCCACTGTCGGATCAGAAGCTAAGAGCCTGGTTGCACTACTCACCAAATGTGCAAAATGAGAATGAATCTTAGTCCAGTACATGCGTAGATACACGATCATATTTTTTATCTTTTGTTCGTAGCCAAAGGCTGAGTCTTACCCCGTTGCACTTTGTCATGTAGTGGGGCGTCCTTTTTATGGAAGTGTCGACGAGTCCTAACGGGGTTTATGGGGAGTCTACAAGGTGCACGGTCGGGGGCAGGGCATAGACCGGTAACCAAAACGGTCGGCTCAGAGGTTGGAGCGCGGGTGACCAAGGGCAGGTTGCATAGGTCGTTGTTTGGCCTTGGCGGGCGTCGCCCGGCCTTTTTTTTGGGGGGGTGGACGTTTTTTTTTTTTCCGTTTCGGCCTTCGTTTTTGAAAGGGGGG
>BFEA01000114.1:2403438-2421328 GCA_003427395.1 Chara braunii | reverse complement strand
AAAATGCCTCGATCGATAAGGCACCACGCTCCTTGTGCACACAGGGAGACTATCACTTTGTGAACGCAGAGGGAACGGGAGCGGCCGCCGTTGCTTTTGGCCTGTTTCGATTTCGACCACGACAGGCTTCGAATTCAAACCACCACTCTACCTGACGTTGGAAATTCGAGGGACCAGTAACACAGGTCCATGAGGGCTACCAGTAGCACAGAGTGGAGAACCGGCAGAGTGGTGAATATGGGAAATGGGATGAATTTGCGCTATAAGCTATTTCGCAGTTGAGACAATTTTTTTATTTTTTTTAAACATTTTTCCTGAAAAGATCATGACCAAATCTACGGACCCTCAAATTTTCAGACTTGTTCACGAGTTCTTCTGAGCGTGAAAAATCTTTGAAATAGGGGTACTTTTCCCGTTGGCCCACAAGTTGTCGTGTGCCAAAAATGGAAAAAGTGACGAATTGGCGTGGCATTTATTTCATGGTCTAAACGATTTTATTTTATTTTGTTGATATGTTTCCTGGAAAGATCACGACCTGGCCTACCTGATATCAAATTTTCAGATTTTTTCTCCAATTATTCTGCGTACGAAAAATCGCCAAAGTTGGCGCTCGAAAATTGCAAGATTGGACCCGCCTGCGCCTTCCAGTCGGCGCCCCCCCAAAAAACCCGCCCTAACTCACCACAGGGCCTGCGTCCACGTCGTTTCAGATTCGAAATTTCAAGGCCCTAATGCCACGGGCAGCTACCGGTCCTGCACTTCCTTGAACTGCCTATTTCGCACGAATTGGACCCCCAGCAAATACACCACCCTTCCAACTACCGCATCGTTTGGTGACGACGACGAAAAATGTTCCCAGGGCATAAAAGGCACCCCTGACGGGCTGCGAACACAGCCCCTTGTCGAGGCTGAGGGAGATGGCCGAACCTCGGGAGTACCGAGTACTCCATAGCTCCGTCCCACGCCCCGTAACCCGCGCCTTGCTGCCGACGCAGAGTGCCGCCGTTTCCGGACGGCGGTATCGGTATCATTGGTAACGCAGCGCTTCCACCTCCTGTCCAGATTTGACAGGTAATTGAATTGGTAAAAAAAAAAAAAAAGGAGTCCACGGCGCGATCTATGGTGGAAGCGGGAGGAGTGAGAAAAGGGCCACCTCGCCTGTCCTGCTCCTCGCTCCCGTTTGGCTGTGCTCCCGTGCCCTGCGCGGTACACAGTGCATGTGGACAGTAGTGGAGCGAGGCCCTAAACCCTTGGGCTGGTACTGGGGACCGTGCCCCTGTCGTTGGTGCACTCATGAGTTGTTGAGGACTGGTTCGAATCGAGTCGCCATCAGATGAACAAAATAAAATAATCTCATCCTCTCTCTATCGTTCCACGTGTCGCAGAGGGCGCCGGCAGACTCCAATTTTTTTTTTTTTTTTTTAAATCACACACACGGCTGACATCTGCTAGCCGTTTCCGTTGCCCTTTTTCCTTCAGATATCATGGGTGAACTGACCAGCCCCAGGCAATTCACAATTTACCTGTCTGTCCTGTTCCTCTGGTCCCGTCCCGGTGGAAGGTCCCACTTGCGCAAATTAGGAGATCGGCCGTTGATCTTCTCTATCTACGGTCAGTATCTCTTAATTCGTGCAAGTGGGACCTAGCCCCCGATTCGAACGCAGGTCTATGTTGCAACAGGTCATGGGTTATGGTACCAACTGAGCTCGTTGCCTAATTTTCGTTGCCTTGTTGCGATTACGGGTTCCCAACTGAAATGCGACATTTTGTTGAGCTCAGGCGCACCGCCCCTTGCTACCACTGGCGCGCGCGCAGAAGAATAGGGCAGAGTCCGACGTGGACGACTCAAACTTGACAGCAACGGGCCCAGTGGCACGCGTGTCTGGGACCGCGTTCCATCATCCGGTGTGGGGGCCGAAGGCACGTCCACGTGTCGCCCGACGACACGTGGGACACGTGGTCGGCGACACGTGGACGCCTACTCTTTTTCCTTGGCGTTTACAGACTGGGCTATCGTCTTCACCCGATAGAACGCCCGGTAGTTATAGCTGTATTTGGTGCAACTTTCAGTCGAGATACGGCAATAATCACCGGGCGTTCTATTCGGGTGAAGACGGTAGTCTTGGCAAGTCCAATGACTCAGGGCGATGGCGTGCCTGCTACGTCTCTCTCCTTGATATTGCCGACCGAGAATCTGGTGGAGCAGGAGAAGGGGGAGGGAGAAGTAGGCAAAGCTGCAGCTGACGACGAAGAAGCTGGAGTTCCACGTCGAGGAGGAGGAGGAGGAGGAGGAGGAGGAGGAGGAGAGGCGAAGGAGAGCGATCCATTGCTCTCTCTTTCTCCTTCGTCACTTGAGCTCGAATCGGGATCCCATCGTGGATTCTTGTCGGTCTACATCGACAGCCTAACGTCTGATTACGGCTTGACACGTGTCGTCTCAGGGTTGCGTAGAATATCCAATCACGTGCACTGGGAAACCATCGGGCTTATCATTCTTGGCTTGATCTTGTTAGTCTCGTTTGCGATTCTTTATCAGAGAGGGGGAGGTATGTCTCCCACACAGAATAACGACGATGAGGGATGGTGGGGTCCTCTTTGTGATGACTGCTTTGCTGACGACAGCGAGTTGGAAGAGGAGGTGGGGAGCGGAGGCGACGGCGGAGGAGGTGGAGGTGGAGGTGGAGAAGAGGGAGATGTAGCTGACATTAGGAGTGTTGTCCATTGGAAGCCCGACTTGACGAAAGGAATGGATGTGTTTGAGTGGGTGACTCATCCACCTCCTCGGCTGCCGAGAAGGCGCCACGTGTTCACGCTCTCGGATTTTGGGGGGGTCGGAGATGGATTGACAGGGAATACACAGGCGTTCGAGCTAGCGATGGAGGCTATCAAGAAGGTCTCAAAATACGGAGGAGCAGAACTCCACGTAGAAGCAGGGGATTGGCTTACGGGTCCGATCAGCCTAACCTCACACATGACATTATACGTCGAAGCTGGAGCAAGAATACTGGGCAGCAAGGTAGTTGCATCCAATTCCTTCTCCCTTCCATACTTGTTTTTGCCTTCCTCCTCCTCCCTCCTCTCCTCCTTCCTCCTCCCCCCTCTCCTCCTCTCCTCCCTCCTCCCTTCTCCTCCCTCCTCCTCCCTCGTCCGTTCTCCGTACCTCCTCGTCCTCCTGCAACTGGTGGTGGTGGTGATGGGGGTGGTTAAAACTGTGGTCTTGTTTTGTAAAACCTCCACCGATTTCCTGTCAAGACTCCATTTTGCCTCCTCCTCCTCCTTCCTCCTCCCTCCTCCCCCCTCCTCCCTCGTGCATTCTCCGTACCTCCTCGTCGTCCTACTACTGGTGGTGGTGGTGGTTAAAACTGTGGTCTTGTTTTGTAAATCCTCGACCGATTTCCTGTCTTCAATACTCCATTTTCCCTCCTCCTCCTCCCCCTCCCCATCCTTCCCCTCCTCCTGCTCCTTCTCCGCCTTCACCGTCTCGTGCTGCTCCTGGTGGTAGTGGTTAAAAGTGGGGTTTTTATTTTGGAAAATCCAGACCAAAGATTACGTCGATTTTCCTGTTTAGCCTACCGTCTTCCCCAGAATACCACGTAGGGCACACTTTAGCTGTATTTGGGGCACCTTTCAGTCTAGGTACATGGATAGTGACCGTACGTTCTATTCATGGGAAGGCGCGGGTAATTCCATCCAGTTCCTTCTCTCTTTCGATCCTTTGTCTTACGTCCTCCTGCCTCCTCTCTCTCTTCCTCCTCTTCCTCCTCCTCCTCCTCCTGCCTCCTCCCTCTCCTCCTCGTGCTTTTGCTGCTGCTTTTGCTGATGGTGGGTATAAGTGTATTCCTGTTTTGGAAAATTGAGACCTGAGGGTACATGCAATTAATTCCCTGTTTAGCCAGGTGCTTCACCGGTTCATGTGACGTTTCGTTGAAGCCCCCAAGCCTCACATGTGCTCAACACACACTTGTGTCCATTTACGCGTGCAGAGTTCGAGCCCCGGGACCCAAGTCCAAGTCCCACTTACCCCAGATTTCCGATTTCTGACCGTACAAATAATGAAGATCAACGGCCAGATTAACTGTGGTAATTGTAGAAGGGAAAAAAAGAAAAAAGAAAAAAGAAAAAAGAAAAAAGAAAAAAGAAAACGCGATTGTGGATCGGACGCCTGAATCTGGACGTAATTGTGGAGAGGTGCGGAAAAAACGCGATTGGACTACTTTTCTGCATCTCTGCGTAAAACACGTCCAGATTCAGACGCTTAATCCAATCCTCTTTGTCATCGGGACCTCGCCCACTGGCAGTAATTGTTTTTTTTTTCCCCTTTTTTGTTTTCTTTTTTCCCCGAAAGAAAAAGTTAATTACATGCTGGGAACACCAGGCCCAGCGTCCCTCACATCATGTTCTAGTGACTTGGTTTATCTTTTTTTTTTTCCTTTTTTTTTTTTTCCCTTCTCTCAGTTTCACCTTTCACTATCTACCTACCACTAGCCTCGTTTATCCCGAGTAGTTTTTTTTTTTTTTTTTTTTTAATATTTAATTTGGACCATTACTCGATTTATGCGTGTCATCCTTGCACAGGGGCCATGCTAATCTCATTCTCTGTATCGTTCCAATTTTAACGGATGTCCCGAAGGATGTCGCCATCCTTTTTTTTTCCTTTTGTGCGTCCCTCCACCCCCCCCCCCCCCCCCGCCCCCCCCCAAAAAAAAAGAAAAAAAAAGAAAAAAAAAAGAAGTTTGCCCGTGACCAAAGGGCCTAGAATTCTTTTTCGCCTTTCACTAGAGGCGAAAAAGAATTTGAGAGGCCTAGAATTCTTTTTCGCCTTTCACTAGAACATAGTGTAGTTAAAAAAAAAAAAAAAAAAAAAAGGGCCTAGAATCAGTTGGTACACTCATGAACTGTTGAAATCCAGACCTCAGTTCGAGTCCAAATATCAATATCAGCCTTGGGCAATAAAAATAAAATAAAATAAAATAAAATAAAAATAAAAGACCTCAGTTCGAGTCCAGATGGACTTAGAATTTTAGAGGAATAAGGGTCTCGCCGCACGGTACACAAAACGAAAACGAAACGAGTGCATCTGCCCACTAAAGGTGGCAAAATACACTCGTTACTATTTATAGCAAAACGATGAACCTGGCCATTTTCTGCAGGAAGATGCACGCGTTTCGTTTTTCGTTTCGTGTCCCGTGCGGCGACGCCCTAAGATAACTCTGCATTTACCTGGGGCCTGTCTGTTCTAAGACGTTATCTCAAGGGGGACCCTTTTTTTTTTTTTTTTTTTTTTAATAAAGTGTGGGGGGACCCTTTTTAAGCCTTTCGTCAAGGGGACTCTAGGCAGGCCACCAGGAGGGCGTTCCGACGTCTGAAGCCGACCTCTGGTCGTTTTTTTTTTCCCTTTAAGAAAAAAAAAAAAAAAAACGGATTTACATTGTTCAGAGGTTGATAGTCAACACTTCCTCTTTTTTTTTTTTTTTTTTGGACAAATGCTCCAATCTATTCGTGGGGAGCAACACGTGCTGGGAACCGGGCCCAGGGTCCCAGAACGATTCTTTTTTTCTTTTTTGTCTTTTTTTTTTGTCCCTTAAGACTCGGAGCGTTCTGACAGTTGGGATGACAGAAGGAGGCAAAGACAACTTTTTTTTTTTTAATTCCTTTCTCGGCTTTTTGGCTAAGATCAAGTGTAGTTTCTGGTTTTTATCCAGTTTTTTTTTTCTTTTTCTTTAACCGAATTTTTTTTTACGTCTTGTGATGGGTGGAAAATTTGAACAAGACAGAACAGCAGATGATGGATGGTATGATGGTATCTTTCTTTCGTTCCCCCTCCCTTTTCCCTTCTCCCTCCTCCCCATCCTCTCCTCGTCATCCATGTATGAATGACCATTGTTTTTTTTTTTTTTTTTTTTTTTTTTTTTTTTTTTTTTTAATGAATGACCATTGTAATACATTCTGAAGTGCATGTTCCGAAAGCAACTTGGCCATTGCTTGTCCCTCTTTTCTTTTTTTCGCTTTCTCTTTTGATCCTTGAACAACTTCTCTTGTCTCCCTTCCCCTTGTCTTCTTCGGCTTACCTCGTTCTCTTAGGGCATACTCACATTGGCACTTTCCTAAAATGTATCGGACTGCAATCATGGCCGCACCGGGATGAATCTGACCGCAATCACATCCAGAGCTTAGTAGAAAAAAGTCCTAGTGTGTGTATACCTTTATCTACCTCCTGCCTCCGGATCACAACGAGGCAGGAGGTGGATAGGGGTAGACTCACACTAGGGCTACTAAGCTCTGGGCGTGATTGGGGGCACAGATTCATCCTGGTCCGGCCGTAATTGCGGTCAGATACATTTTCGAGTTCCTGTCACTCTCTCTTCCTCTCTCGCCGTGTCTCGCCCTCTGTCGCCCTCTCTCTCCCTCTCTCCCTCTCTCTCTCTGTGCGTCTTTCTCCATGGTGAGTTTAAGGGCATCGTTGCACCACTCGCCACCCGCCAAGCTTTTGAATGCATCTTGACAAAGTTAATGTCCAAATGCATTCAAAATGTTGGCGGACGGCCAGTGGTGAAACTATGCCCTCAGAAATATTATTATTATCTAGGTATGTAGGCTACCAGCCGGGCCGCCCGGGTCACCCTGTTTGCCCTAAGAAATATTATTATTATCTAAGGTATGTAGGCTACCAGCCGGGCCGCCCGGGTCACCCTGTTTGCCCTAAGAAATATTATTATTATCTAGGCTACCAGCCGGCCGCTCGGGTCACCCTGTTTTCCCGGGAAGCCCGGGGAGCCCGGCCGTGCAAGGACCAGGGAAGGTCCCAGCAAAAAAATAAATTAAACAAAATCCACAAAATCCGGAAAAAAACTACGTGATGCAGAAAAATAAACTGAACAACTTTTGCCTCAGGGTCACATCGAAATTATTTACCAAATTTAACACGAAACATAAAATTAAAAATGTATTATTTTCCTTTTTTTTTTAATTATTAATTTTTGGTCCGGCCGGGCAAGTGGTCCCGGGCCACTCTGGTAGCCTAGATTATTATCATTGTTATTATTATTTTTTGTAATTTGGGTACCAATGAAACCCATCAACAATTCATTCCCAACCAGAAAGGGAAAGTCCTTTTTTTTCCCCTGTCCCTGGCTGTGCTACCAGTCGGGCTGCTCGGGTCACCTTGTTTGACCGGGCAGTCCGGCCGTGCAAGGACCAGGGAAGGGCCCCAGCAAAAAAAAGCAAAAAAAAAACTGAAAAAAAACTATGTGATGCACAAAAATACAGGGTCACATCGAAATTCATTACCAAGGGCACGGAAACCGTTTCTTTATTATTCTTCTTTTAACTCCCCCTTCAGTATGCCTCTCACGCTGCCCACATCTCCGTGTGCCATAACGAGCCACTTGTACGCTGTGAGAAAGAGGCAGAGTAAAGGGGAAGGTGATAAGCACAGGGAAGAGAGATAAAGAAAAGACAAACAAAGAACCAAAAGGGAAAGTAAGGGAAAGTAGAGTGTGGAATGAAGATGAAGGCAAAGGAGAGGATAAGAAAAGCTCAAGAGTGAGTCTGTCCTTGACGACAAAGAGGACACACATTGTAAGGATGAGGTGGGTGAGCACATGGAAGACCTAGCTGAGCATTATCAGCACAACAATTGCCACGACGGCTGGCATTGAGCATGCCCACCATACACTCCCAACAAATGGCATGTCGAGTGCAGGCCAAAATGAAGGAAGAACGCTCACCTCAGAAGACCATGCATTCAGTATAGCGCCCATGGTTAAAAAAAATGGCCATATAGTGTCCGGATGCGGAGGGTGCCCGCAGTCAGGAACGGAGGGACAGTCCTCTACACACATGGATGCAGAAACCATCTGATTGTAGTGATTGTGACAGAGACGATGGCGGCTACAGCTGAGTGTAACAGTGTCTGTAGCTATGCAAAGAAGAAGGTCACAGAGTGTTGGTACATTGTCCTGCTGGAGCACGGGACCAGAGGAATGATGAACTTCGACATAAAAGAGATTGCGGACAGTTTGGTGAGGTAAGAAAACAGCATCATTATGTAAGAAATCAGTAGCATCAGTCATGGCATGGACCATAATGTCGCTGTCTCACAGCTCCCAGTGGTCAGAGGCATGTACGATGGCCATGTAATGGCCAGGTCGGTGCACAATGCAGGCAGAGATGTGGGATGGAGGATTGAACCACTCACCTGCTCGGGCATTGCGTAGTTCAAGTTGGCGGTCCCTTGTTGCTACTTGTAGGACAGAAATGGTAAAACCTCTTTCCCTGGTATAATTACAATCCTCTGGCGGTACGTGGGGGAGATCAGCATCAAGCTGAAGGGTGATAGCAAGGAAGTCTGGTGGTGTATAAAACGGGCGGTGGAGAATGTGAAGACATATATTAGTTGCAGTCAGACCACAGAGATTGGTGAGGGTCTCAGGCTGGTGTGCCGGATGCTGGCCAACATTTTGCAGATCACCCAGCTGGTGTTCCAAGGCCAAAATGTCGTGGGTTGTTTGCTGGTCAGTCATTTGCAGATCACCCATGTGGTCTGCGTGTGGAGGGGCACAGGCACATATTTGTGGTTTGTCCAAATGATGCTGGTCAGCCATTTGCAGATCCCCCATGTGGTCTACGCCTTGTGGGGTTAACTGCAATCCGGGCAGATCATGTTCCAATCCCTCAACGTTTGGGGCCGCATCCTGAGCAGGGACTGTCCCGGGAATCGGGAGTGTACTCTGGGAAGGGACCACATCCTGTTGTACTTCTCCCTCTCTGCCTATATACACTGTCCCAGCGGGGCAAGTTGCCCCGGGCGACTCTGGTAGCCTGAGTCCCTACCGACGAGCCTAACTGAGTTGATACATCCGCGAACTGTTGAAATACAGACCTGTCGTCGAATCCAGATGCAACTAACTCAATGACATTCGGAATAACCGGGGGCCAGGTCAGTTTGGCAATTATATCTCAAAGGCGTCTCCCTTCCAAAAGGGAATTTCTCTTTCTCTTTCTCTCTCTGTGTGTATGTTCTCCCACCTTCAGATAGGAAGGGATCAGCAAGCAGATGCGAATCCCTCTGTGTATGTTCTCTGAACGACCAGTAGTTCAGATAGGAAGGGAGACTCGAGCAGATGCGACCTGTGTTGAAATCCAGGTAGGCAGTAAGTCATATGCGGAAGGAGGAGAAAGCATATGAAGTTTCATAGTATCGTATAAGAAGTTTCATCGGAAGTTTCGAAAGAAAGAAGCAGGAAAGAGGAGAAAGACAAAAGGAGACAGAGGAAAGAAGAGAAAGAAGGAGACAGGAAAGAGGAGAAAAGAGGAAGGAGAAATACTTATACGAGGTATACAAGAGGAGAAGTTTCGCCAAGCCATACAAGGCTAAGTACGCGCAAAGAAAAATCAGGCACTGTGAATTCATATAATGACGAACATAATGGGGTTTTGAGGGCGGCTGTAAGGTCACCTACAGTTATCGAAGTCTGCAACCCAGCTTCACATCTCGGGGCATATGGCTTACCCCCAACTGGCTACAGTAGGGGAAATAAAGCATGCCATAAAAGCACAAAGTAGAGGAAATAAAGCATGCCATGAAAAACATTCTATAGAGTGAGTTGCAGTTGCTGCATCGAATGGCACGGAGTAGACAATTGTCACAGGCTACATGGCTCCTACATGCTTATTGAGCTACAGAGACATGCGGGCTGCAATTGTGTAGGCATTGCCGTTCCTGCCCGTCTACAAATGGGCCATGACATGTCAGGGTGCCGTACTTGAGTGCAATGTTGACTGTCATCATACGCATGTGAAAACAAAAACTTGCATGGGCTTTGCCTTCATAATCCTCACGATGCAAAGCATGCGGATCACATGCTAGCCGGATCTCAGGCGGGCCATCACAGAGCGGCATTGAGCAAGTTTCTTCGGTTTCCGAAGTCATTCTTGCCCTCTCTATGGGCAGGCGACAACGGGGGCTGATCCAAAGTAAGGGTGTTTAGCTGCTGCAAGATTTGGTCTGCAACAGGTCAGAATTGGATGCGGTGTTTCCACAGTCCACACCCGAACTGGTCCTGTTCGGTCTGTAGGGGTGGCCGCTTACCATAGGCAATGGTTGCTGCTCAACTCAAAATTCCCTGCAACACAACCACTGACTGGCCTCTTGTGCCATTCTAGAGTAGTCTGCTCCAGCTGTGAGGATTGAGAACCCTTCTGTTCTGTTCCTTGCCCCCACGCTTCCCTCCTCTTCCCCTCCTCTTCCCCTCCTCTTCCCCTTCTCCCTTCCCTGCCTCTTGCTTTGTATAGAACTCTGCCCCCTACCCTTTTCTTCCTCTCTCCGCTCATGTACTACTGGTAAATGCATACGAATGAGCATCATTAAGACAACGGACAAAATATAACCTGAAGATCTGAGGAAAAAGGAACCACCCCCTTTACTCTGCCTCCTTTCATAGCGTTGCAAGTGGACCTGAGGAAAAAGGAACCTCCCCCTTTACTCTGCCTCCTTTCATAGCGTTGCAAGTGGACCGTTAAGGCACACAGGGGATGTGGGCGGCTGGTGCTCAACCACAATCAACTTGGCCAGCCTTTGTACGTGAGAGGCACAGTAAAAGGGGAGCTCCAAGAACAAATAAAAAGGGGTACCCCAAAGAACACCAAAGTAAAGATAGTCATAAAAGGGTATATAACGGATATGTTGTGTTTCATGGTGCTTGCTATAGAGGTAAAACTGTTTCATTGTTGGAAAATGGCTCATGTCAAGTGTGCGTCATTGTCTGCAATAGAGGTAAAGCTGCTTCGATTTTGAATCTACCCATCTGGGTGGAACAGGCCCTGTTGTGGTGAAAATCTACAACACACACACACACACATTATGTTGTCTATCTATACTTTTTTGTTATGGATGGTCTTTTATGATTTGTGGAGGAAGTGAGAGAGGGAATTTGGGATGCTTTAACAACACACACACACACACAAATGGTCATGCTAGGTCTCTGTCTTGGCAGATTTGAGCGGTTAGGATCGGGCTCGTACTAGCGCGCTACTCTTTCTCTGTGGATGGATGTGTTTTGTTGGTTTGTTTTTTTCATGGTTGCCCCGGACCCGGACATCCAGACACCGGACACAGGGCCCGGACCCGTGTCTGGATTAATCCGGACGTCCGGTAAACCGGACATACGGACCCAGACGGTCCAGTTATGAAAGAACAGGTCCGGATGTCCGGATTTAAAAAAAAACAAAAAACAAACGCTACTGTAGTTGTGTAACTTGTGTTATCCGACTTATCTTGAACACACTCACATACACACACAGTGCTGTGCACACACACAGCAGCAAGAACAATGGAAGGGGTACCCCAAGGACAACCAAAAACTGTCTAATTATAAAATTGCCTTAATATGTTGGACTGTGACTGTCTCATCTCAAATGCTCTCGTTGTCTGCAATACGACAAAGACTGCTTTGATTCTGAATCTCAAATTGGGGCTGTTGGGGGGAAAATCACATGCACACACACACACACACACACACACACACACACACACACACACACACACAACCAGTTCTGCTTGGCCCGCTGAAGCTCACCCAAGATTGCAAGTACAGGCCCTTCAGGGCTGGTCCGGTTGGCCCAACGGTCCACCAATAACTGCGCCAACAATTTTCGGGGGTCCACCAGGCACTGGAAAATTGCCTGGGGACCCCAATTTTTTTTTTTGAATTTTCTCAAAATGGGGCCAAACCGGACACCGGATCCGGACATCCAGGCCGGACTGTCTGGATCCCGATCCGGACGTCCAGTTGACAACCATGGTTTTTTTTATACATGGCCTAATTCTTTGCCCTGCTTTGTATCATGGGCTGCCTTGTTGATGAAGTAATGTCGGTGGGTGGCCACAAGTTTTTTCTGGGTTGGGAGTTTGGGGTTTTGGCCACAATCTCTCTGCCAGGAGGCTCAGAGAGTGTTTGCTGTGGGTGTCATTCCCGCGGGCTGCCCTTTTTTTCGGAGCACATGGAAGAAAGGGGTGCCTTCTAGGGTGTTTTAAGCAGTAGCGCTCCTGGTGTCGCGTGGAGATCTTGTGGAATTTTGCATAGTTCTCGCAGTGGGCTCGCTGTAGCACTAGAACATCAGGGGTGCAGGGAATGGGAACTTGGACAACGGACACAGAAAGGAGGAATGAGAAGGGAGGGACGCAAAGTCACACAGTCACACAGTCGCACAGTCACACACACCCACAGTCACACAGTCACACAGTCACACACACCCACACACACACATGCAGGCACACAAAGACCTGCAAAGACACACATCTTGACTCCTCTTTTACAGCATGCAAGTCCAAGTGCACCGATATGGCAGTCGAGGCAGTTGGCTCTCACCCACAGACATGTCCAACCTTGCACCTCTTATTTTTTCTCTGCATTTCTGAGATGTCTTTGGTCTGATGTTTATGATCAATCTCTTTATCTCTCTCCTCATCCCCACTGCCTATCATTCTCTTCCATTTCTTTCCTCTCTCTCTCTCTCTCTCTCTCTCTCTCTCTCTCTCTCTCTCTCTCTCTCTCTCTCTCTCTCTGTGTGTGTGTGTGTGTGTGCGTATTTTTTATCGTAATCCCATCCCGTCTGTCTCTCAGCCACTTATCAATCCCTGTGTTTATGTGCCTGCAGTACCCCTCTCCACCTCGCTCATTTCCCCCCCTTGTTACTCACTCCCTCTATTGCTTGACCTCTCCTGCCAAGCCAAGAAAAAAATGGACGAGTTCAACACTTTGAGCCTCTGGTGTCCTTGTTCGATTCTTTTTGTTGTTTCTGTTAATTTGGGAAATATTTGTTTTCCCTGTGGGCGGCTTGTTTTTCATTTCAGGATATTTCTCACTACCCTCTTGTTGATCCCTGGCCATCATATGGCTCGGGTCGCAATTCGCCTGGCCCTCGACACTTGGGCCTTATTTATGGGGATGACGTTGTGGATGTGGTTCTTACAGGTGAGTAGGATCTTTTCTTTCGTTCTTTTTTTTTTTTTTTTATGTAATTGGCCAATTCTGACAATTCGGACTTTTCCTTGATTTGCACATGTCATCCCTCCTTGTGCAATGGCTGTGTTAATCTTCTTCTTCTTCTTCTTCTTCTTCTTCTTCTTCTTCTTCTTCTTCTTCAGTTGCTTAGTCGGAAAGTCTGGTGGTGCCACAAGGTGGATCTGGGGAGAAGCCCGTTGAGGAGTGCCAGGAGGGCAGCCCGGCCGAAACGCGTCGGGGAAATTGCGCGTATTTTCTGAGAAGTGTACATGCGGAGAAGAAATGCAATCTGTCGATGCTTGTACGAGAAGCAGTCTATGGCCACTGTTTTCACTATTCTCCTCCTTCTCTTCGTTCTCCTTCTCCTCGTTCCTCGTTCTCCTCCTCCTCCTCCTCCTTCTTCTTCCTCCTCCTCCTCCTCCTTCCTCCTCCTCCAAGCATATCCTTATGGGCCTGACTCCGTATCAATTGTGGGAGAATCACCAGCCGGTCAATGATACATAGAAATATACCTCACGCTTGGTGCTTGACGCTTCCTTCTGCTAAACTGCAAGTATATTGCTGTTACATTCTGCATGTCACACGGGTCCCTTTCGGACCCGACCACCAGGCCTACGGGTACCACAGGCCTGGACACGATAGTCCAGGCCGGTCCGGTCCAAAGGCCGGACCTTTATGCGGAAGGCCGCCGGGTAGGCCCCGTCGCACAGGCCCAAGCGGACACGGTCCAAATGATATTACCGTTTGGACCGGCGGTGCCCTAGAGGCTGCCTCCCACAAGGCCGATCTGAAACCGCAGATCGGCAACCGGATCTGACGGTTCAGACCACGGCACTGTTTCGAAGCAGCAAGGCCGAACAGGCCACCACGGTACTTAGTACCCAGCGGCGGTCTGTTCAGGGGATCGCGGAGGAGTACGGAAGCAGTTGCGGAATAGTGCTGCGCTAATCTGTGTTTAGCGCATCTCCGAGCACAGCAGCGCTGATTAGCGCTGAGTGACCGATGGAGGTGGCGGAGGGACAGTTATCGGCTTACCTGCGCAGCGCCATAGCTCCAGGTTGGAGCCGCGGGTCTTCGACAGTTCCAAGGCGCCGACTTGCATCCGCAGGTAGGAGCCTGGGCGCGGACTCGACCTCTCCATCTCCCCTCTGCCCCTCTCGGATTCTTCTCTTCTTCTTCAGACTTCCTCTTCTCCTTCTCTTCTTCTTCTTCAGACTGGAGACTATTGACACGAGTTGGACAGAGATCAGTGATTGGACTTCGGTGGTAGGAGGATGTGATACTTACCGGATTCGAGACATTGGAGATCTCTGGGATTGGTACCTGGCGGCATCACAGATCGGACATCGGTTACAGTAGAGTTTTGTACCTCCGACATTGGACTTTTTTTTTTTTTTTTTGGGACAAGGCTCAAATCTTATTCGTGGGGAGCAGCACGTGCGGGAAACCGGGCCCAGCGTCCCATATGGAAATTTACATCGAATTTTGAAAGTTTGAGAAACCGGGGCCATTACCCGGCTTTGTCTGAGAGAACTTTAAGAGAATTTTGAGCTACTTAGAAAATTACCTGCCCACAACAAAATATGCCACCACAGAGGTCCCACAAATGCTCAAAACCCTGTGAATCCCTAACAACCCTTCTAAAGCTCTCCAGCACTGTCTTACTCCCTGCCCACTATTGGTTAACGGGGACCCCCTCTCTCGGCCCTGGGTATACATTGGTATGAAGTTTGCTTGAAATGGCCTTATGGTTTTCTTATAAATTGAGGTGAAAAATGGGGGGTAGGTTAACCATCTCTCTGCCGAGCTCTTCCAGGCCTCACACCCCCACTCTGCTGGGTTACAGGGCAACACAACTCGCCCCAGCTCCGGCAGTGTCGTCCCAGCAGCAACCCTTGGTTGTCCCTTGGAATGCCCACCCCAAAGCATCCCCAGATCTCTCTACCAGGCCTCACACTCCTGCATCAGCAGGTTACAGGGCAACACCCCAGCACCGACCAGCGTCGTTCTGGCATCTAACAGCCGCAGATCACTGAGTATATCAGCAATGGAGTCGTCTAAGATGAGTTGCTAGAAGTCCCCAGAATCTTAAATCATTCTTAAGACCCCCATTGGCAACCAAAACCAACAAACCATGGACAAAGGAAAAATATCAGAAACATTCATGGCAACTACTCAAAACTCTACCAAGTCACTAGAATATGTGTGTCAAAAAGCCTCCCAACCACGAATCAGATAGGTGAAACCTATTCAATCCACCTACGACCACCTCCAGCATGGCTGTTTTCAGCACAAACAGGAGCTCTTCCAGGCCTCATGCTCCCATCAGGTTAGGTTACAGAGTTGCACCACCTTGCTCCAGCGCCGGCCAGCATTGCTCCAGTTACGACCCTTAATGACCACTGAGACTGCCCCCGCAAACAGCACCCCAGATCTCTTTACCAGGCCTCACGCCCCCACTAAGCTAGGTCACAGAGTTGCGCCACCTGGCTCCGGCTCCGGCCAGCGTTGCTCCAGCATCGGTCTTCGAGGGCCACCGAATTTTTGACCACCCTTCGCAGGATCACAGATGAATTGCCAGATAGCCCTATTCCTACAACCTCCTCGAGAGGCAAACCAAATAGAGAGAAATGGAAAGAAATACTAAACTGGATGTTAGAATTCTTTGAGAGAGATTGCCCCTCCGTCCCCCTATCCCTCCCCCCTCAGTCCTACACTGCCTCCGGCGAGGTGAGTCACCCACTCTCCCTCGGCCCCAATATAGGACCAACCCTCTACCCTTCTTCCCCCAGGAGCACGCAGTTCCCACCTAAAGCATGGTCCCCCCCCTCCCCCCCTTGCCCATTTCTGCCTCCGCTGGGACTGACGTTGACCCACACACCAGCCCCTGCCCCAGAATAGGGCAACCCCCTACTCTGCCCCTACCCTCTTTAAGACATTCACCCCCCACCTTGTGATGCCGCTGCAAGGTAGAGCTCCCCCCACCCCCTTCTTACCTTTCAGCCCTCCGGGAACGATCCGATCCAGCCAACTACAGTTATTGATGACGCACTTATCAAAATGTCGATCGCAATTTGCAAAAGCAAGGCCTCTTCAAAAATATGCAGCTCTCACCATGCGCACGTATGACCAATTTAAGAGAAGCAAAGAACTAATTATCGGAGAGGGTCTTCAAAATTTATAGCTATAATAATACGATTCCGAAGTTTTCGGGTTCCAAGATTAAAAGATCATGAGTGTCCATGATATTCTGATTTTATTCGGTGACATTTTGGGCTACCATATCGGTGACCTTCTGGATTCTATCTCGGTGACATCTGGCGCTGTCTATATCTCCCACCTCCATCGTCTCTCCTCCCACCNCATTTTGGGCTACCATATCGGTGACCTTCTGGATTCTATCTCGGTGACATCTGGCGCTGTCTATATCTCCCACCTCCATCGTCTCTCCTCCCACCATTCATCTGTGTATGGTTGTATGGGGCTGAAGCATCGTCTATGCATGGCTTCAGACCCCACCATCTCACGATTGCTGGTGTGTTGAGTGATGTCTAAGTGAGATCAGTCTATGTGAGTCAGTCCATTTCTCAGACTTCCGCTGCATACATGCTCATCCTATAGTGGTTGATCTTTGGTTCTGCCCATACTTGGTGAACGTATTCACTAGTATGCAACAATTGCCCAGGCAAACTCGACAATCGAAATCGAGCCAATGCGAAAATGTCGGGGGCTCGGGGCTACTGGACCACAATGGTCGGCGGTGCCAGCCAAAAAACAAAAAGAAGTGCGGCGCTGACGGCTCAGCAAAGCTTGGCACGCAGCGTGAATCCGCCACCACAAAACGAGACTTGGATGTGCTGGTCCTTTACGGCCAAAGGAGCTCTGGACAACATTGATTGCTCCCTGTGGAGGATGGTGCTAAAAGCCTAGCAGCCTTTCCCTTCTTGGATTCCTCACTTAAGTCTCCGCTAAGTAGAGACTAAGTGATTGCTCCCTGTGGTGATGGTAATCACACCAATCTCACATGTTTCCACTTAGTCTCTACTAAGTGGATTCAAATTTTCTTCTTAGATTTTGTTTGATTTTACTTCGTTGAAAAAGATATGAGAAATAAGATGGTTCAAGAAACTAATTATGAATGATTTGCATTGAATAGAAATTCAATCAAGGATTTCTTTCTATTGATTATTCTAATATTCTTCCTTATTAAAATCAATTTTTTGCAGGGCTGCACCGGCCACCGGCCGGTTGGACCGGACCGGACCCAACCAGGCCGGTTGGAACCCCGGTGGTCCAACCGGAAAACCGGTTGGGCCCAAAACCGGGTCAATTGTTTTATTACTTTTTTTTTTGATGATGGGGTTGGACTGCGCTTGTCGAGATCTTCCCGTATCTGCAGAGAAAATAGTGATCTGCTATTTGTTTTTCATGGGGTTTGGGGGTGGGGGGTGGGGGGGTGGAAATTCACGGTTTGAGGGGGGGCTGCATTTCAGGGGTGGGTCTCTCTCTCTCTCTCTCTCGCGCGCGCGCGTGCGCGGGCGCGCCTGCCATCCATCTGATCTACTGTCCGTCCTTCTCTTTTTCTCTCCCATGAGAGCCAATCCGGCCTTTGGTCCTGATTTTTTTTGAACTTTTATTTCTCTTTTCTACGGACCTCCCTGTTACCCCTTGTCACTTTCATGCATCTCGGCTCCTTGTCTCTCGTTCAGTTGAATCTCCCTTGTCACTTTCATGCATCTCGGCTCCTTGTCTCTCGTTTAGTTGAATCTCCCTCTCATCCGTGCATCTCTTCCTCTTCGACTCGTTCTCGTTGTGCAGCTGCCCCTCTACCCCTCCGTGTCCATGCCTACTCCGGACGTCAAACTGCGTTTTTTTTTTTCTGCACA
>BFEA01000114.1:2380468-2395015 GCA_003427395.1 Chara braunii | reverse complement strand
AGCTAAATGCCCTGAAAATTTACAGATGTGTACTTCACATAATACAAAACCCACTAAAAAAGTTTCAAAAAATAATAAAATTGTTTAGACCCCGAACTAAAGTCAAAACAAAAAGTAAAAAGTGAAAAAAAACGTGGGCGATTGACACCGCCATCTTTGGCGATTTTTAGTTCTTATTTGGCTGATCCAAATAACTTGAAAATTTATAGGCATGTACCACACGTCATAGAGAACTCACAAGCAAAAATTCAGAAAAAAAAAAATAGGCCCCGAAATAATTTTTGGCGGGGGCCGAACGCCGTCGGGTTCGGACCCCGTACGGGACCCCGAACACCCATACGTACGGAGGTCTGCCCGGGGACCTCCGTACGTACGGGCTGGTGACCCTGCCCAATGCCATATTGCTGCTAAAAAAAGTAGCCCTGAGTCATGACAATAGAATGTTAGAATTTATATACGAGATCTTACGAAAAGCCAAATTGGAGAATCAGAATACCGTCCTTGGATTCCTTTTATCGGAACAATGTTTCTCTTTGCATTTGTATTTAATTGGTCAGGTGCTCTAATCCCTTTTAAACTAGTTCAATTACCAAATGGATAAGTGGCAGCCCCTACTACTGATATAAATACTACTGCTACTACTGTAGCTTTAGCATTGCTTACCTCAGTAGCATATTTTTTATGCAGGACTGCCTCTGTATCGTTCGCATTTTTTAACGGATGTCCCGAAGGACAGAATTCTGCTTCATCTGTTTTTTTGCAGGCAACATTAATGTTCGTGATGGTGCTGAGTCCTGCTGACATCGAATTTAAAATGAAGTTAAAATGAAGTTGCAGTGAAGTTGCAGTGAAGTTGCAATGAAGTTAGAGTGCAGTTCCAACTTCCCAAGTTGATTTTGAACTTTCCTCCTTGTTTTCCTGCAGGAGAGGGAACAATTGACGGGCAGGGCAATTGGGTGTGGAAGCTGGTAGAAGAGAAGAAGTTCAATTACACTCCAGGGTGTATGATAGAGTTCATGTGGTCGAAGCGGATCGTCATCTCAGGATTGAAACTTGTCAATTCTGCTTTCTGGAACGTTCATCTTCTTTATTGTGACCAAGTTCACATTCATGGGCTGGAGATAAAGGCCCCCCTTGGGTCACATAACACAGATGGAATTGATATTGGTGAGCACGCGTGCCCCCCTCCCCCTCCCTTCCCTCCCCCCCCCCCCCCCCCCCCCCCCCCCCCCCCCCCCCCCCCCCCCCCCCCCCCCCCCCCCCCCCCCCCCCCCCCCCCCCCCCCCCCCCCCTCCCCCCCCCCCCCCCCCCCCCCCCAAAAAAAAAAAAAAAAAAAAAAAAGGCAAGTGGATGCCTGACGTCAGTGCTATCCAAGTGTAGGGAAAAAAAAGTAGGAAAAACGGAGTTGGTGCATGAAGTCAATGCGATCCTAGATTCATTGCGAATTCGCTGTGGTTTTGCCAAGTGCTTTTTTTCTTCTTCTTCTTTTTTTAAACAAAAGCAAAACTTTGCGTTATAAAACCGGGAAATGGGCTGAGTAATTGCCACTAAATTTCTTTTTCTTTTTTTTTGCTTTCCAACTTTCAGCAATTCAGAGATGGTGTCTGCCTTTAAAAACCAAGACTGCTTCTTTTGGACTTGATTTTCCATGCGAGAAGTTAAGATGGAATGTGGATGGAGCCTCCCCCCCCGGGTGCTAGTGGTGTCTGGCCCTGTCAGCACCACTAGCACAGCAGGTGTGTGTGTGTTTTGTGAAAAAAAAAAAAAAAAAAAAAAAGATGGAATGTGGTTCCAAGGGGTGTCAAAAAAAGAAGAAACAGAAAAAGGGTCCAAGGACTGTTGCTGCAGTGTTGCAATGCCCAACTTGATGGAACCTGCACACACAATAAGCCTCTTCTTCAATTCTGAATTATCTAAGCTCTGTCGTATTCTTTTTTCGGGGGGAGGGGGGGGGGGGGGGGGGGAACTACGCGGGAGTCGCAAAAATGAGTTATAATTGCAAACTATATCTTGCCCCATATATATTATATAGTGCAATTATAACTCGGTTTTGTGACTCTACTGAAGTTACCCCTTTTTTTTTTTGGGTGGTGTGGGGGGGGGGGGGGGGCTTTGGGGTGGGAGGGGAATTGCATTTGTAGTATTTGTAGTATTTTACTATTTGTAGTATTTGTAGTATTTGTAGTAATTTTGTACCTTGTTCAAAGATGGGAATTCGGTTTGTAGTACCTCTATTATACCCAGGCCCAGTGCCCAACTTACGTGTGTATCTGGGAAATGGCCAGTGGAAATTGTGTCCATGCTCAGGACTGAGGGCATACTCACACTAGCACTTTCCTAAATGTATCTGACCACAATTACGGCAAGACCTGAATGAATCTGACCGCCATCACATCCACAGCTTGATAAAAATAAGTAGTAGTGTGAGTATGTCCAGGACTGAGGTGGGCCAAGGTTGGGGCCGTCAAATTGCGACTATACCCAACTACCTGAATGCTGTGTAATGAACACAGTCTCGTCAGACAATCATGTCGTCAAACAGCAATGTCGTGCAATGTCGTGAGATAATAATTCCAACAAGTTCTTCAAACTGATGTCGTCAAAGTACCTGATCTCTCAGTTCCACGTGTGATCCAACTCGATGGTAAGTATCCAGATGAGTGAAGAGAGGGGGGAGACAAGACAGAGGGAGGAGAAGAGTATCACAGTAATCAATTCCCACTACTTATCCTCCAGGCTCCCCACCTCTGCCACGTCAGCGCTTCTGAACACTGAATGACACATGGATGATGATGAATGCAGCCCCTCGCAGATGCGGCGAGCAGAATCAGCAGCAGCGTCCCACCATGTAAGATCAGGTGCACACTCACGCCCTCACACTCCACCCACACTCTCTCTCTTCCTCGCCTCCCTCTCTCGCCGTCGACTATCCTTGCAGCAATGGCTGCCTCACTCTCCTAAACTCTAGTATCTGGCTGGCGCGCCTGAAACAGCATGGCACCAGCCCCCACTCCTCAAGTCTCACGTGCGGCGTCGAAGCCGCAAGCCACTCGCAAGACTGAATGCCCAAGCAGTGGCAAGGTCAACGTAATATAGTGTTGACTCGGAAGATCCACGGTCAGCGTCGGTCCATGTGAGGGCCCGGATCTTCCGATTTGTCCCAGTTGCGGTCTGGAGTCCTCGAGGCCTGGATGTCTTCCAGAACCTGCAGACCACTGTCAGATCATTCCAGATCGACGGCCTGGAAATCTTGTGTGTCGACTTCGACTTCTCGGATCTGGGCCTAGGGGTCCACGAGCCGACTGTTGACTTTTCGGTCAACTGTCGGCCAGGGCCATTTCTGAGGCCTGTTTGACCCCTCTATTTCCAAGCCTGCCCATTCGTGCTTGTCTGTGGGCGCGACGAGAGCCCCGCGTGGGCCAGCGGCTCAATTTGGCACACGAGTTGCAGCAGCTGCAGCGGCATTTCGTAGCGGCCGAAACACAATGAGGGGGGCAATATTGTTGTGGCGATTTTTTCTTTTGTGATTGCTACTTTGTTTGGACTTTGAAGTTTCAAACTTAGTGTCTTATCGTCTCCTCGTCCTCTCCGTCCTCCCTTCTTGTGCTTGAGTTATGAACTTTTTTCAAGTTTTCATGCCATTGCTACTATTTTTTACACCCTCAGCATTTGTCGACTTGCATCTTGGTTTCTTTTTTTCTTCTTCTTTTTTTTTTTAAGTAAAAAAGCTCATTTGTCGACTTGCATCTCGCATAGTGGGATTCTCTTTTCTCTTTTCTAAATTCCAACAACTAACAAACAATCTTCGATACAGCTTGGAAACGGGCAGCGTCCCTCGTGTCGTAGGGCGGCCCGTTGGAAATGTACCAGGTGGCAGGTACTCCACCGTGGTAGAAATCTGGGCCGCCAGTCGTACAGATTCTCACTTGTACAGATAGCAGGTAGTCAACGGAGACTAATGTTTTTCGTCTTTTTTTTTTTTTTTGGGTGGGTGGGGGGGGGGGTGGAAAAATACAGCTGTCTTCTCCTCATATGGGGGACCCAGCATAGAGCAGAGCGGAAAAGGAGAGACATATTGAGAGAAGAAAATAGGGTAGCCAAAAGATGCAACTGTTTGTTTTTTTTTGTTTCTCTTTCTTTCTTTCTTTCTTTTTTTCTTTTCAAAGAGAAGGGTAACAGCCTCGAGATATTCTCATCGAACGGACCGGCCCAAGGAAATTCCGAAGTATCTGATTTCATTCATCTAGTGCGATTTGGATTCGAATTTCAAACTCAGATTCTGTATTTCAACATTCCATGGGTGTACCAAGTACTACCAACTGAGCTAGGCCTGTTGATTGTTTGTCTATTTTGCAAGTTTTGTAACCCATTGACTCCTCTTTTTTTTTTAATGAGCGTGCAATGACTCTGCATCCCTTTCGGTCCCATATGCTTGTCTAATCAAGTTCCAATTCAAATTACCAAGGCCTGCTTACTTTGTATGATGCCGCTGCGGCCTTCTGTGATGTGATGATGGCAGATTCCAGCAAGAAGGTCCTTGTAGAGGATTGTGATATCAGCACTGGGGATGATGCAATTTGCATTAAAAGCGGCTGGGATCAGTACGGCAAGAAGATGGGCATTCCTGCTGAGAACATCTGCATTCGTTCCATTGTTGTTGGTATGTACCCCTCATGGGTGTAAAAAACTGTGCCGTCCAATCCCCTCACTGTCATAGGGAGAATAATCTTTACCATCTGCAGTGCACATAAACATCACCCAGCCCACATAATACAGAGACAGAGACAGACACAGAGAGAGAGAGAGAGAGAGAGAGACAGAGAGACAGAGAGACAGAGAGAGAGAGAGAGAGAGAGAGAGAGAGAGAGAGAGAGAGAGAGAGAGAAAGACAGGAACAACTTCCTCGGGGATGCCGGCTATNAGAGAGAGAGAGAGAGAGAGAGAGAGAGAGAGAGAGAGAGAGAGAGAGAGAGAGAGAATAGGATGCTGGGCGACTCTTGAGGGCGGTAATGATTAACACGAGGTGGCGTAGGAAGGAAGATGGTATTTCTATACTTTTGCACTGTCGGACAATATCTGGATGGAAACTGTCTGTGATTGTGCAGGCGCAGAGTATGGATGGCTGTCTCGGCCCTGCTTGTAATTATAGAAGTCCCAATGTCCTACCCGGTTTTCGGGTTGAGGTTCTAACCTAGGTGTTTCTGACCCCTACATCATTGAGCTATCATCTTAATCTGTTGTTTAGTGGTCATTGGTGCTTTTTTTCAGTTCCCTGCTTTGTTGTGTAGGTTTTCCCCTCACCCATGCACCCGACCGCCTCCGCCTCTCCGCTTCCCCCTCTCCCACCTTTTCCCCCTTCACGCCTTTCAAATATTTGGCTATTGTCCCTTTTCCCCATCCATATATACAAAGGGGTATCGCATGCGATGACTATCATTGCTTGCATTTTGACATCCTCCCCCATCCCCAGCGTCACTTTCACCGCCCTCTCCCTTTTCCTCCATGGACGTAGGACTGCCACCAGTGGCTCACACTCTTCCAGAATTCATTCAGTGTATAGTTTAGGTTCTGGCCTTGCTTGTGCTCCTTTTGTGCCGAGTAAGTCTGCATCTAGTCATAAAATTGCCAGGATCATTGCTACTTAGGACAGACATGGCACCACTGGCACCTGATTGATAGAGAGGTCTTTTCCACAAACTGTTTTTTGTGTTTGGGCATAATTTTGCTGTGCAGTGTTGCGCTCACTGCATTTTATGCCATTGCATTCTTGGCTTCGGTTTGTTGCTGATTTGTGGTATCATGTATGTGATGTGGCATTGGATGGCGGTCCTTAGGTTTGAGTCATGGCGTTTCCATTGGGAGTGAAATCTCAGGAGGAGTGCGAAAGGTGCGGATTGATGGGATCAGGTTCAATGGATCAGAAAGGGCATTCCGCGTGAAGACGACGGCTGGCCGCGGGGCGTATGTCCATGACATCACCGTTAAAAACATTTATATATCTGGGGGCTTGCGCGACGCCATCGAATTCTTCAGCGATTACCGATCTGGCAGCTTCACGCATCCAGATGATGGATACGATCCCACTGCGTATACAGACATCCAAGACATTGTCATCAAGCGATTTGTCGGAGTCGATTGCGACGGAGCAGGCGTTTTCGAAGGTACAGCAAACTCATCGATCAACGCCATCCACTTGAAAGACGTCTTTTTCCACAATTGGAAGAAATCTTCCCCGTACACATGTTATAATGTCACTGGCACTCAAAGAAATGTATCGCCGCCAGCCCCCCTCAATTGTTTCCATGTGTCTTAAAACCTAACTCCTGATGCAGCCACAATCGGGGGATTTTCGGGGACAGCGGTGTATCGCCGCCAGCCCCCCTCAATTGTTTCCCTGTGTCTTAAAACCTAACTCCTGATGCAGCCACAATCGGGGGATTTTCGGGGACAGCGGGGATGTCCTTCCGGATGCAAGGAAGAGAATCTTGAACGCCAGGTGGGAAGTTTTTTCTTCTGCGGTAAGAAGTCTTGAATGCGTACCACGCACGTGTTAGCTCACACCCTTGGCCTGGGTTAGGTTGAGATGGTGTGGCAGAGTTGGAGTTGGAGAGAGCTGCCCTACCATCGAGATCTGCGACCTGGGCGCCCTCGGACAACTCCTCACGGATGACGGAGACGTACTAATCCTTTCAAATACGAGGAAGGTAGCGAGAACTGAAACTCAGGTAAGAAGTTTTGAGCAGTCTTTCGCAGCATTGTAAAAAGACTCCACACCGTACGCGCACCGTACGGCTACCTCTTTGTGCATTCACAATCGAGGACAGTGCTCGGCGGTAACTTATTGTGTATATGTAGACAGCAAGCAGACTGCACGACGGGGAGCGAACCCAAGTCCAGCGAATGGAAATGCAGTCTGCAGACTCTGCAGATGTAGCGGCTGCTGTGTATGACAAACAAGTGCAGAGTCTGCACTCGTTTGCTACCTTCAGTGCACTGCTGTGGTTCCAGGTCTCTTGGGCAAACACTGACGTGTAGCCTTGGCAGGCTGTGTCTTCATCAACGGCTGATGTTGGGCAATTGACGATTCGAATGCTGATGTAGATATTCTCCGACAAAGCGAGTAGTAGTGTGATGCTGATAAAAAAAGAGAGGAGACAATGAGACATAGCCTGCACACACTCAGAGAAGGTGGTTGACAGGGCGGAGCAAGGAGAGGACCGGAATGTGTTTTGCAACGACGATTGCTATCTGGCTGTCCAGTTGATGATTCTCTCGGTCGAAAAGCAGAAAGATGCCCTAGATGGACTGTTTAACCCAGCCCCAAAGGTAGGGCGGACGGGAAGGGCACGGGGAGTGGAAAGGGCGGAGGGAGGAAGGGGCCAGGGGAGCAGGAGGGGGTGGAGAAGGGAGAGGCAACACGTTATTGGAATCCCCTAAGATCACTTTTCTTCCAGTGAGACAGAACCTGGTATGCAGGTGCGGAAGGGCAGGTGAGCAGGGACTGGAGAGGGGAGAGGGGAGAGGGGAGAGGACGAGGAGGACGAGAAGGCTCTTGTTATCCCCTAAGAGCATAAGACTGCTTTTCTCCCAGTAGCATGGAGCTTAGTATATAGCGATCATTTTTCCGATCTTCATTGTCGGTCATCTGCCCGGCTACTGTCTTCCCTGGGATAGAGAATAGAATTGTTGTGTGTGAATTGAGTCCAATTTTGAAGCCAGGTGTATATAGAATCCTACCACACTCTCGTCAGGGGAAGACGGTAGCGGCCCCCCTGGCAAGTCTAACGGTTGCACCAACTTTGGGTTACGTCGACCAGATTCGTTGACCAAGAATGGTTATTGTGAATGAAACATGTAGAGACTGCCTGTCTTTGTCCTTCGGAATACTTAATGACAACTGCACTTTGCAGGGTGGAGCACCCTTTCAAGGACCGGTTCGTAACCACCGTCTTCACCCGAATAGAACGCCTGGTCATTACAGCTGTATTTGGCAAAACTTTCAGCCCAGATACGGCGATAATTAACGGGTGTTCTATTCGGGTGAAGAGGAAGAGGATACTCATTCCAGAGTATGGGTGATTGGTCTAAGTGGTGCTATGTCTGTCCTACGAAGACAGCAGGAACCTGGTCGTTTTTCCAACCAGCTGCATGGTTTCTAAGCACGAACATAGCACCATAGCACTGCCGCTGGGTCTTGGCCATTCGTCAAGTGGAGGCGGAAAGGGGCAACAAGTAGGTTTGCTGCTTGGTAGGCAATAGAGAAGATCAGGCTGCAATCCTGATTGCCAGCGACTTCTTTCTCGGACTGGCGAGAACCAGGGTCAAGGTCAACTCCGCAGGGTTAGCTTAGAGGTTGACTTAATTGGGGTGTCAGGGTACTGTACTGTGCCACTCTACACTCTACGTGCAGGCACACAGTGAAGTTAGGGAGATTTCGATAGAATGGATTGGAGGCGGAGAGGTATCGTCGTATCGATACCAGGGTTGCTTGCTGCCAAAAATTGTCACTGCGTCAAACGCTGGGTCCGCCGTCGATAAATTTTCATCGGCGGTCGCGTTTTTGTTTCGCGCCTCCAGAATTCGAGGTGTCAGGCCCGCGGCCCAGGTGTCCATGTACTGGTGCTTTAATCAGTGTCAGCATACCATGGTGCAGCATACCATGGTGCAGGCACACGGTGAGCTTAGGAGATTTTGACGGTGTCGACTGACCAGGGTTAACTCCACAGGGAAAAAAAAAAAAAAAGGTCAACTCCACAGGGTTGGCTTAGAGGTTAGCTCGATCGGTCCCAGCCTGCCCAGCCTGCTGTGGTGCTCTACACGCCAGGCACTCAGTGAGCTTAGTATCGTTTGACGGTATTGATGCAGCGGTATTGATTCAACCAGTGCCAACCTGCTGTGGTGCTCTACATGCAGGCAGTCAGTGAAGTTAGTATAGTTTGTGTTTTTTCTTCGTTGAGAGAATGCAAACCTCCGGGCAGATATGCTCTATTACGTACTTCATGTGTTGCTGAAACTGATCTGATGTAATTAGCATTTGAGCAAACAGCCGCTGCATGACGGATNATGTGTTGCTGAAACTGATCTGATGTAATTAGCATTTGAGCAAACAGCCGCTGCATGACGGATTGCTGCTGAGCCAACCCGAGACCTGTTGCTTCTCGTTGTGCACTCTCTCCTATATCGTCTGTCTCAGGACGGATGAGAAACCGGTCTGCGCAGGGATGCATGTGTGCAATTCGGTTGATTCACACAGAGCAAGGCTTTTTCGCCTGCTCCGTGTGTGCTGCGTGCTGGGAATGCCACATCGTCTGCAGGCTACTGCACGCTCTTATGTGTTTTTAACTTTTTAGTGGTTTACGTCAGCTAGATTTGTTTTCCGTCTCATTTCTGTATGTTTGTTTGACCGGGCTTCAAGTTCAGATGGGAGACGACAGAACTCCGTACACCGCATACTACCCTTAAGGCTGTATCGATTCACGTAAATTCTTCGTGAAAATACAGGCATGAGTAAGCATGACGTATGCCTGTATTTGGCATCAAGGGTGACATATGGGCCAAGCAGATTGCCAGTGTCGGCTACAGGGTGTGTAGTCAGATGGGGGCCCCTGCAGAAAAATTGTGGACGGGGGGGCCTGGGGGTCTGGGGCCCTGGAGCTGGTAGGGGTTGATAACCCCCTGAGGTCAGTTTACGTACCTTCCTTCAGGCGGACACCATTTTGTGGGATGCATACATATGCTGTGACAACATTTTGTGGGATGCATACATAATACATATGCTGTGTAGCATTTCTTTTATCGTCAGCTTGTCCGAGGGCGAACCTTACGACATCATCTTTCTGACCACGTGGACGTTTCAAAGCATGGATTCGATTTTCATCATTATCAAATTGACATTCGGAGCAATCTTTCCCCCCGCCTCCCCCTTCGTTTTAAAACGGCGACAGCCTCGAGGTATATCATCATCGACGGACTGACCCAAGGTAATTGAGAAGAGTAGTATTTTATACTCATCTGTGTCCAGTGGAGTTCGAACTCAGCACCTGGTCTGTATTTCAACAATTCAGGCCAGGGGGGGTGTACCAACTGTTCTAGGCCAGTTGGTGACAGCTTGGGCCCTTTGGGGCATTCAAATAGGGGACTCTGACCCAGATTATCGTTGACGATCCAACAGGGCCCACTGTCCCACATCAGCACTCAGCATATTTATTTAAATATTTTTATGTATTATTTAAAAAAGGGCAATGGCCTTGAGAAAAGTTGAGATCCCATTGTGAGACCGACCCCCCCCAGGTAATTCAGAATTGTGATCTAGTTCCCCCTGGACTTGAATTCATGTCTGCATTTCAAGTTTCAACAGTTAACGACGATGATGATGGATCCGACAGGGTCACCATTGTCACCATCAGCACGCAGAATCTCTAGTTTTCTAAAAAGGGTGATGGCCTTGAGATATCCGTGGCAAACCAACCGAACCGAGGAAATTCAGAATTGTGCTCTAGTTCTGCCTGGGTTCGAACTCAGGTCTGTTCAACAGTTATGGGTGTACCAACTTAGCTAGGCCCATTGTTACAGTACCCGCGGCATCGGTTGTTCTCCAGTGTGAGGCGCTCGCTGTGTACACGAGTGCCAATCCGTAATCCCGGCGTGGTGTTGTTTAAGGGATTGACAACAAGCCTATGGATGTGCTGCTGCCATGACAGAGGTCAATCGGCTTTTGAAGTTTTGATGCCAGTTAGTGTGCATCATCACTTTTGCCCAATTGCCTGTGAATTGGAGTTACGACTGTTAGATGAAATATGATGATGAATGATGAAGTTTCGAGTCCGTTCCGTTCAATGTTATAGACTGTTTGTGCAGCTTATGCTGGCCTCAGAGGTGTGAGTTTTCTGTTTGTTGGCCCCCGGCGTGTGCTGTGGCCCTTGTTTTTGGCAATGTCGATGACTGACCATCTATTTGTAGACTCAAGATTTAGACTCTCTGTGCACGCCTTATGTGGAGTTTCTGTGCAGCTTATGCGGAATCTTTGTGTAGCTTGTGCGGAGTCTTTGTGTAGCTTATGCCGATTCTCTTTGCAGCTTACGCGGGCCTCAGAGGTGTGAGGCACTGCGAGCCTTCGTTGTCGGTCCCGTTACCTCGTCAGGGTATAGCCAAGTGGAAAGGCATCGGTTTTTGACAGTTGGCCCCCAACATGTTCTGTTGTCGCGTTCGTTCAACGATGTTGTAGACTGTTTGTGCGGTTTATGCTGTGGCTTCGGAGGTGCGAGCCTCCTCTTCACCCCCGACGTGTTTTGTGGCCTTTTTTGACAACGTCAGCCTCTGCCCCATTTATTTGTAGACTCTAGGCTTAAGACTGTTTGTGCAGCTGGCTCACGCGCATCGGCGGTGTGTACCTCCTGTTGGGCCCTGACGTGGTCTGTCGAGTCTCTGTTGAGTTTTTTGGTGGCACTGGCAAGATGCCCATCTATTTTTAGACTCTAAGTTTTCCCATCTATTTTTAGACGCACGGTTTGCAAGACTACCACTATTGTTGACTTTCTGTTGACTGTTTTGGCAGCATCGGCAGGATGCCATCTATTTTTAGACTCAAAGTTTGCCCATCTATTTTTAGTCTTTTAGACTCAAGGTTTGCAAGACTACAACTATTGTGAGGAGCTGGGAATCTTCTTGCCTACATTTTTTCACCCGTGCAGTTCCAGCTGGGTTCGGACTCAGGTCATCAATTGAAGAGGTCATCAGTGTAGCGACTGAGCTGTGACGGCTGGGCTCGTCTGCAATTGTATTTCAACAGTTCATGGGTGTACCAACTGAGCAAGGAACCAACCTTCTCCAGCTGAGTTCGAACTCTCAGGTCTGCTGCGATTGAAAAGGTAGTCGGTGGCGTGCCGACTTGGTTACTTCGTCTGCATTTTGAGGTACGATTCTTTTTCTGTTTTTTGCATCCCAGTTAGCCACAGCAGCAAAGTTAAAGGGTGACAGATTGTAGATATCATCAGTGAACTGACCCGCCCCAGGTACTCGAGGTATTTTCATTCATACAGTCCGAGATTTGAGATTGAACTGGCGCCGCTGCCACTTCAGAGCCTCCCATGTGCTGCGGCTTTTCTAGGGTTTCTTATCCCTGTGGATTCGAACTCAGGTCTGTCTGTGGCTCAACTTTCAACATTTGACGAGTGTACCAACCGGGCTTGGCCCCCTCATGGTTTAGCCCCCTTGATTCTATTTGCAGTTGTTTCATAGTTTCGGAAGGTAAGTGGATTAAAACACAATAGGGGTCTGGGCGGTGGGTACGTGAATAAAACACGATAGGGGTCTGGGTCTGCACCGATCCATGGGCTTGTCTGACTGACTGAGTGTTCTCTAACCACGGTGACGTTGGCAGTTGAAGTTGAGTCGGAAAGGTCCTTACTCCGAATATGGCGTATGGTCTTTACGCCAATTCCCACTGGTTGGGGAGAGTAAAAGGGGTTGTGGCTATCTGCAAATATAGAAGGGAGGCTGTCAAATGCTATTATTAGAAGGTGCGCTTTGTTTCCAACACGCACATGACGTGGAGCTGTCGCAAGGGACCTCGAGCATCCACATCCAAAAGCTTAGTAGGTGGTTTTTTGCGCGATTTTTGTATGTTCAATCTCAATTTCAAAATAAAAATGCTGTTTCAGAAGCTTCATTACAGAGTGAGAGAGTGCCACGGAGCTGTCGCAAGGGGCCTCGACCGGCCAAAAGCTTTAAAGTAGTTCTTTTTGAGCCATTTTTTTGTATGTTCAATTTCAATTTCATAATTAAAAATTTAAAATGCTGTTTCCTAAGGTCAGTTCTTTTTTAGCCATTTTTTGTATGTTCAATCTCAATTTCAAAGTTAAAATGCTGTTTCAGAAGCTCAGTTATTGTTGAGATATTTTGGTATGTTCGATCTCAATTTCTGCTGTTTCAGAAGCTCAGTTGTTTTTGAGCCATTTTTGTATATGTTCAGTCTCAATTTCAATTTCACATAAAATTAAAATGCTCTTTCAGAAACCAATTTTACCCCCGTTACGCGACTTTTGAGTACCCAGTGTTTCCAACAGTGTTTTGCACTCTTTTCCTGTCCTTCGATTCTTTCCAACAGTTCTTTGCGCTGTTTTCCTGTCCTTCGATTCTTTCCAACAGTTCTTTGCGCTGTTTTCCTGTCTTTCGATTCTTTCCAACAGTTCTTTGCGCTGTTTTCCTGTCCTTCGATTCTTTCCAAGAGTGCTTTGACTCTTTTATACACACACACCCAAGCCCACTTTTTTTTGTGGAGAATTGCATTTAGGGCCACTTCTTCACTCTTACAGCCGAGGCGAGGTTGCCGGTTCGATTCCGTGTATCACATATCCAAGGTGAAGTCTCCGTTCAGTGCTTGCCACATTTTGTAACTGGCTTTGGGACTCTACCAAAATTCAGTGGTGGCTGCGGGGACCTTGCCCCGCCAGGGCATTATGTGTTGGAAAAGAGGCTTTCGAAAGTCCACAGCTATTAAACCTTTGTGATCTAGAATGAATCTTCCACTAGAATACGCAAAGATACACAGCCATCAATTTTCATTTTTTGCCTTTTATGCATTTGGATAGTGTGATCTATCACAGTGCCTCGACTCAAAAGTCCATTTGACTAAAAACCCAGGAAACAAAAGAAGGGCCTCGCTGCACCGCTCACCAAATATGCAAAATGAGAATGAATCTTCCACCAAATATGCAAAATGAGAATAAATCTTTCTGCTAGAACACGGAAAGAGCCACCGTCCATCATTCTTGTGTTTTACGCATTTCGATAGTGTGACGGCACAAGACCCAAACAATGCAAACAGAAAAGTACGCTCCAATCAAAAATGGGCGCACTTCAGCAAATGATGGACAATGAGCGCATCGCTCCACTACAGAACACTCTACATGCACTTGGACGCTCTATGGGCCAGGTGGATTCCGACAAGCCCCACATTACGAACGTACCAGGGCTAGAAAAGCGTCCAAATGCATGTTCGGTTGTGTCCTCGCGCCAGGTCCAATGTGCAGAGTCTGAACTGTGAACAATGTCACACGGTTCTCAACGAAACACCCGCGGACACGTCCGCGGGGTCGAGCTCGGATCGCGGCTCCAAATGGATCCGCATCCGCGGCCTACCTGCTCCGCACCGTGGACCAGATTTTACACGAATTTTCCTGAATTAAATAATAGGTATATATATATGTGGGGTTGTAGGGAATTTTAAGCCCTACAACTCCATATTTTTTGTTTTTGAATCCGACTTTGTTTAGGATTTTTAAAAAATCAAAAACGAAATTGGATTTAAAGAAAATTAAAAATATATATATAAAGAAAAGCAGGATTTTTTTTTGGTCATTTTTTATCATGAGATATATGGTCCGTGAGTTTACCTGTATTTTTTTAGAAATGAATTTATGTTTTTTTGCAGAAGTATGAGGTGTTTTGAAAAAATGCAGATGCAAAATTAAAAATAAAAAAAGGGGTTTGATTGATTGATTGATTGATTGATTGATTGATTGGTGGTGGGGGAGGAGTCGCCCCACC
>BFEA01000114.1:2366657-2380103 GCA_003427395.1 Chara braunii | reverse complement strand
AAATCAATCAATCAATCAATCAATCGCACGGGGGGGAACCCCTCCCCCACCAGTCAATCAATCAATCAATCAATCAATCAATCAACAAAAAATAAATAAATAAAAATCGAATAAAAAAATCAATTAATCAATCAATCAATCACTCAAAGGTGGGGTGGGGCGACCCCGCCCACACCAATCAATCAATCAATCATTTTCGTTGGATTTCGCCCATACCCCCCCCCACCAAAAGTTGATCTTTTTCGTTTATTTTTTTTGTGTGGGGGGGGTGGGGCAGGGGATGCGCCGCCATGTGGCGCCGTCAGTATCTTCAAACCCCCTCCCCTGCGGCCGCCACGTGTTCGCGAATGCGCGCGTCCGCGCGGACACGTCCGCGGGCTTCGCGGCCTAGCCGCGGCCGAGGACTTGGCCACGCCTGTCCGCCGCCGGGGGGGATTCACTGACGGTTCTTGCTCCACGGGAGCTCTTCCATGAAGTCCCCCTAAGAATTTGGGACTCCACAGCCATTTCTACTTACTACTTTTTCCCTCTCGGGTATTTTGCCTGTGTTCACTGAGAGAATCGCCCTACTATCACTGAAAGTGGGACTTCTCCCCTGCTCTCCGCAATCAGGTGCTGAGTCTGGGGATCGTAACTTGAGCTCCATGCGAAGTGGTATCCGTTGGCAAAAACGCCCGAAAAGGTGGTTCAATGCATCAGGCCAGCATTCTCGCCTCCATGGAAAAGGAAAAGCAACCATTTGCAGCTGGTGCAAGGCACTGTTTTCGTGAGAGCCCAGAAAGACCCGGTAGGTGGGGAGCCCGACAAATTCTCACGGGAATAGCGCCGCACTTACCTAGACTTCGGGGAAATTCTCAGAGCAAGTCGGTGGACCCCAACGCATATATTATGAATGATGACAAACCTGCGCGTTGGGCCCCTGGCTCCACTATACAACACTCTAGGACGCTTTTTACGGCATATGACAATCCTGTGCCGTGGTTGCTGCCAGGGGCACAATTGCGGGGACAGCCGGCACAACAACACAGCTTTGCTCATGCAGTGTTTTCGACAGGCGGAAGACAGACAGACAGCAGACAGACAGGAGCAAGGCCGCAAAGAAAACACTGATGTCAAAAACAGATATGAAAAACCTGTCAAAGTCTCAAAGATGAACCCCCCAACACAGAAGGGGGGGGGGGGGGGCAAAAACAAAAGGCACACTTCCTAAGAATAAACATAATCTTCTGAGCTTCGTCTCATCTACGAATGGTGACCTCTCGCAAGCACCTTGGGTAGCTATCGGGGCAACCAAAATCCCCCCACTTGTCCAAGTTCACGTTCAAGAAGACAACGACGAAGAAGAAGAAGAAGAAGAATAGTGAATAATAGAGAAAAATAGTGAGTAGCTACTTAAAGAAGAAGTGAGTAGCTAATTTTGCAAGGTCAACATCCAACAAGAGCATGAGCACAACAGACTACCTCGACGACTTGAAAGCTCAATTCCACACGCCATTTGGCTGGCGTAGCAGCATATCGGCCTCTTCAGGACCATTCTGATCTTGCCCCTTCGCTATACGACAGAACACAAAACACTTGGAAACGGCAGCTCAACATTCACACAAAGCTTAAACCGCTAGTACACGGCCCCAGCCTTGCAGAAAGTTTTTGTCGCCACAAGCAAAACACGGAGGCGCCATGAGGCCAGGGACGTCGTTGAAAAAGAAGAATCGGCCCTCCGAAGTGGTGCGGGTTTCATGCTGACACGCATGGGTCGATGAGTGGTGTACTGGTGCTTTAACGGACTGCGCCACTCGTAAACTCTCAGCACTCCCAGAAAGTCCCGAGGGAACCGGGTATACAAAACAAAACGCAGAACATCCGAAAACTACTCCACTGCAGCTGCCAGAAAGAACCGGCTATACAAAAGACAGAGCATCCGAAAACTACTCCACTACAGCTCCCAGAAAAAGTACCGAGAGAACCGGCTATACAAAACACAGAGCATCCGAAAACTACCCTACTGCACCTCAACGTCCACACACACTTAACGGACTGCACTACTCGTGCACGCTCAACAACATCCCGAGCGGACTGCGCTATTCGTGCCCTCTCCACTCTCAACACCTCCCAGGACATTCCCGAGAAGAGAACCGACCCCGATATGTATATTACTGATTCAGGAAGAACTCCTCACAATACACTGTCCCTCCGAATACGCACATTATCCACTCAGGAAACACTCCTCACACTACACCGTCGCTTCCACTGCAACTTCCACTGCAACTTCTTCCACTGCAACTTCCACTGAAACCTCCACTGAAACTTCCACTCAAACTTCCACTCATACTCAGGAAAACTCCTCACAGCAACAACTTCCACTGAAACCCACTGAAATTTTCACTGAAACTTCCACTGAACACTGAAACTTCCACTGAAACTCAGGAAAACTCCTCACAGCAACTCCTCACAGTACACACTGACGGAATATAACTTAATTGGGTCAAAGTGTCAGATTGTGAATTTGAAAACACTCGACACGGGTTGGTTCAACTCCCGTTATTCGCCTGTTGCATCTGAACTCTGGCGAGCCATTAAAACTCAGGTGACATTCCTCACAATATGCCACTCCTCAGTAAAAAAATTACTAAAAATGGAATTTGCATATAAAGCGACTCAGGGAACACTCCTGTCAATCGGCCATACCTGGTGCTCGATTTCATTATGACGTTTGTTGAACTTTGTTCTCGGGAATAAACAACTTTCCAGTATTACTTTTGTTCTCTCTTGGTTCACAGATTCACACCTCTCCAGCAGCCGGATTGAGACTAGACACTCTCCTTGGGTTCCAAGCAAAGACACAAGCCCCAGTGTCTTCAACAAATTTTGTGCTCAGAAATCCAGGATAGGGTAAACTATGGTCATCCTTCACATCATGTAGTACAGTTGTCAGGAAAATGGTGATCACTCTGTGTACCTACATACCTCGACTCCCCGCTCACTATCCTCCCATTACTCGCTATCCTCCCACAAATAGAGAAATCGAAACTCCTCTGTGAGCTTTGTCTGTCAAAATCACATTTATATACAACGTGCTTCTGGATGGCATCATACACCATATACATTACCGGAACGTGACCCGATCCCGACTCTATCCTCCTAATCCCTAATACCGTACAATGTACAGTGTGCAGTGTACAAACAACTTATGGCGGAAGAAAGGGCAGGAGAGAGCGAGCGAGCGAGAGAGAGAGAGAGAGAGAGAGACGGCATCCCGACTCTATCCTCCAAACACCTAATACCGTGCAGTGTACAGTGTGCAGTGTGCAAACGACTTATGGCGGAAGAAACGGCAGGGGAGAGAGAGAGAGAGAGAGAGAGAGAGAGAGAGAGAGAGAGAGAGAGAGAGAACCTTGAAGTATCGTCCCACGTTGGCGTCCTTGTTCGCAGAAAGACGAACCTGTAAGTGCAAAGCGAGGCTCTGGTATCAAACCCTCTCCTCTCTCTGAGGTTATACACACACAACGGCTTTCCTGCATGTATATGACCGCCTTCCCAATCCCGCCTGAATGCATCTGACAGCCCAACAACTCGTCCACAGAGAAGTGGAAAAAGTCCTACGTGTGAGTACGCCCTGAGATGCCCACGCGACCCAACGTTCGTGCCGTCTGTTTATTGAAATCAAGACGTCAATTCACTCGAAGAACACTCCCTTCTTTAACCGAATAGAACGCACGGTCATTATCACTGCATGTAGACTGACTGTTGGGCCAAGTCCAGCTCTAATGTTGGGATGAGTACGGTAGAAGGCGGCGCACGTAATAGGAGAAATTACTCCGTCTTCCCCAGAACATAACGCATATGTGTTGTATTCGAGTTATCGGGAAAATAAAAACTCCATAACTCGAATAGAACGCATATGCGTTGTGTTCGAATACTCCGGGTGTCCGAATAGAACGCAGATGCGATGTATTCGAATAGAAAACAACATATTCATTGTATATTCGTTTACAACGCATGTGCGTTATGTTCGGCGGAAGACGGTGATGAATTTCAACCCCCTTTCTTTGTCTTGCCTTTCCGGGATCCAGTTCCGCACTCTTTCTCCGACACCCGATTGTCTTTGTCCCCGTGTACGCGAGGATGAGCAGAGACCGAGAGAGCTGGAAGAGGAGTGGGTGAGAGAGAGAACCTTGGGAGGCGGGCAGTCCACCAAGGAGATGGCGTTAGAACGGCCCGTCCGCTTCTCGTGCGATCGACGATACGACCAGCAGAGGCAAGCGGCGGCAGCGATCCCCTTCGGGTCTTGCTCAGCACCGATTGCTTACAATCTTCCAGAGATAAGAATGCTCTTAATTCCAATTCCCGCTCCAGTCTCTTCAGTTTCGACGCCCTTTCACGAACCTTCTGCTCATCAGATAAGCCTGTTCTTTCCACCTCCACGATGTGTGGAGTGGAGTCTCCACTCCCTCTTTTGCCAGCAGTCTGCACCCCTCCTCTTCCTCCTCTTCCTCCTTGCATACCACCCTCTCCGCTGCTTTGTTCTTGACCACCTCCCCCTCCTTTCGAGCTGATTAGCTGCTGCTCTTCCTTTCTCTCTCCTCCTCCTTCTTTGGCCACTTCCTGGCGGCCATCCTCACTACCTCCTCCGGCTGCCTCTCTCCCCCTGTCTACTCTTGCTCGTTTCTTCCTCCTCCTCCCGCATCTCTCTGGCGTTTCTAATCTCCCTCCTTTCTCAGCTGTACCCACTTTACCAGATCGTCTAGGCCTCTTTCCCACTCCATTTCCACAGCCATCAGGTCCTTTCTTCGCCTTCTTCATCATGCTCCTCTCCTCACGGTTCACCTCCTTTCCCACTCCATTTCCACAGCCATCACGTCCTTTCTTCGCCTTCTTCATCATGCTGCTCTCCTCGCGGTTCACCTCCTTTCGCACTCCTTTTCCACACCCATCACGTCCTTTCTTCGCCTTGTTCATCATGCTCCTCTGCCCACTGTTCACCTCCTCCACCACCTCCACCTCCTCCTCCTCCTCCTCCTCCTCGTCGTCGTTCAGATCTGCGCTTTGTCGCTCTTGATTTTCAACGGATCTACGAGCGACAATCTTCGGACTCGGAGGTTCAGCTTCTGTCGTACTCACGACCTCCACGACGACACCATCACCTGAGAAACCACCCCCCTCGGGAACGCCGCCCACATCATGCCGTGTATGATGATACTTAGTCGCAGACTCCTCACCGTTCCTCGCCGCCGTCCTGATACCACTCACGTCGTCTTCCTCGTTCTTCCTCTCGCCCTCCTCCTCGCCCCCCTTCTGCTCTCTCTCTAGAAAATTCTTCTTGGCTGAACTGGCCAGCGCACGGGTCGCATACCGTCCTCTCTTCTTCTTCCCTGCTTCTGCCTCCGTCGTCTCTTCTTCCCCGCTCGTCTCCGGTAAGTTCCCTTCGTCGGGCCCCTCCTCTCTTGAGGCAATCGTGGCCATAGCCTCCACGGCGCATTCGATTCTAGATCCCAACCCACCCACCTCTCCATCATTCTCTCCCTCTTGCACAGTATTAGTCGCATTACCCTTCATGCCCTGCTCGTCCTCCCTCTCCTCCTCGGCCGGTGGCTGCAGCAACTTCCGTCTCGCTACGCGTGACTCAGGTTTCTCTCCCCTTCTCCGTGCCGCATTTCCTTTATTCCCACCCTCCTTATTCTTTGACGATGAACGGATCTTCCCTTCTTCTCCCCTTGTCCGCCAACAGTTCACTTCCTCTCCGCCCTCTTTATTCGTCGTCGAGGAATATCGCAGCGCAGGGACAAGTACTTCTGCTTCGCAGGCCCTTGGTCCTTCTCTTCTTTCTCCTCGATCTCCATCTCCTATTTCTTGGACCACCTCTATTTCCTCCCCTCTCCCATCTCCTTCCTCGCTCCCTCCCTGTGAGTCCTCCACGTCAGTCAAAGAGACCGCACGCGCTACACGTTCTCCCCCTCGTCCAGCGGAACGCCGCGGCAGGTCAACGCCGACAACCGGCGGAACGGCGCGGTCGCAAGACGGCGGCTGATGACCGGGAACAGGATCGGGTTCGAGATCCGGATCGGGACGGCGGATATCATCCGAGTCAGGAGGTTCCAGATTTCCATCTGTGCAAACCCCCCGTGCTGCTGCTGATTGACGTTTCCTCTGCCGCTTCGTTCTGTAGATGACGGTGCGGCCCGCTCTTCTCTTCTTTGTCCTTGTCCTGGGCGGCGGTGGCATTTGAGCCCGCTCCCCCCTCTCTTCCGCGTGTGCATCGCTATTTCTCGTTGAAGACTTCACGTTTTTGGCGGTGCATCGTCGTGAGGCTCTCTCACCATCGTCGCCCGTCCGTGCCAGCCCGCCTACAGAAAGACTCTCTTCGTCTTCTTCAGCTGCTGACCCACTCCTACCCATCTGATGCCCTTCCATCTCTGCATCTTCGTCTACTACGTTCCTCTCTCCCTCTCCTTGGGCCCTTTCCTTTGCTGTCTGTCCATCTCTCGGCCTCGGGTCTCCGGACTTCACCTCCTCCATGCCTATCATCGTCTTCTCTCTTCGCCCCACTTCTCTTCTCCCAGGTCGCCGACCAAGCGGAGCTCTCCGCCGGGCGCACACTTCTTCCTCCTCCCCGCCGCCAACCTCCCCCCCTCCTCTCGCGGTGACCACAACAGCATCATTTCCGTTCTTCGTCAGACTGGCGCCTGCACCTCCCATCCCATCAGCCATCTCCATTTCCTTCCCGATCTCGTCGCCTCTTCGACGAGTTATTCCTCGCCCTCTTCTTCGCCCATCTTCTGTTGCACCCCGAGAATGGCCATCAGGTTGATGTATTCCCGCCAACCGCATCTCACTTGCTCCGCCGCCTGCTTTCCCGCCAACCTCATCTCCCAAAACCCCCTCCACCCCATCCAGTAATCCAGGTCCTTCTCCACCGTCCCCTGGCCCGCCTTGTCTTCCTCCTTTTGCAACAACCACCTCAGTCTCCCTTGTAGAGACGAGATTGGACCCACCATCCTCCCCATCACCAATCACTAGCTGTCGGTCATGAGCGTTCGCCGCGGCACCACACGACGGATCGTCCGATCCTGTTGGCGGCGCAGAGCGCTTGCCCACGTGGCCTGGCGGCGGCGGCGGCGGCGAGTGCTGCTCGATCGGACGTATGATGGGACATCTCCCGTCCTTGTGAGATGTAGCAGCATCAGGTGATCGGAGATCCCGACCGTCCGTTATCTTCAAGTCTCGCGATATAATGTCATCCCCTGTACCCATCTCCAGGTCCTCCATCCAGCTATGCGTTCCAACGAGAGCCGCGTCTATGCCAGCATGCAAGGCCTGTTCTGCCCCCCTCCCGTCGTCGTGAAAAGACGTCGATTCCAGGTCAATGGGGCTCATCCTCCCCGCACAGCAACCCCCCGACCCACTCCACCTCTTTCCCGCGCTCTTCTCCCCCTCCCCTTCGTCGGAGTAATCGTCTTCACACTCCTCACCATTGCTCCGAGCGCCGGTCAGATCTAACACTACGCTTTTACCCCCATTAACGCCCAAATTGCCGGCCCATTGACTGTCAGTCAATCCCACCATCCCCGCTGCCGTTGAGAGGATAGCTTCCGCCGTTTGCCCGCTCGCTTCCGCCGTTTGCCCGCTAGCTTCCGCCGTTTGCCCGCTAGCTTCCGCCGTTTGCCCGCTATACCACCGTTCCGGCATATGGTCGAGGCCTTCTATAGGCGACATACCTTCGGGGAGGGACAAGTCCACCGCAAGTAAGGAGGAAACACCGTCGTCGTCTACAGTGCGCGCCTTCTCCGCCGCCGCCGCCGCCGATGGGGCGTCGTCTCTCGCCTCCGGCGCCATCCCGGGGCCTTTTGAGCCCCACCACACCCATTTTCCTGCCACACACGCTTCCCCGCTCGTGGTCCCAATTCCGCCCTTACACCCATCCGCTGCTTCAACCGATCCCGCCAACACTGATCCCGCCAACTTCTGAGCCTCGTGACGCGGCGGATCGGCCCCGGAAACGCCTCGGTGGTGATCATCTTGCGCACGTGGCAAGCCCTCGTCCTCGGGGGGAATGCTCGTAATGACAGCGCCGCCCATATTCCCCACTCCGACATTTGCGCAATCGCCCTGGAAACGACATGGGCGGCATTCCTGAGCGACATCTAACGAGCTAGAGCGGGCGGCACTTGAACTCTGGACGCGTGCGACGGGATCCTCGCACAGTTTCATTTCCCGATCTAGGGCACGAGGCAAGTCGCGATCCCGGAGTACCCCTCGCATTGACGAGGGGGAGGTGACATTGCTTCCCGCCACCCCTCTCCGGACGGAGATCGACTTCCCTCTCCCAGCGCGGCCATCCCCGCCGCCCGCACCGCACGCGCTCCGACCTTCCGCCGCTCTTTCCCCACTACTCACGCAATAATCATTGCCTCTTTCCACCAAGCCGACATCACGTTTCCTGTCATCATCATCCTCTCCTCCTCTCGTTCTCCCACTATTCTTATTACCCCTACTATCAGTACTAGTATTGTTATCATCATCGTTGCTATCACTAATCCTATTATTATTATTATCAGTATTACAATTCTTATTATCATTATTATTATTGTTATTATTGTTGTTGTTGTCGTTATTATGATTATTATTGATGACTGCTATGCCCGCAGTCGTCGAGCAGTTGGCATCGTCCTCACGCCTTCCAGGACTCTTCGCATCCTTCTCTTCACCAGGCAGCGACGCTGCGGGATCCACGTCATTATCATATAGGTTCTGGTCATCATCATCCCCGTCCTCCTCTTCCATGGTTGCCGCACTTCTCAGTACCGCTGCCGACTCCTGGAACTCCACTCCATCGGCGGCACTTTCCCTCTTCCTGCGCGCTCCTTCCCCCCTCCTCTCTGTCTCTCTCGCTGTTCCTTCTTCATGGTTAGACGCGGTAGCTGCAAGACCCTCCCCATCCTTCCGCCAACAGAGCGGAATCTTCTTTCCGATCTCCCGCGCAGTTCCGCTAGTGTCCGCCATCTTTGCGCCGAGCGCATGATCATCCCCCCCGCCGGCGGCGCAAGGAGGACGCACGGGCGGAAGCAAACGGCCACTCTTCCCCCGTTCGGAAGCGTTTTTACAGGCGGAAATCTTTCTTCCTCCCCTTCCCCTTGCGCCTGACCACAATGTCATACCCAGTAATTCCCGCCAATTAACTGGGAATCCATCCAGAAAACAAGGTAGGACACGTTCAGCAACGACGCCGCCGCCGTTCTCATTGAGGAGACCGCCCGCCATGATGTCCGGCAGGCCGTAGAGTTCAATCCGCGTTCCCGCCGCAGTCAGCAACAGGCGCTTCGTGATCCTTCTGACCACACGATGACTCAAGTAGACAGATCCAGTCAATGAAGGACATCCAGGGCCAGAGAGAAGGAGTCCGCCAACACGAACTCCGGCGGCGCCGCCGCCACCTGGGACCACGTGGCGGCTGCCAATGTCAATAACGCTTTCACCACCTTCCGCCAACCATCCGCTGCCGTTCGGTAACCCGACACCAGCGCCGCCGCCGCCGCCGCCGCCGCCGATTGAGGGATCGAATCCGCAATCGTCACTGTCAGCGCGAGGCGGGGAAACACCAACAAGATACCACTCTGCAACCAGCAGCAGCTGGTTCTCATTCGTCCTTAGCGACTCTCCGCCGCAGGAGTTCACTTCATTCCCACGCCCGACCACCTCCGAGGGACAGCTTTCCGCATAAACCGTCTGGATCTCCTTTGCCTGATCATCGTAAAACTCCTCCTCCTCCTCACCACCACCTCCATCATCAACTTGTGCCTTGGGTAGTATTAAGCCATAGCCGCCGCCATAGCCGCCATCGTTCCCACCGCCCTTCGGTCTAAGTTTTTTGGCTCTCGTAAGATTTGCTGCTGCCTCCTGTATAATTTCAAGCTGCTTCTTCCAGATATATTCCCCATCGACCAAAGCAGAAGAAAGCTCCGACGTAACCTCCTCCGCAGAGGGCAATCTAATCCATTCTCTCCTGGCATTCGTCACGCGCAACTCTGTTCGCCTGTTCTGAACCTCATTGCCATTGTCATTCGACATGTTCTTCCTAAACAGACGGCCTAAAGCGGCGATCAAACTCTAGCTAGCTCCGATCTAGCTCCAACAAGCCTTCTCAGCTGCTGCCATATTTCGATCCTTGTCCCCAGAATTCACCTGATACCCTTTTCGTCCATTCCTCACCTCTTCTTTCTTTGCCACAATGCTGCAAAGCACTGTCCCTCACATTATGCCTGCCTGCCTCTCTCTCTCTCTCTCTCTCTCTCTCTCTCGCTGGCTGCTCGGTCACCCTATGCACCCAGACAAGTAGATCAACACAACAATCGCGTGGTGACATCAATCATCGATCAACCATCGCAACAGAACAGTCGCCATCCTCGCTTTTTTTATTTTTTTCAGAAAGGGCGACAGTCTTGAGATACCTTTCACCTGACCGTACCCAGGTAAAGGGTCTCGCCACACCACTCCCGTGCTTTCGGACCTGGAATGTCGAAAAAAACCGTTTGAGGGCACTCTTCGCCACATTGCACTCTTGAATTCGGACACTCTCGAATGCCGAGGTTGCGCTATTCACTACCCGCAAACCATCTTGCGGAAGTTAGATCCCAAAATGTGACCAGACCAACCGRCCTATCTCAGTTGGTACACCCCTCTACTGTTGAAATGTACACTCGAGTTCGAACTCCCCACCGAGCAGACGAGCAGACGCGTGAAATAGTTCACTTGTTTTTTGGGCTAATTTGCGAAATACCCCTATAAGTTGAGATATATGCCTAAATGCCCCTAAAGGATGTGGGTAGAGCGGAAGGCTCTTTTGGGCCTAATTCCTTGCGTTTCGCCCATGTGCGAATTTGCAATCTGGACGGCGTAGTTGGGGCCTCGGCCTGCACCCTGTTTTACCCGGGCTGCCCTCCATACCGGGTGGGTAACTTTGCGCAATACCAAGGCTCGTCGGCGGGGCAGTTTGCCTCCATGTTCGGCAACTTCATTCATCTTTCCCCCTTGTGTGTGTGTGTGTGTGTGTGTGTGTGTGTGTGTGTGTGTGTGTGAGAGAGAGAGAGAGAGAGAGAGAGAGAGAGTTTTCCATTGAAAGGATGAACAACGCGCTGCCCAACAGATAAGTCTCCACCCCGCTGGCCGCACGCTACTTCCATCGATAGGATGATCTAAATCGAATGAATCTACAACGAGAACATGGAAATATACACTGCCGCACTTGTGTGCGTGTTGTTATATTCGCTACACACACACACACACACACACACACACATATACATACACACACATAGGCAGACACACACAGCGAGGGGGCAAACACACAAAGATCACCTGAGCCACTAGGGGTAAAACGAAAATACATAGTGTTTGGGAAAAGTTGGCGACTACCATGACATTTTGCAAACATGGACAGTACCCAGTATGGGTATTTTGCAAAGATGACAGGTCCAACCGATCGCGAGGGGCATTTCGCAAAACATTTTTAGTGTCAGAGGAATATTTCACTCTACCTACATCTTATAGGGGCATTTTGGCATATATCCCAACTTGTAGGGGTATTTTGCAAATTATCCTTTTTTTTTTTTTTTACAAGAAAACTCAGCTCATTTGATTACGCACACCAAAAGAGAGGCTGGGAAAACCTCAACAAACAACCCGGAAGTTTTTTGGGACCTTGACCCAACATAGGGAATAGTTGTCGGGGTGAGAAATCCAGAGACARAAATGGTTAAATCCAAACCRTTGTCCTGATACCYGCCGACCCTAAAACAAAAGAAAAAACRCCTCAGGCCTGAAAAAAATTCACAAACCAACAAAAACCACCTAAAATGATCTTGCCACACGGCCTGAAACCGGCAACAAACCGGAAGAAGAAATAAAAGTTAAACAACTCTTCACGGCTTGAAAAAACACACAAACCTAAGGGAACCATCCAACCCACGTGGGCCACGAAACCTTTACAAACGGGAGTCAAGCATTCCTTGACCTGTCTCTTATACACATCTAGATGTGTATAAGAGACAGATTCAATGATGATATCTCAAGCCCGTTGATGTGACCAGCGGGCGTAGCTCAATTCGTACGTCCATTATTTTTTTATTTTTTTTTCAAAACATTATTATTATTATTATTATACAAGGCAGGAAACGTGTCGGGTGTTGCTCACATACGTGTAGGCGGCTCCTATTGAAACATAAACCCAAACTCGGATCCACATGCAATCGAATAAATAAACTATTTTAAAAAGAATAAATTAGAAAAAAAGAATAATTTGCAAAATACGCCATAGTTGATATGCCCACCATCGCACTTTTTGTTTTTTGCTCCCCCAAGATTGATATGTCTGAAGTGCCCATTCTTTAATTCTAAGCTTTCACCTGTCTTAATAACCCGCCCATTCTTGGCTTACTACACACAACCCATGAAAGGATGTAATTCTTGTACTGTCATCTTGAGGCCCGATAAATCCCAGACACCACAACCATTGTCAGTCCGTTCAAGTGTTAGGTTTTCAAGGCAACAACATTCAAAATACTTCCTCACCTCCTTTGCATATATCTTTCAGCCACGATCCAGTACAATTATGTTGATTAATCTCAACTCAAAGACACGATTACAAAACTTACCCAACTCCTGAAAAATAATACTATGTGAAGAAACACATTATGCAAGTAAGTGGGGTGTTTGTGCTCTTAACCATCGGGATACAACTTGTCGCAATAATACGCCCGTTGTTTTTGTGTATGTGAATTTAAGGTCAAATTGAACAAACTCCATAACTTCTTGCAAGTTCATGACCCTCCAATAGTCATCCCCGATCGTTCATACATACGTGCTTCTCTTACCTCTCGGGTTCACCCTCACCATCTCTTTGCTCTTGCTTTGATGATAGTCAAATATCGTCCTTCATAGTTCTCCGGTTGATAAGTTTCCTTATTCATTCAAACCTCGGTGCCACAAATAATGATTTTTGGTTAAATTGTCAACCAGAGGGGAGAGTAAACAGCAGATGATTGAGGGTCTTAGCGACGCACGCCCCGTTTTAGTCATCGACTCATAAAAAGTATGACAAATTAGTCGATACTGTGACACATCCTAATTTTTAGGTAGTGCGTACTCTTCCCCAATTGTCCCCTTTCTATCGCACTTGACAAACTTAGTCAAACCTCTGGCCTTTATTTCCCTCCTCCTCATCGTCTCAACCTGCACCTCGAATTTTGACTCCACTACATACCCATAACTCCCCACAAACAGTTTCATTATAGCTTGATTGTAGACATGCGGACAAAGCATCATAGTCTCACCAGGGTTCCTATCTAAGGGTGTAAGAACAAAATTTGTCAGCCTATTTCCTATAGCCTTCACCTCGCGCACATCCAGATACTTAGCATTCAACTCCACTTTCGTGGTCAAACAAACATTCACCTC
>BFEA01000114.1:2348321-2358675 GCA_003427395.1 Chara braunii | reverse complement strand
AGAGAGAGAGAGAGAGAGAGAGAGAGAGAGAGAGAGAGAGAGAGAGAGAGAGGCACCCCTATGATAGAAGTCCAGCCATAATAGACAAACCTATTCTATAGATGGGGACAACATTCGAGAGAAAAGAGGACCAAGAGGATAGGAGGAGCAACCCTATCAAGCTATGATTTGGCATCTCCTGGCCCCAAGTCCTACTTGTTAAGGTCCTTCTTTTGACCGTAGATCGACCAGAAATGAAGAATCAGCCTGAGTGGGATTCAGTCCATAGTAGCTTAGCATGGTGACATAGGAGGAGCCTAACACCATTCGAACCTGACACCTGCTCTTTTTTTTCCTAGTACGGGGAATGTTTGCAGCCCGTAGGGTTGTGTTATACACGTGAGTCATTTTCATCGTTTTGTTGTTTCGTACCGGTCGTTCGTTTTGCCCCAAATTGGTCGTTGGAAGGGCGTTAGAATTACAGGCAGGAGCTTTTAGGTGGGCAGGCAGTCCTTGCAGGAACAGGACCAACGAATACTGGGGTTCTGTGAAAACACCGAAACGTTTCACAACGCCCAGGGCTTGAAACTCCTTTTTTTTTTTTAATTAGAACTGACAATCTTATTACAAATCAATGTAGGAGGTCGGGGACCTCACAATTCAACCCGGAGTTATCCCGGCAGCATCAGCCAGTTAAGCTTATCAAAGGGAACTTTAACATCTAATTCAGTTATACTTCATTAACTTTTAACAGAAACTTAGCCTTCCCTACGAAATAGTTTTGAGCGACCGAATTTCTAAGAGACTAGACCTACTAGCTCGATCTCCATGTTCTATGTATTCTTAACTATCAGCCTGGCAAACCTCCTAACTAACAACAGCCTATCTCGGCCAACAATCTCCACTACCTACCTTCACAGGCCTACTCGGCCTGCCACCGGTCTACACCTGACCGATTGGAACCTCGTTCCTATTGTCGTGGCACTCTACCACCTTCCTCCCCTTAAGTGACCTCTTGCGGTCTAATCCTCGAACCCAGATGCCTTGGTTCCTGGGGGGGGGGGAAAACATTGCACCAGGTCAGGAACTCCAAAATGACCCAAAAAGTGACGTCGGCTGCCTACCGGAGACAGTGAGACAGTAGAACCATACAGACTGTCCCCCTCCACCTCCAGCTTAGCAGGGGGGAGTCCCCAGGCTGTACTCTATAACCTACTCCTGTAACCATTTAGAGATCACCAGCCGTTTGGTCTTGTGGACTCCTGCGGGATTGTGGCCTATTGTCCATGTTTTGAGAAATCACCAGAGCGCTCGATTTTGGGTCTTCCCATACTTCCCCTTCCTCCGCCAATCCACCCATATCATTCGTCCTATGAGACCTTTAATTGATCTTTTTTTTTTTTTCATATCTGAGAAACGTTTGCCTTCAAACCCGGACCTGTTTCTGTCTGCCCAGATGACAGAGCAGATAACAGCTCTGGCCACATGGGCCACATACTCCCAACCTCTCTTCCCTGTCACTTTTTCATTGACAAAACCCGATAGTACCCATCTGCCATCCCACTGTATCTCTTGCCCACCCATCTGAGTCCAGTGCTTGGCCCACCATCTCTATACTCTCTTCGAAGTCGGGCAGTCCCACCAGAGGTGCCTGGTGGACTCGAAAGGCCAGGTACACCAAGTGCATCCCATGGATATCATCGCTCCCCGCCCATTTAACCAAACTGTCGACGGGGTGACCAGTAGCGATAACATCCACAGGATGCTGGCCTGCTTGTTGTCTGGCAGTTCCAATAGGACATTCCACACTTTCATGAAATCGTCCTCCTTAGAGTGTAGGTCTTCAGACAGTATTGCCCCCCATCTGTTGATGGCTACCTTTATCGGGGATCCCGTCTCATGGTCTGCCAGGCTATATGACTCTCTTACCGTCAAATCCAACAGATCGCGTTCATTCTCAGCCCACCTCCAGGCACTTGGGTCAATAAGGAGGAGCCTCAGCGAAGTTTGCCCAATCCAAATCGCAGACTTTGTCTCCCCTTCTCTATTTGGGTTCTCCCTTACCCTGATCTGCTCGGGGTTCTCCCATTGCCTGATTACTTCTTCACCTATCTGTTGCAGCACCCCAGTCCGCCTGTCCACCTTCCACTTTTAGACCTCTCTGAACTCACTCTTTGTCAGCCCCTTCAGTCTACAGACTACCTCTTCGCTCGCAACTAGATCTAGTTGATACCAAGTTCCCACTGGATCAAGGCCTTCTGGACCTAGGAGTTATACCCATTGCTCTGGTATGCTCGAGAGTATTGCCCTCTAGTGTTCTTCCGTCCTCTTGAGACCCTGGAGTTTGACTCGGATCTCCACATAGGGCTTCTAGCTTCCTAGCAGTACAGACCATAGATCGAGCACCTTGGATGCACCCCTTCTGATCCATGCCCTTCCTAAAGCTGCTGGTTCTGTTCTTGCCGAAAGCTGGGAGTCCTCTCTGTCTACAATCCGGGGATTCTCAAAAAGGCATTGTTGGAGAACTTCCTCTCTTGTTTGTGGAGGGGTCCTTTCTTCTGAAAGGAGTTTCACCCAATCCCTTCTGACGGTTTCCCAAAAGTCGGACGAAAGCCGCTTCTTCATAATGGAGTTCACAAAAAAGCAAACCCACACATTTTCCGGTTGTCGGGACAGAAACCCTCACATGGGTTTCTGCCCGAGTTTTTCAAGGTTAGACGTTGTCCGACTCTTTTCGTTGGATTTGAGGAACATGATGAGATTGACGTTGCCAAAATTTATTCAGACCAACCCTATAACTGAGAGACCTAAAGCCTGACGTCGTTAATGTATGACGTCATTGGCGTTCGATCGAAACAACAGGAGTCAACGGTACGAGTTGTCGTCCGCGATTCCCGACAAGGCCGCAGGGGTGCGCGGTCATGGAAAGACTAAAGCTAGACTTAGTCTACCTAAATGACTGGTGCGCGGCTGCTAAGCCGCACGATTCAGGGCCTAAGCAGGCTGAAAAGGGGACCGCGGGATGTACGGCTGGCGCACTCGGCTGGAGCGGCGAAGGGTCGACGTGGGTTACCGTGTCGTCCCCGAGTTGTCTCTGAAAAGTTGAAAGTCTAAGTTTCTCCTGTGTGACGTGGCCGGGAGGGCCCTCGCTTGCGCGGGGCCCGATGCGCTCGACACCGTCTGGTCAGATGCCATTCTCTCATCAAAATTTTCTCAACTATCAAAATTCAATCTTCCTCGCCGTTTGACTGCGCTATTTTAGCCAGCCACATCCTTAGTTGGGCTTGGTTCCTCTTCTACGGGTCCAGTAAACCCAGGTCACCTTTCTCCTTTGGGAACGTCACTAGCTCCCATGCCACTTTTATAAAAAAAACCTCCTCTCTCTTCGCTCTAGGGTTCCAGAGGAACCTTGCAGGCGATCTTTTGATGCTGGTGATTTCTCCGACTGTCCCCATAAACCAGATGAGTGAGAATATAGCAACATTGATAACCATGGCTCTACCGAATAGGGATAGATGTCCCGCTGTACCCCAACCCCCAAGTCTTGCTTCCACTCGTTGGTGAATCAGGGAACCTTGCACCGCCCCCATCGCCTGTGTACTCACTAGGACTCCCAAGATGCGCTCCCCTTTGTTTGGGTCTACTCGCTGCATACCCCACTCCACCTACAGTATGCACCCAACTGGTAGCAGATAGGTTAACTTGTTTCAGTTAACTGTTGCTTCTGACAACTGTGAGTATTCCATTAGTACTTCTTTGGCTGCTCCCAAGGATGTCACAGAGTTTGCCGACACGATGAAGAGATCGTCCGCTAGGGCTTTCGAACGACATTCTTTGTCATCTGAGATATGTAGCCCTCGAATGTCTGGGTGTTTCCGAATCCGGTTCAGGGGAACCTGCAGCTGCAGCACAAACAACAAGGGGGTCAGGGGGCAACCCTGCCTCAGCGATCTTGTTAGAGTAAAAGAGCGGGAGAGATGGTCATTTATCTGCACCGAAGAGGTTGCATGTGTGTACATCGCAATCACCCAACGACAAAAACCTTGGCCGAATCCCATCTTTCGTATGGTCGTGAGGATAAAAGACCAGCCAACCCAGTCATAGGCCTTCTCCATGTCCAACAGAAGAATGACCATGTCCTGGTTTTCCTCCTGTATCTCTTCTATGCACTCAATGACAGTTACGATATTTGCAAAAATAGACCTTCCCTGGACAAACACCCCCTGGTCTCTACCCACTAGGTCTGGCAGAACTTTTCCCAGTCTCAGCGCAAGTGTCTTGGCCGATATCTTATAACTGACGTTGAGGACTGAGATTGGTCGATAGTTCCAGACATTGGCCTTATCGCCTTTCTTGAATATAGTAGAGATTACCCCATGTGTCATGCATTCTCCTAGGTAACCCTCCTCTTGGACACTGTTGAATACTTCTATTAATGTTGACCCAACTGTTAGCCCATCCCTCCCTGGCATTTCCCTGACGCCATCTCGTTCACGGTCTGCTGCACTTCCTCACACGTGATTGGGATGTCGAAGGCTAACCTCTGCATTGGCGTCAAGGCTACAGAAGTATCTTGCCACATATCAATCTCCCCTAAGAGGTCCGTGTCGAGGGTGTCCTCTTCTCTTCTAGTCGTTAAGATATTTGTGTAGTACACTCTAGCATATTCCAAAATACGCGTCGGGACAATAGCTGGTGGGGCTGATATGTCAAACGGGTGGTCTAGTTGAACCACCTGGTGAAAGGATGAGCTGGGAACAGTTTCTTAAATGTTTCCTTATTTAATCTGTCTTGGACTATGATCCTTTTCACCCTCTGTCTATCCTCCCACCTTTCCTGCTTCTCCACTGCCCTATGACAGCGATCCTCTTCCTGGTTGCCGCCCTGTGCCAATATTATGAAGCAGACATTCAACATGGCAGAAATAATGACCACTCCGCCGTCAAACCACTTTGCTACCGAAAAAAAGGACTCTTTAGTCGACTGCCAGGCCACCATCTGGTCAGGAACCCATTCTCTCACCCCTGGGACTTCTAGGTTCTGAGAGTATAACTTGAAATATCCCCTCCCTCTCTCCATATCCTGGTTAAGCACCAGGTCCACTACAACCGGCTTATGGTCTGACATCGAGTGTTGTATTTGTTTGACCTGCGTCACCCCCTGTACAATGCTCCTGCTCACCAGGAAGTAATCCAATCTCCTCCTCGTTACCTCTCCGCTCTCCTTTCTGATATTCGAGAACCAGGTGTAACCCAGGTCCTCCTGGATCAGGGGACTAAACGGGTCCATCAAATCCAACTCTTGGACCAGATCTGTCAGCTTAGTCGAGTCTCTCCTCCCTGTTGACCGCGAGTCTGTGCGCATTGCCTCATCTAGGGATAGGTTCCTGTCACCGGTAATAGTAAGGTTATCTGTCTCTGGTATACTTGGCCGTATGTTCAAAAAAAATTCCGCCCTTGAGGGCGGATCTGATGGAGCATAGATCGTCATCAGAACCCAGTCTTCTTGACTAGTACAGAATCTGACCCACGCCCACTTGCCCCACAGGTCTACCTCAGAGTCTACAACTTGAGATTGCAGATTACGATATACCAGAATACCCACCCCTCCCCAAGTACCTTGCGTTGGGGACTACACTTGTGGGCCGTCCCACAAACTGACCAGCTCTGGTAGCTTCTCCTCACACAGTTTCGTCTCTTGCAGGCATAAGCAGTCGATCTTTTGTTGGAACATCCAGGTTTTCACTCGTTTCCTTTTCTCCCTACCTGAAGTATCACCAAAGCCCTGAACGTTCCATGTTCCAATCTTCAGCTTAACTATCTGTATTTACAGCGCCCGCTTGATCTTGGATACGAGAGTCAACTGTTTCATCACCCCATCTCTGATTCCCTTGCGCTGGGGACCCCTGCATTGGGCTCAATCTGGCTAAACTCTGGGACCTACCCGATGGGGCAGGGGATCTCCAAGGTCCCACAAGAGCATCTGTGAGGAACTTGGAGTGTAGATTGTGTTGTTCTGGCAGGCTGTCGTTCAACTGCAGCAGGACCAATGTCGTGATGTGCGGTGTCAGGGCAATGGCATCCAACTCATGGGAGTTGCTTTCCCTTACTGCTTCCAGATTAAACCACCTGACACCTGCTTGTGTGAGCATATCCGCTACTGGGGCTTCAATTCTCGCATCAATCAGCGAAAAATAAAACTTCCACACTCTCTCTTCTAGCGGGACGACCACACTCACGATTGTTGACCTTGGAACAATGCGGATTGGGAACTTATCCCCAAACAACATCTTTATCTTGATGATGATTTCTCCTGGTAGCGGCGTCTTGTTGGTAAGAGTAGATGGTAGGTATAGTCTCCCCTCCTCGTTGGTCATCCCTAGGAAGATAGTTTCCCCTCCTATCGAATAGACCAGGGGGACAATCCTCCTTTCTACGGGGTGCTAGGATCTGGTTCTCATCACCGAATTTCATCGCCCTATTAAGTTTGTGTAGCCCCTCTTGCTCGTCGTGTTTGAGTCCACCTCTCCTTTGGGTCTTGCACCTGGCGAGCTGCCTGTTGATGATTCTGAAACCTCATCTTGGAGGAAGCAACGCTGGGTCATCTCCAATGAGATCACTTCCCATGATGACCCTGGACCTGGAGTCATACGAGAGATGGAAGGCTTCTGCATCCAGGCCGCCTTTCGCACCCAATAATGCCTCTCCCCGCTGCCTTAGTCTGTTCTCTGCTCGGTTCTCCGCCCTACCACTACTCTGCTGACCTCCCCATCTACATGACAGGGAGCATCACTGTCTCTGCCCCGACTTACTCCTACCACCAACTCTCCCCTCCTGCCAATGATTGCCCTGTACTAGTTGGGCACTACATCCCTCCTGATGAATGTAGCCCCTTTGTGTGATTTGGCCCATCGGTCCATACTCCACCGCCTGTTAGATATTAGCACCCTCTCCAGGTGCAGTGTAATAATACATAGGGTGGTAACCTTGGTGAGTGGGGGGCATGGGGGGATGGTAGTGTTGTGTGTGGAGTCCTGTTCTCTGCGAGTTAGGGGGAGAGAGCATCGTGGGAAGCAACAGAGAGCTACCTTGGGGGGGGGGAGGACCAATATGATGGGCCCATGTTTGGGACTGTGGCAGAGCGAAATCTTGCACTGGAAGACAAGCTGGACCACTCCCCTGGACTGATGTCCCTCCCACAGGGGCCCCCTCGGGTTGGTCTGACTCTTGGTAGAAGACCTTAACACTTGGTTGTTGACCCATTTGCTGAGGATATTTTGGATAGGGGTGCTGAACTTGGTGCCGAATAGGGACCACTGGAGATGGTTGCACCGACTGGGCCTACTGTTGTCGCTGAGGTAAAGATGTTGCCTGTGTATGTCTGTCTGGACCGCTGAAGCTGACTGAGCGTGAGAAGCCACATGTCCTCCTCCTGCTGAATCTGTTGCGCGCCCTACGTTCGGTTGTTGCGGCCGAGGTGCTTGAGGCGGTAGTCTCGAGTTGGACCAAGTTCTCCTTGCTCTTCCCTCCGCCTCATGCCTTGGACAGTTTTCTTCCGTGTGGAAGGACCAGCTGCACTTCTTGCACCAATCTGAGTATGGGGTGACTATCTCCACAGTCCAGATTTCCCCTTTAGGGGATTCAATCACAAGCGTGTCCTCTACTCGGAAGCGTGCCTGTGGATCCATATCTAATTTAATATTCATTAGTCTAGGCTTCGACCTGTCCGCTTGCAGTGGGTGCATGTGTTTAACACCTCCAATCAACCCCTCGACTGTTGACGGAAGATAACATAAAGCGTCTCGCAACACTCTCAATGCAATAATCCAAAAGTTCACCTTCGCGTCTCTTAATCGAACTTCTTCACTTCCGCCTTCGTCATCCATGGCTTTCGTAGCACCGAGTACTCTTTGTCGGCCAAAGTAAGCTTAATCGATCCTTTTTGGACTAACCAATTCGCCACCTCCACTGCTTTCGCTACGTACGATAAAACGTTCAGCCCTTCGAATTTTATCCTCCCTCGCCGAATTTCTGGATTGAAGAGGTGGCTGGCAAACCAGCCATCCTCATAGGCTCTCACCAGATCCTCCTTGACACTCCTCTAGAGATCCCTCGCCTCATCTTGAAAGATGAAGATAACGATCCTTTCTTTCAACCAAGTTTCCTTGATTGCATCGTATGACTCAGGGGCTCGTTAGGCACTCCTATTAAAATCCTGGAGCGAAAGGAAAAATTCATTTTGGTTCAAAAGAAAATTTGGGCCCTTCATTCCACCTGTCCTCGGGAACGTTGCCCGAGGACATTTCCTTCGAGCGATGATAGAAAAGAAAAAAAAAATATATCAAAAATCAAATGTGCTTGAGACCCAGCCAATAGGGTGCCGCCACGATCCAGATTCTCGGTTGTAATGTCTCTCTACCCATGTGCCCTCTCCTCTCTGTGAAACGCTTGGGCAAAAGGAAGAAATGGTTGGGGAATCCTCGGATCCCAAGGAATTTTCTTCGGAGTGTTTTCACTGTTTTTTTTCCGACTGCACTCCCGAGGATAGGTGGAACGAACAATTCCTCGGGGACTTTACGCGCCCGAGGAGTGTCTAACGAGCCCCTCATTCACCTTGAAACGTTTTCCCTTCTTATCAATCACCACTTCACCAAAATTTTGAACTATATGACAGAGGCCTTCATCATAGCACTGTCCAATTGCCTGCCTCATCGTTTCTTCCATTTCCCTCCCTCCCTTCTCCATCTTCCTCCATCATCTCTGTGGGGGATAAAATTCGAAGAACCGCTTAAGGCAGCCTATCCCTATCACCCGGACTCTTTGCCCTTTGACTTCGCAGTCTTCACCCCAGTCTTAGGTAATGCGTTTTCTGTACAGTGGATGTATCACGTCCGACCGCCTTCTTGTTACTTAACTATATCAATAAACTATTCCGAAGGAAATTAGCGCCCCCTCAACAACTGCACTCAATCCATTTCTTTACTGTCCCCTCATCAGGCAGCCACCTACGTCCAACCCTTCCGTCAATCCATCCAATTACACTTACGTCGGTTATGTCGCCTCCTTTCATTCTCCCGACCTAGGCTCCTTAGACTCACACCTTAGCTTCCCTATCCTCCTCTCTCTTGTGCCTCCCCTCAACTCACTTCTACTTCACTCCTCTCCTAACAATCCTATGCAACCAGCTATGAAGTCTCCCACCATTGACCGCTTGATGAGGACGACAACCCTAATTCGGGTTGACCAGGAAATAAGGGGCAGGCCTGTAGTAGTCTTCACCACTTAGGATTTCTCACCCATCTCTAACATAATAACAGGTAGAAAACGGTAGGCTGCCTTGACTGGGTCCTCTCTGGACATAGCTGGTACCCGCGTAAATTTCCGTCTTCCTCAGCCGCCGGCGGTTCGGAGCGGCCAAAATTAGCAGCAAACAGCGCAGCTGCCCAGCCGCAGCGCCCCACCGCACCCAGGTTCGCCGAACTCATAAAAATTTGAAAGGGCGCACTTGGAATAGAATGCACATGCGTTGTATTCCATACAACACATGTTTCCTATGTGAATTAAAAAAAAAACAAAAAACTCTTGTATTCAAATAGAACATTTCCCTTTTTTTTCCCACCTGCCCTTGTGTTCCCGGTCACTGACAAGCTGCATGCTGCAGGGCTCTCTCTCTCTGGTGTGGACCCCACTGGCCGGCGGCCTGGAAAAGTTTGGGCGTGGGGGTGTTTTCCAGACCCCACTGGGTCTGGAAACCGGTGTGGAAAGCCGGCTCGGAAAGGAATTCCAGACCCCACTGACGGGGCGTTTCTACATGGTCCGCGGTCTGGAAATTCGACGCTGACTGGTTTCCAGACCCTTTCCAAGGAGGCGGCCAGTTGAGCAGGGGGGGGGCATGTCCATCAGTTTCCAGACGAGGGCTTCACGGCGTGGACCATGCACCCTCGCCGTGGACCGTTCTGTGTACCCGGAGGCCGTGGCGGACATTCGTATTTTCCCGTCGTGTCGCACGGTATTCCCAAGGCCACACACGGACTTGTCCTGGAGCAGTGCGGTACCAGGCCATGGTCCACAGCACCTGCCTGACTTGCCTTTTCGGGAAACACCCTTCGGCGGTTTCCTATTCGGGTATGCCATACCTTTTCCAGTGCCGAAACTATCGGTCTGTGGTGGGGTCCCTTCAAAATGCGTCAAGTTTACCACAGACCCTTCAAAATGCGTCAAGTTTTTGCCAACCACGGTCGGCCTTTTTTTGTGGCCAACACCAGTTTCCAGCCGCCGGCCAGTGGGGTCCACCCCTCTCTCTCTCTCTCACACACACACACAAACACACTCTCTCTCTCTCTCTCTCTCTCTCTCTCTCTCTCTCTCTCTCTCTC
>BFEA01000114.1:2319987-2341221 GCA_003427395.1 Chara braunii | reverse complement strand
AAAAAAAAAAAAAAAAAAAAAAAAGGACCTCTGCATAATGCAAAAGAAATATAAAAAGGGACAACTGCATAACGCAATAAAGTTCCCCCCTCCCCTCAAGACCAAACCTCTCCCCGGTGTTCCAAGTCCCCACTTGTCAGGATCATTCATTTCTGACAGTAGATGGCATAGATCGACGGTGCGAAATGAAGATTTCAGGCGAGTGGGACTCGGCCCCCGATGCAATTCCTGTAAAACCAGACCTATTTGTTCATTTAACTCCGTTGAAAAAAGACCTACTGTAGGTGCGGCAGTTTTACTTAATAAAAAGAAATATACGCTTAATTTTTTTGTGAATCATAAAAAACTGGGTGGTAAAGCAAACGGGGTGGAGGTTGGCCCAGCGGCCCTTATCAAAACATACGTGGTATCTGAGAAAAAAGACTGTACCCAGAGATGTGGCCCAGCAGTTTTTAGTTATTTGGAGGAGGCAACTTCTCAGAATAGCGTTCCTCTTTTTTTTTTTTGGATGGGTAGTATTGGGGTACCCTTTTTTTTTTTGAGGGGTACCTTATTTTGTTTTTTGATGGGTACCTTTTTTTGTTTTTTGATGGGTACCTTTTTTTTTTTTTGATGGGTACGGTTTTTTTTTTTTTTTTCCCCTTCCAAAGTTCTCAACATTTGCTTGTTGATAACGTTCTCAACTTTCGCAAACCAATAAGCAATTGATCAATCTTTGATCTGATGGCCACCAAAAAAAAAAGAAAAAGAAGAAAAGAAAAGGGCGAGTCATCATCACATCTATTTTTTAAGGAGACAGCCTTGTGGATCTTCAGAAGTAATTAAAAAACAAAAAGAATCCAAAAAATACGGTTATAGAAAAACACGTCAATATTTGAAAAAATTGAAGTGTAATCCTACCCAAAAAAAAACCCAAAAAAAGAATAATACTGTGGGTATTTTGTGGAACATTTCTGGCCCTGAGATGATTGCGCCCTTGGGCGCAGTCCGGGAAATTTGTTGTAAATACTAAATTTGTGAAAATGTCCAAAATTTCCTAAATAGTGTCGGAACGCATAAATCGAGAAATGGTGTCGGAACGCATAAATCGAGAAATGGTCCAAAATTTTCATTAAAAAAAAAGGAGGGTCCGCATCGGCGCACGCTCTCTCTCTATGTCTCAACCTGTGTAGCATAAATACTGCGCACGCTTATGGGGAGTAACAATTGTGAGCCATTTCGTTTGTTATTTTTGTGATTCGTTTGGTTTTCTTTTTTCGTTAGTGTTCTGTTTAGTTTTTTTTTTTTTTTTTCCCCTCGCGTTTTTCCTTCGGTTTATTCCGTGTGTTGTCCGTTCGTTTGAGCTGCCAAAAACACCTGACACCTGTATTTTATAAAATTGGAGCTTTCCGGCTTATTTATTTATTTATTTCATTGTTATTAAATCAATAAATAAATTCAACAACTCGAAGATTGATTTAATAAGAGAGATGGGTGTGTGACTTCACACCTGCATTTAACAACGTCTCGAGCTTTTTCGGCTTATTTATTTATTTTTATTTGTATTGGTACTTGCAATCAATCAACGAATCCTTCAGTTTTATTGTTTACTTAAATCAATCAATGAATTTTACAATTCATTGATCTATTTATATAGTATATAATAGTTATGGGTGTGTACCATCCACGTGTGTCGGTAATGTGCATTTTCGGTGTTCTCTTTTTGTTTTCGTTTCCTTCCTCAAAACTCCCCCTTACCCTTCTTCTGGGTCTTTTTAGTTTCAGTCTACTATAGGAATTGCTTCCGGTACACCAGTCACAATTTTTACTGCCCAATAGATCAATGAATTGTAAAATTCATTGATTGATTTAAGTAAACAATAAAACTGAAGGATTCGTTGATTGATTGCAAGTACCAATACAAATAAAAATAAGTAAATAAGCCGAAAAAGCTCGAGACGTTGTTAAATGCAGGTGTGAAGTCACACACCCATCTCTCTTATTGAAACACTGATAGATATATCTTTTTCTTCACACAGCGTGAACCCAGCTCGCTCCGCTAAGTGTCTTAATTATGATTTTATTTCTCCCCCTGACAACCAGAGAAGTTTGAAATTTGACAGTCAACTCTGCTGTTGGGTGCATATCCAGTTCGAGCACTCCTTCCCTCCCCTCTTTTCGGTTGACGTTCAAAGGGCAATCCAAGGTCATCCCTCCCTCCGCCCTTCTGCCCCCACCTTTGCTTGGTGCTCTCGTCAGAACGAACATCTTGTGAAAAGTAAAGAAACAGTACACAAAAACACAAACATCCTATGCCCCTCTCCTGCCCACAAAGTCGTGGCACGTTCGGGACTGACTCGCATGCGTGAGCGCAGTCATTTCATTGCATGCATGCAGAATGCATGCACTTCATTGCATGCATGCATTTCATTCTTGCATTTTATTCTTGCATGCATGGATGTTTGAAGATGTATCTGATTATCCCCATGTGTGCATGCATGCAGGGGACGGTTGTCATGCAAGTGGCAGTGCCGGGTAGCTACGTTGGGATGGGAGAAGAGCTGAAAGCATAGAAGCGGGAAACCACTCTTGAAACAAGTTATCATACAAAACTGAAAGACCAGCACTTGAATAGGCAAGAAGGAAAAGCACCGTGAGGTGGGAAGCTTACTCGTACTAATTACGATTCCGATTATCGGGGTAATGAAGAAAATATAAGATTGGAGATATAGTACGTAAGATTAATCTTTTTTCCAGCATTTCATTTCATTGCATGCATGCATGTTTGTTTGTATACATGTATGCATGTATGTTTGCATACATGTTTGTTGGAATACATGTATGCATGCATGCATGTGATCATAGTGTGTATCTTCTCAAGCATTTCATGAAGTTGTTACGTGATAGGCATTTGGCTTTTGATGGTTGTCAGGTTGTGCCGCTCTGTAAATCTACCGATTAATCATGCACTGAATCAGCGAATCAATCGCCCAGCAAGTGCAGAATACAGAAAAAAAACGGTCAATGAATGAGTCAATCAATCAGTCGTCATTCAACTAAGCACTCCAATCAACCTAGCAGCATCCAGCTAATCAATCGATCAATTAAGCATCCAGGCGACTAATCAATCAAGCCTGTAAGCAGTCAATCAACCGATCATACAGTCAATCAAGCATACACTGGATCAACCAATCAGTCAATCAATCAATCAATTCGATCAACCGATGTATCTAACAATTCCTTGACCTAATCAATCAATGAAATAGGTCGACGTAAATCAACCGAATCAATATCGTATCAAATCAACCGAATCAAGTAAATGATAAATCAAATCAGATCGATCAATCAATCAATCAATCGTTTGGGAGGATGGACGAGAGCGGGGAACGAAGGAAATGAGGGCCAACGGAAGGAGGACTAAACGAGCTAATGGGAAGGGAGCCGGCGATGAATGCAGTGCGTGGTGAGAGAGACGGATGAGGCTCCTCGAAAAAAGGAAAGACGGACGAGGCTGTTCGCCTCCCCCGAGTACTACTTACGCTGCCCCTTGAGTTGTACCCCCGCGGGCTTTATGCTCCTCTTCATGGCGATTTCTCGGCCAGATTCATCAACACTGCATGCTTGGAAAGGGATTCACGGAACAAGAAAGCCACGTTTTAATCCGGGAATGTCAGTGATATACAGTGTTTAGGGTACAAGGCACACGCACACACACACAGACAGACACACAGAGAGAGAGAGAGAGAGAGAGAGAGAGAGAGAGAGAGAGAGAGAGAGGAGGATTTGTCGAAATGTACTCCTGTTTTGCTTTTATTTATACGTTAGCCTTTTGTTGTTCATCTGGCACAGACACACACACACACACGGGGAGAGAGAGAGAGAGAGGATTTGTCGAAATGTACTCCTGTTTTTGCTTTTATTTATACGTTAGCCTTTTGTTGTTCATCTGGCACAGACACACAGACACACACACACACACACACACAGAGAGAGAGAGAGAGAGAGAGAGAGAGAGAGGATTTGTCGAAATGTACTCTTGCTTTTCTTTTATTTATACTGTAGCCTTTTGTTGTTCATCTGGCTTGTGCCGCGTCTTGGTGTCCAGGTGCATTCGAAAGGCAAGGCTATCGGAAAGGACGTGGACTTTGACAAAATTGCCCGGCGCACTCCGGGTTTCACAGGTGCTGACCTGCAGAACTTGATGAATGAAGCCGCTATCCTGGCCGCTAGGAGAGATCTCAAAGAGATTTCCAAGGAGGAAATTGCAGATGCTCTTGAGAGAATTATCGCTGGACCAGAGAAAACCAACGCCGTAGTTTCTGACGAGAAGCGTAGGCTGGTTGCCTATCATGGTATGTGGATCGAACAGAACTCTCCTTCACTACGCAAATTAACCAACATCGGTCAATTCGCTATCCCATGTGAATGAACATAGGTTCGAATCCAACCACATAGGTTCGAACAGAATGTGCAAGACTCGTTCACTACGCAAATTAACCAACATCGGTCAATTCTCTATCCCATGTGAACCAACGTTGGTTTGAATCCAACCACAGATCATGTATGTGGATCGAACAGAATGTGCAAGACTCCTTCACAGTCACTACCTAAGACACACCAAATGGGACCTGGGGGAGGGGAGGGGAGGGGAGGGGTAGGAGGAGCGGAAAGGGCAGAGGGAGAGGGAGAGGGGAGGCACCGAGGGGGACAGAGAGCAGCCGGAGGAGAAAATGTGTGGAGGGGCGGGCCACAGATGGGGAGAGCGTACGAGGGATGAAGGAAAGATGAGATGGAGGGGAAGACAGGATTACGGAGCAAATACCATGATGAGTGTACGTATGTGTTCGGTTAGCTCTGTGTGTGTGTGTGTGTGTGTGTGTGTGTGTGTGTGTGTGTGTGTGTGTGNGAGAGAGAGAGAGAGAGAGAGAGAGAGAGAGAGAGAGAGAGAGAGAGAGAGAGAGATGGGGAGGAGAAGGGATGCAGGCAGAAGGATAGGTGGGGTATTGAGGGGGTAGTTCAGCGGAGTGAGAAAAGGGAGCAGCACCGGTAGAAAAGATGGGACCAGCTGGTGATCATTCTTCTTGCAGGTTTCCTCAACAACTATGCGGCTCATTGTGTAGCCCACACCTGTGTCCAAGAGTCGATGCTGAATGAGCGAACGGCTGCGGGTAGGAGATAATATATTAGGTGTAGGCGGTTTGTTGACGCTCTGCAGACAGCAGCTCTTCGGTCTAGCTGATAATGCCAAAGACTATTTGGCAGGAAGGAATCCTGAATCCCAAACCCAGCATCAGATTGTGGGTCTTTTGAATTGATTGGATTTCATTTTCCATCATGCAACCCTGATTGGTTTGGTCGTGGCGATCCTTGGATCCCTAGTCGTTGGATTTTGACCCTTGATCTCTGGTCGTCGGATTGCTATCCTTGATTTTGTATCCTCGGATAATGACCTGATCGTCGGATCTGATGCTTGGTCCTGGATCGTTGGATTGTGATAAGTGGTGAAGGATTCAGGAGCGTGGGTCGTTGGACTGTTGCAATATGTATGGTCCGCGATTGGATCCTGGTCGTTGGTCTGTGGTCAGGGATCAGATTCCGGACCGCCGGGTTGTGATGGTTGGTCACGGATGGTTGGATTGTGGTCCAGGATCCCGAGTTGGTCCCATTGGACTCGTTTTGGTCCAGGGTCGGATCCAATTGGGACCGATTTGGCTCTATTGGGACCAGTATATGCCCAAATTGATCTAGGTCCAATTGGGACCGATTTGGGACCGATTTGGCTCTATTGGGACCAGTAGGTCCAATTGGGACCATTATATGCCCATCTACTGCTTGGATTCGCTGAGTCATGGGACTGGGGTGCAGGATTGCAGGATCCCTTGATTAGGCCAAATTGATCCCAATTGGACTCTATTTGGTCTGGTGTCGGATCCAAGTGACCAGTATATGCCCACCTCCTGCTTCGACTCGTTGCATTGTTGGACTGTGTTCCAGGATCGGATCGAGCGTTGGATTGCAATACCTTAATAATGTGAAAATGACGAGAAAACCCAGTCCTATTGCTGGATGTGGGGCCACATGCATCTGTTGATGAACAGATAAACAATTCAAACCCTTGTAAGCAGCTACAAGTCTCATAACTTCATAAGTCACTATGTGACAGTTCTCAAAGAAATACCCAACGAAAAGTATTCCCGCCCCCCCCACAAAAAAAAAGTAACCCTTAACAAGGGTGCACGCTGCCGCCTTCGCTGCCGAGCAGTAAGAAAAAAACATAGCATCCGTGGGTGGAAGGTTTGGGCAGCAGCAGGAGCTCCGTTGACTGTAGCACTCCGACCCCCGCAGGGAAAGACCGGCCAAGCATCTGTCAGTCTGCACCAAGAAGAGCAGCAGAATATCTCTAACGAGAGTCAATCCCAAACATGTGTGTGTGTGTGTGTGTGTGTGTGTGTGTGTGTGTGTGTGTGTGTGTGTGTGTGTGTGTGTGTGTCGGTAAACATAATACCACAGAAATAAGGATGACTGTGACAGAGTTCCATTGGATTTTCAGCCTGTGTGTCCGTGTGTGAGATGTGTGTGTGCATGTACATTCATATACATTCTTTTGATCTGGAATGTACATTTCATTGTGTGTGTTCTTGCGTTGGATGACCCGGGCTCATGAACGGATGCAACCGGTGCGGTGGGCGAACAGAGGCGGGGCATGCAATTGTTGGAGCACTGATGCCAGAGTACGACCCTGTGGCAAAGATTTCCATCATTCCACGTGGCAGAGCTGGAGGGTTAACCTTTTTCGCTCCAAGTGAGGAACGGCTGGAGTCTGGATTGTACAGCAAGAGCTATCTGGAGAACCAGATGGCTGTAGCTCTTGGGGGAAGGTCAGTTCTTAGATCCTCTAACCAAAGCCTCTACTGTCTGCCCCAACTCTCTATTTTCCATCCCTTTTGCCGCAGCATGCCTCTCCTGCTTGCCATGTGTTTTCTTCCTTTATTGCACTGCTACCTTATGCTGCCTATTACACTGGGCTACCTTATGCTGCTGCTTCTTCTCCTGCTCAACTCTCTACTCGTTTCCTTTATGTGTTTTCTTCCCTTATTACACTCCTCCTACCTAATGCTGCTGCTTCTGCTGCGGCTGTGGTTCATATTATGGTTATTACCATTATTATTTGATCAGTTTGTCATTGCTATTATTGTACCATTATTATCAGGGACAATTCTGTGCATAGGTCTAGTTTGGCAGTGGCCAGAATGCTACTGTCAGAATGTACGTGGATGCCTTTAAACCACCACTACCTTTCACAGGCAAACGCGAAGTCCATCTAGTAGCCTACTCCTGAAAACACGGGGCTCGGGGCAGGGTTGGAGGCCGACGAAAAAAAAAAGAAAAAAAAGAAGAAAAAAAAAGAAAGAAAACKAAGAGTCCCCACTCCAGGGATGTCGGGAAAKGCCCTCACGAGGGTGGAAGTTATACCAGTGCTTGGAYGAATGTATCTGGCCACTATGTCGGAAAAGGGATTGCARGTCGKTTTTYTTYTTCTTTTTGTTTTGAAATCCTTGTAGTGCCCTGCCAGCCAGGCAGGGCGTGTTTCACGGGTGGCACGTAACTGTCTCACTGCTGTAGCATCATGTATCTGCNTTGTTTTGAAATCCTTGTAGTGCCCTGCCAGCCAGGCAGGGCGTGTTTCACGGGTGGCACGTAACTGTCTCACTGCTGTAGCATCATGTATCTGCCCTCAATCACAGGAAAAGGGATTCCTTCTTTTTTTTTTGTTGCTTCTCTGTTTTTTCCCGTACACGCCCTCACTGAGGGCACAGTCACACAAGCACCTCATAGAATGTATCTGGTGGTTATCAAGGCGTTCGGGAAGTCTCTTTTTTTCCTTTTTCTTTTTCTTTTTTTTCCCCTTCTTCTTTCTTCGATGAAACTGCCCCGGCTCGGCCAAACTCGGTGCGCAGTGAAAATCAGGGTCGGCAAAAACAGGTTCGGTGGTAGTGGTGGTTTAAGTCCAAGTGCACCTCGATGTATATTCTGACAGCGACATTCTGGCCGCTATTGTAGGATCATGAGGACGTGAACGTAACTTATCCTTTTCTCTTCTTTTTCTTATTCTATGTTTTTCTACTCTTGTTCTTTTAATTATGATAGTGTTACCATCCTGGCTATTTCCGAAGTGCAAATTCACAAGGAAAGACAATGCCACCCAATTGCAAAGGAAATGAAGCATTTGCAAAGAGATAGAGACCAAAAACAGAGAAAGAAGAAGAAATAAAGAAGAAGAAGAAGAAGAAGAAGAAGAAGAGAAGAAGAAGAAGAAGTACACCAGCAAGACCAGTGACAACCCCCCCCTTCTCTCTCCACTCTCCTCCTCCGTCTTGCCTCCACCAATCCTATTCTTCTCCAAATAATAATAATAACAATGAGTGGTTGAACCAGAGTCAATATCCGAAGTTCACTCTTACTGCCAGCACAACAAGAGGTCCACCATAGCCATGGCCCCCCCCCCCCCCYCCCCTCACCCCCTTTTTTTCTCAAACAGGCCTCGACTATGGTGGACTATTAAGGGCCCTGCCCTGATCTGCAAAAGACAATGCAAAGCAGCTATGGCCGCTGCTCTTCAGGCCGCCATGCCTGACTCTGCCTTGAAGCCTCCTTGGTGCAGCACTACCCCAACTGGGGCCTACCAGATGCAGCGCCTAACAAGGTGATGAAGACGGCGTCCACCACAGCCAGGTAAGTACCTCGCCACTCTCCTCCTTCGCCCCCTTCTTCCTCCTCCTCAAGCTGGGCTGCTCGCCATAAGGCAGAGCGCCCAGCTCTCCTCCTTCCTCCCAGGCACCGCTCTGAGAACCAGCGCCCGCTCAAGCAGCATGATGCCCAAATTTGCATACCGCACATGAGGAGCTACTCGCTCCTCCAGCCTCACGGCTGGTGACTTCCAGGCCGCACAGCCTCCAAGCAACCATTACCACCTCCCTTTCAGAGGGAAAGATCATTCATTGCAGGCTCTGATATCGTCTGCACAGGCCCTAGACTCAGGCTACTTGGACTGGTACCCGCCTACCTCTAGGCCAACAGCTACTGGGCCTCTAAAAATGCTGACTTTTGTCTTCTTCTGCTCGGTCTCAGTTCCCAACACATCTACCACTACTTGAGTGGTACTGGCCTACCTGCTACTTGAGTGTTTTTCCCCGCTGCCCTAAGTGTCACGGGCGTACCCCACTGAAGTGTTTTCCCCGCCCGCAACCCTCAAAGTCACAGCCACACGTACGTACCAGCCCCGCGGGCCTCACAACACACAAGTGCTCTGTCGGGGCACAACACACTCAGGCAGACGTGCACTCAGACAGGCACACGGACCGGCAAGCACGCACACACACACACACACACACACACACACACACACACACACACACACACACAGACTTAGAAAATTCAGCAGAATGCGGGAGTCTCAGCAAGGCATACATTCCAGCGGCAAAACTCAGAAATCAACAGTGTTCTCAGTCTGTGTTTTGGTGGGTCATTACAATATTATTCTTATGGTTGTTAGTATTACTATTATTGTGGGTGGACCAGGGAACGTCCCAGCCAAAAAAAAAAAAAAAAAAAAAAGAAATCCGAAAAGAAATCCAAAAAGTCCGAAAGTATTACTATTATTGTGGGTGGACCAGGGAACGTCCCTGTGCAAAGACCAGGGAACGTCCCAGCCCAAAAGTAAAAAATAAAAAAAATCCAAAAAGTCCGAAAAAAAAACTATGTTATGCAGAAAAATAAACTGAACAACTTTTGCCTCAGGGTCACATCGAAATTCTTTTTTTTTCCATAAAACAGGTCCTTATGGCCCTGGCTCGGTCACATCGAAATTCTTTACCAAATTTAAAATAAAAATTTAAATAAAAAATATTAAAATAATTTTTGTTTTTTATTTTTTTATTTTTTTTTTACCCGGCCGGGCAAGTGGACCCGGGCCACTCTGGTAGCCTAGCCTATTAGGTATTATTAACTTAATATTAAGTAATTAAGTAATATTAAGTTATTATTATTATCATAGGATGGGCGCTATGCGTGTCAGTTTCCTGAACTACTTCCACGTTCGTCATTGAATTTGCATTTTTATGCTGAGCTGCTAAGCTTTTGTAGGATTTTTCATGCCGACTCCCTTGGTGTTGATGTCTGGCTCCCCCTTATTTGACTGATGATGGTTTCTCGCTCGTGTTGTCTATTGCTCTTTTTTGGACTGATGATGGTTGGTTGTTATCTCTGTCTGTCTCGGGCCTCCGCTCTTTTCTTTCGGGTTGGGCTGCGCATTCAACGACTTCTTCTTTACCTGATCAACCAGGGTTGCCGAGGAGATTATCTTTGGCACGGAGAATGTGACAACGGGGGCCTCCAACGACTTCATGCAGGTGTCGCGTGTAGCAAGGCAGATGGTGGAGAGATTTGGATTCAGTAAGAAGATTGGACAGATCACTCATGCAGGAGCCAATGCCAACCCATTCCTGGGACAGCAAATTGCACAATCAGCAGAGCACTCCATGGCTACGGCAGACATCATCGATGCAGAGGTGGGCATATGTTTAAGGGTCCAGTTTGGGCTGAATTGGTCCCAATTGGGTTCGATTGGCCGAAATGGCCCCCCCAATTGTTCCCATTTTATCCAATTTGGTCACACTGTATCTTTTTGTTGCTTTTCCTGTTGGGTGACGAGGACTGAATGGCCCCTTCGTGTTTGGAAAAGGATGAAACTTTGAATGAATGTAATTTGTTTGTCACAATTCTAAAGAAGGGAAATAAGACGAAGGAGAGAAGAGAAAGAAGAAGAAAAAGAAAGAAGAAGAAGAGGAGGAAGAAGAAGAAGAACGCAAGATGAGATCAATGAAGAAGAAGAAGAAGAAGAAGAAGAAGAAGAAGAAGAAGAAGAACACAAGATTAAGTCAATTCCTCATCCCCTCTTCTCTCCATCTCCATTAGCAGCCCTCACTTAACTCCTCTACGTTTTGGAATATAATAAAATGTAATAACAATGAATGAATTATAGGACAAGAATCAATCAATGTCCCAAAGATCCCCTCGCTGCCATTGTAGAAAGATCCTCTCTTTAGCACTCCTCTCCCTCTCCTCACAACCTAGATGAGCTGGCAGCTGTAGTGTGGATTTTCAAAGGGCAACCCAACTTCCACCGTGCTTCTCCCTCATAGCCTGACTTTCGGATGGAGTCCAATGCCAATTGTTACCTCTCCAGGAGGTCAAAACAGCTGCCAACCTAGACCACGTGGTGCAGTGCCAACCACGTGATTGAAGATGAAGGTCCGCCATAGTCAAATGTAACTCTTCCTCTTGGTTCCCTCCTTCCTTCTCCTCTTGCCTATTGCTGCCCTCCCCTCCTATCGCCATAGCCCAGCTTAGCCTCTACTACTATTCTCTCCATAGCAAGGTTCTCACTCTCGACGTCCGCGCCGTACACCACAGAGCTCCCTTCCGTCACCCTCAACCTCATCCTTGCTCACTCCAGAGCTCCACCGATTCGCCCTCTTGGCGGAGCAGCAACAAGACTCCTGGGCGAATTACTGTGACCACTCACTCATTCCACGGAGCGATATACACTTTTGCCTCTCGGCCTCCGTTCTGACTACCTTTGGGTACTACTGTCTTCCCTGGAACACGACGCACCCTCATTCTGACTGTATCTGGCCGGAAACATGCCTTGTGTACGTTCCTTTTCAGGGTGCATTATGTTCGGGGGAAGACGGTAGCAGCCTCTACCAGTGCACTTGGGCGTACCAGTTCCTGCCTTTTTGCCCAGAACATCGTTGCAACTGTAGTCCGACGTACAGACTGTGAATCTATAGACCTAATGCTTAGATACAGGTGCCTGCTGCCATCGCTACCTACTGCCATCCTACCAGACTGCAGGGCTTCTCTGAATTGTTGCAAATAAGTCCCTTCCGGGTCGCTTGGCAATTCTACTTCTACCCCTGGCCTATCTATAACTTCTGCTATGTCCTGCAGACAAATTTTGGTACGCCCATGTATCGATGCCTATATGGTAACCTATCCCTGCCCGATGTGCAGAAGCGCAGCACAGAAAACAGAGTGAGCATGGGGACACAGGCTTAGGCGCAGGCAAACGCACAGACCTACGCATATCATCAGCAGGTCTCACAGATGCAGCGAAAACACAGCAAAAAAGACTCAAGACTCGTAAATCTCAGCGCAACAGATCAAAGGCGACGACTTTTTCGGAAAGTGCTGATTTCTCTGGCTGTGACAGTGCACGTCGCCGCAGTAGAAATTGGTTCATTTAAGAGCACATACGCGTTCCAGGAGTCATGTTATCGGGCGTACTTACTTTTGATGCTTTCATTGCAAGAAGTTAAGACCTATGGTGGGAAGTGTTGATTCGATCAAAGCATTTCGCAATGTTTTTTGGGGCAGTATGTGTATCATATGCAGCTCTGTGCACTGTGTTGGCCCACAAGCTCCTTTCTTGACGATTACCAGGTGCTTTGCTGGGTTTGGCCGCAGTGCATTCATCCAAAGTTCACACAAACAGATCCAATGAGCAGTGGACAAGCAGACAACACATATGAGGTTGTGACTCTGTTTCTTGGCTCCCACCAACTTGTCAGGAGGCTGAACCCTTGGCAGTCTACAGTCCCCTGATGAGGCGCAGAACCTGTTCCAAAACACTATCGAGTTACCCCCTTGGCCTTCTGCAGTCCCGTGACGAGGCCCATAACCTGCTTCTGAAACCTATCGTGAGGCGGCAAAGACAGCAAGACACGCAGAGTGGCATGGGCAAGGCAACTGGATGCCGAAGTGGACGTGCAGCTGCACAGTTTGACATCTAGCAAGAAAAGTGGGTGAGGAGGCAGGCGGATAGCATGGCAAGCAGGCGGAGAGCGAAAGCAAGGCAGGACGAAAGACACGGACAAAAGCTAAGAAATGCAACAACCCACACGTACAGCAAGGATCAAAGCGGATTATCACCTATGCGCGCTGTATGGGAAACTCAGCAGACTGTGGGCCTGGTCACTACATGAGCGACGGAGCCACATAACAAATGTGTCTGTCACCACTAAGAAATACAGACAGCACGAACGCACAGCCCCCTGTCAGTCCAAAGGAAAGCGCCATCATTCAAGTATTCAGCACAACTCCAGAACAGCCTTGGGCACTGGGCCCTCTTTTTTATTAAAAAAAAAAAAAAAAAAGAACAGTTACTGGACACACCGAATATAGAGACGGATCCAGACAATGGAACAGACAAAAGACGGAAAGACAGAAAATACTATGTCTCTCTCTCTCTCTCTCTCTCTCTCTCTCTCTCTCTCTCTCTCTCTCTCTCTCTCTCTCTCTCTCTCTCTCTTGGTCCAAGGCTTGATGAGCGAACATGTGTGTGTGTGGGTGTGTGTGTGTTTGATATAGGTGAGAGAGCTGGTGGAGACTGCTTATCGCAGAGCAAGTACTCTGCTGAATACGCACATCGACATCTTGCATAAGTTGGCTGCCTTGTTGCTGGAGAAGGAGACTGTTGACGGCGAGGAGTTCACGGCATTGTTTATCGATGGCCAGGCAGAGCTGTATGTGCAGTAGTAGGTGAGCTCACTTGGCAGTGCCAGTTTGAATCAAGGACGTATGTGTTGACACCCATCCAGGACTGCAAGTGTGGTGCGAGGATTATGCAATGTGATTGGAACGATTGGTCTGGGGATGCAGCCGTTGTGGGACATTTCAGGTAAATGTTCGAGAGTATACCCGTTCGCAACTTCACGAAAGGGGAATCGCTATCCGACTAAGTGTGTAACAGAAACTACTTCACGATCAAATGGTTCATGAGGTCGTCGTGTCCCTATCACAATGTACACTCATCAGGCACAGCAATGAAGATGTGTACTTGCTCACGCAATTGTTTCTTGGCATCACCAGCGGGCTGGCGTCAGTAGGTTCAGGAGGTTCATATTTTGGTCCAATAGTGTTTGGGGGGGGGGGTTGTAATCTAAATGTGCAATGGTAATTATCGTTTCGTTGTTTTTCACTTATGGACTGCAGAGTTGTGAAGCGTCAGCATTATGTTTTAGACAATCGTACGTACAGAACATTCTGATATGTTCTGCACAGGGCATGTGAGGGGAGTTGTTAGTAGTCTTGCTCAGCGGGCAAGAAGATCTGTAGAAAGTTAAAAACTTTGTTTTTTGCTGTAAAGTTTATTCCTTTCGCTGTAAAGTTGAACCAGTGCTTGAGCATGGTGTGCACCTGTTAACAAGCCAGCCTTTGTACAGGCCTGCCTGCGCCCGGTTAAATTGATTCATGACTGCATGCGCTCGGAGCCCTGAAGAGGACTATGGGAATGTCTCAAGTGCTCGTGGGGTAAGGGATTGAGGAGGAATGAAGCAGGCGTACCCTCCCAACCACTCGATCAATCAATCAATCAAGATATATCCCTTTTTTTTTTTAATTTTTTGATATATTAAGCTAGGTTGTTGGATCGGACGTCCGGGACCCCCCTGACCGTCCGGGATGTCCGACCGGACAGGGTGTGTCCGACCTTGCGAAAAAAGAAAAGAAAAGAAAAAAAAAAAATCTCAGAAAAATCTGAAAAAATTATATGTTATGTAGAATAACAATACAAGCAACTTTTGCCTTGGAGTCATGTTCAAATTCGCATCCAATCATGAGTTAAAAATCAAAAACCGAAAAAAAAATCGAAAAAGAAAATGTTTTTCCGGACGACGGGGGTACCGGACGTATGGGGCGACGTCCGGGGGAGACGACCGGCCCCCGGACCATTGGTAACCTAGATATTAAGTGATTGATTGATTAATTTATTGGTTGGTTGGGAGGGGGGGGGTCACCCCTCACCCTCCGCGCGTGCGTGCACACACACACACACACACACACACACGCACACACGCGCGCGCGCGCGCGTGGGGCGGTGCTTTTTCTTTTCGCCCTTTTCTATATTTTGATTGACTGATTGATCGGCTGGGGGGGGGGGGGGGTGGCGCTCCCCGTGCACACACACACACACACACACACACACACACACACACGTCGTGAGGGCATGGGGCCTTGCCGTTCAGCAGGCAACCCACCCCCCCACTACCCACCCCGCCCTCAATTTTTTAAAATTTTTATGTTTAATGTGTGTACGTGTAAACCACAAGCTCCACAAACCTTCTGCCCCCCCCCCTCCCCTCCAAACGAAGACAAAAAAACATTAAAGCCGAACGCCGGCCAGGGGGGCCCGAACGTTTGGCCATTTGGGTCATGTTTTTAGGCCCTGGGCGAACTCGGGGTAACCCTGACCCCAAATATTTAGGCGTAATAACTGTACGTTCTATTCGGGAGAAGAAGGTAGTTGTTCTTTTTCTCTCTTTCTTTTTATTTCTCCGCATAACAATCAACAACCTCGTGTTTTTTGTGCGGTGATGGCCGAAGGCGAAGTCATGCGTCTGACGCCTTTCAAATTGCAGGTGGGAAATGAGCGAGAGCCAAGCACAGTGGCTGAAGTAATTCATAGCAAAAGGTACGGGTGCCCAAGTATTTTGGCAAACGCAGTGACGAATGAACTAAGGTAGGGTCCGGTTCGCGATCGATATCAGGCCGTTCAATGAGATGGCCTGGATCATTTCAGTAAAGCCAAACTGTGGTCAAGAAGCCAGCAATGATGCGGGACTAGGAGTGGGGTAGCATTTACGGCACATAGTGACCACCCATGGGAATCCTTTTCCTCCTCTAGACTCCCATAACAGTCCATTTCTTAGTCTAAGGTGCAACACCACGGTGCGAGACATGCAACTCAGCCACATTTCAAGGGCCTGTTGCCCTGCGCTTTCTATGTCAATTAACAAGGATCCAATATATTAATTAAACATCCATTCCAGGGACAGACAGATCCAGATCCATGAGAGCAGGAGTCGTTTCCATTGGACATGAAATGGTCGTTGAACTTTACTCTGAATGGTCCGGGCAGCACGAGTGCTTTTGGTAATGTGAGAGACGTGCAAATCGGCCACGTTTCAAGGGCCTGTTGTTCGTGCCCTTTCTATGTTAAACCCCAATTACCTTTCCCCGCTTGAAGAACAGATACGCGGTGTGTATTCGGGTGCAACTTTCGGGAAGTACCGGGGTGGCGTTTTGCTGGATATGCATCAAGGCATGATGGGCCTTGCATGCGACCCATTTTGCCTGAGTGGACATCTATGCGACCCATTTTGCCTGGATGGATGTCCAGCGAATCGATGCCCCAGTACTTCCCGAGAGTTGTAAGGCTGTGTATGCGCTGCGACTTCGAAATAATAGCTTGGAAACGTATTGGTGGTTTAATTTAACGAGGGGGGAATAGATCCATGAGGGGTGAGGGAGTTGTCTCCATTTGACCTGAAACGTTTGGTGAACTTTGTTCTTAGTGGTTTTGGCAGCAGGAGTGCTTTTGGTAGGTAACGTGTTCTCTTAAACCTCCAATTTCCTTCAAGATTTTTTTCCTGAAGCGAATTCTCGTCGCTACTACCCCCGACGTCATAAACCTCTTGGGACCAGTAGTGTCGTTTCACGAGGGTTACCGGTAGCACAGAGTGGAAAACCGGGTGAATGGCAAAAATGAAATTTGTGTCAAAAAATTGGTAATGCGCCAGTCGGGCGCGGTGATTATTTCACCATCAAAATGATTTTATTTGTTTTTTTCTGATATTTTTCTTTGAAAGGTCACGACCTAATCCACAGACTGTAAAATTTTCAGAATTCTCGAAGAATTCTTGTGAGCACTAAAAATTGCCAAAGTTGCGGCTTTCAAATAGCAGGATTGGACCCGCCGGTGATGAATGGTCGCCGCCCCTCCGTAGAACCCAGCCCTAACTCACAAGGCTGAGGGTTTTCGACTATCGGGGGGAGTGGTGGTTCCACCGGTCCCCCCGCCAGCCGAAACCCCTTGGCCCGGTGAGTTAGGGCCGGGTTGTACGGAGGGGCGGCGACCACTGTTCGTCACCGGCGGGTCCAATCCCGCCATTTGCAAGCGGCAACTTTGCCGATTTTTTGTGCTCAGAAGAATTCATCAAAATGTCTGCAAATTTGAGGGTTTGTAGATTAGGTCGTGATCTTTCAGGGAAAAATATCAGGAAAAAAAAAAAGTCATTTTGACCATCGAATATTTGCCTGACCGATTTGGTGCATTTTCTCAAATTCCACTTTTTCAGGCCTGACCGGTTTTCCACTCTACACTACCGGTACCCCTGAGGTTTCTGACATCAGGGGGACTACAGGTACCCCCGAGGTTTCTGACGTCAGGGGGACTGGTGACACATCCATAAACTTTCATTATATCTTCGATAAGGCTAGAGTTTGTTCTAGGATTACGAGGCCAAATTTGCTGATACAGCATAGTCTTCTATATTTTTTACATACTAATCTCCATCATCATTAGGATCATCGTCATTACTATCATTATCTCACAGTTCTCATAGAATTAGCAGAAGTTCATCATCATCATCACCATACGAGGGACGCTGAGCCAGGTCCTTTGCATGTTCGATTCGGTCACTCTGGGTGCAATGTGAGGACCCCAGCCACAATCCTCTTATTGGTAATATCAGCCTTGGGCACTTGGCCCGTTGAAAAATGAAAATTAAAATGAAAAAAAAAAAAATCATTATTCACAATTTCAGGTTTGGCGGTTAACATCCCAAAGGACATGGGAAGAAAGGTCAGCAACGTCCTGAATGTATCATGTACATCTATGTACCCACCTCACGAAGTATATCTTGTGTCTAAAGCTTTTATAATACCCGACTTCAGAACAAAGAAATTCCGCTAACGAGCCTCGTGCAAGCGACACTACAGTTGATTCAAGGTAGGTTAGCCAAGCTATAGCGCAATATTTTTCTTATCTTATATTGTATGATTGCTGGACAAGGTAGCCACCAGGCCTGCCTGTTAGGCTCTATGCCAATCCCGATTCCCTTCTCCTTGATTTCCCTATTCCATCTTCCCAAAATTCCCTGTGCCTCGGGCATTTGAGAATAAGGTGGGTAATATCTTCAATCTTTGTTTGGCGTAGGGGGCAGTGCGAGTTTGTGCACTCCTTCTACATATGTTTTTTCTCACACTCTCCTTTCAGGTTGTCCTCACATCAGGACTTTTCCCACTGATCTGTTGACCTAATAGGGTCAGACACATCCAGCTTGGGCTCTAATTCCAATCAGATACACACAGGACAGTGTTAGTGTGCATATGCCCTCAGATCAGCAGCCCATCTGTCCATAGGAAGGTGTCGTGTTACTTGTGAAAACTTGCAAATCTAAGCCACAAGTACCTCGCTCAGGCGAACTTGAGAATCGAAATTGTGTCAGTCTGGGTTTCTTCGGATGAACAATGGTCCCCGATCAAAACGTTTGGCAGCACCAACCAAAAAAGGGAAAAACTGCGCCACTGGTGGCTCATTTTTCTTATGGTGTGTGGTGCAAAAAGGGGCCCAGAGGTACCGGTGGTTTAAACCTCCACTGTGCTAGAGTGTATTTTCACTCTAGCACCGGTGTGTTTGGATTTTGTGTTTTCGTAAACACAAATGCTATGCTTTCAACTTTTCGATATGCAGGTCTGCGCGCAGCAGGTTTGGTAGGTTCTGATAGGCAATCGACGGGAAATCGCTTCAGGAAAAAAATATTGAAGGAAACTGGAGGTTTAAGCTTTCATTTGGTCATGGGGCATCCCATGCAATAGAGTTGGAGGTAGGACATGCACCTCCGCAATGGATATTGTATAGGTTACCGCACCATATGGTTGAGTTGCGGCGGCAACTCGGTTATCTGATAGCACTTGGATTTATTGAGCCAAGTTTTTTATTGTTAAACCACCAGTACTTCCTAGAGTTGTGCCCGTTAACGGGCCACGATTTTAGGAAACGTGCGGGCTACTACAGGAGCGCCTAAAATAATCCGACTAAAAATATTTCTACTCTTTTTTTTTCCACGGTCGATAGTTGGGCCAAGTACTTGTTGTTTAAGTATTTTGTCAAAAGACAAACAATGGTATATTATGTTGTGTGATGACTTGCAGTGTTTAAACCGAATGACCACAAAAAAATGTTACCCCTTTCGATGATAAATGAGATTCTCGGTCATTTATGTGGAACACAGGTTCTTACAAAGATTGATTATGTAGTGGTTACCTTCATAATTATATTCATAAGGAAAGCATTGAGAAGTTCATTTTCAGTTTTTGGTTTTTGCCACCAATGCCCCTTTGACAGCCCAACGGGTGATAAACTCGATCTTTGGACTACTTGGACGGTTTGTGTTATTGTGTAACTCGACATTATTTTGATCATTAATAAGACTTTTGAAAAACATTTTCACCATTTTTATTATGGCCCTCAGATCCTGCAGAACCGACACGTATATGCCAGACTAAGTGAATGCAAGTTAGTGTGAGTTGATTTATTACCTAAGTCGCATCCTATCTATTGATTATGTCGTAAAATACTTGTGATTCGGGATTGACATACTCTCACAAACATCACGAAATTAAATTCGTATATGAGCCTAACATGCAAGTTTGTGCGTAAGTGGATCACTTACTTAGGTTATATAGTATCTTCGGCCAACGTTATGTGGACGATCGTAAGATACTTGCGATTCAAAATTGACCTACTCTCACAAACATCATTTAGTTACGTTCGTTTTATGAGACTAGTTATTTTTTATTAGTTGGTAATTCATAATTTTGATCTGTATCATAACACATTTATCTCCTCACCTTCGTAGCACGGCGAACATGTTTGCGCCCCTTCATGTTCACGTGAACGTGTTTGCATGTTCGCACGAACAGCTCGCGAATATATTCGAGTGAACATTTTTTTTTTTATAAATAAAATAAAATAAATTCGATTTTTAATATTTGACTTATGATTTGGCTACAAATTTGAACATGTATCCAAGGCAAAAGTTTCTTGCACTGTTATTTTACATAATATATATTGTTTTTTTTTGTTTTTTTTTTAATATTTGTATGTTCGCGTTCGGAAGGTTTTGGGCGTTTGTTCGCGTTCGGGCGAACATGTTCGTGTTCGCCTCCAAACATGAGCACGGTGCTACGCAGTTCCTCACATCCAAAATGCTCGTTGAGACTTGAATATAACAATACTATAGACATTTGATGATTTCAAGCAAATCGTAAACTTTACACTTATGCTTCACATAGCAGATTAATCTTTACTCCTCATTGTTACAACCCATATGCCTAGCTATGTTATTAATGCAGATTGTCATTATGTGTCCGTAAGAATACGTGTCTTGTATGAATGGCGATGCATCTCTTAACATAAAGTTGATTATGGCTCAATTGTAGGGCGATTTTCCAGTAGTAACGCATTTGGGTCAAATGAAAAAATGAATGATCGAGTCATACATTTTATGAGGACCAAGATGATCTGCAGTTCGAAAATCACGATACTCTTATGAAATTTCAAGAGAAAATTGTATGTAATCACAAACAAACAAATAAGAATATCTTAAGATTGAGCGATACACAAAGTCATCAATATGAGAGTATGCATCAATAAACTCACCGGGTCGAAGTTGCTTATAGATAAGGATTAAAGTATTACAAAAGCAATAAAAAAAATGGATGTCGACCGTTGTTGTAAATGAGGGACAAAATCAAACAAGTGAATAATGTAAAAGTCGAACAAAGTGAATTTGTCACCTCGACAAGGCATCAACTAGTCGATTATTTTTATCTGGAATATAAACCAAGTCAAAAATAAATGTTATAGTAGTTCAGTCCAACGTGCCAGGTGGTTAAACCACCAGTCGCCCCGTCGGCTAAAAATGAGCATTCCGATGAGTTAAGGCCACATTTGGGAGGGGTGCCGACCGACAGGCAACCAACGGGTCTAATCACCCACTTTCCAAACACCGACTTTAACGATTTTTGCCATTCAATAATCCAACAAAAAATCTGAAATTTTGGTATTAAACATAATTTGTGCCACGTCGAATCAGAGCCCGCAGGTGATCTTGCCAGGAAAAATATTAAACGTGTATTGTATATATGTTTACATAATGAAATTATCGCCGCGTCAAATCAGAGCATTTTCCATTTGTGCCACTCTGCTAACAATCGGTCAACAAAAAAATACCCCAACTTTGGTGATTTTATTCGCTCAGACCAATTCGAAAAAAAATATGGAAGTTGGTGGCCCGGTAGATTAGGTCGTGATCTTTTCAGAAAAATTATCAAATATATGAGTCGGTG
>BFEA01000114.1:2306558-2318550 GCA_003427395.1 Chara braunii | reverse complement strand
TTATGCAGAAAACTAAACTGAACAACTTTTGCCTCAGGGTCACATTGAAATTCTTTACCAATTTTAAAATTAAAATAAATGTTTAAAAATATTATTTTTATTTTTATTTTTTTTATTTTTTTTGGCCCGGCCAGGCAAGTGATCCCGGGCCAGTCTGGTAGCCTAAGATAAAAATAAAAAAAAATAAAAAGAGAATTAAAATGAGTTAGTGTGCCAGCACCTTTTCGACACCGCAATCTTTGCCGATTTTTAATTATTTTTTGGGATTGACAAATACCATGAAAATTCACAGATATGTAGTTTACATAATCAATAACTCATTAAACTATTTAAAAAAAATAATAAAATTGTTTAGGCCCCGAAATAAAGTAAAAACAAAAAGTTAAAAGTAAAAAAAAAAAAAATAGTGAGTGGGCGAGCACGTTTTGACATCCCCATCTTTGACGATTTTTAGTGTTTTTTTGGCTTAGCAGAATGACTTCAAATTTATAGACGCATAGGTTAAATCATAGAGAACTCACAAAAAAAAAATAAGAAAATAAAACTCATTTTTAGGCCCCGAAAAAAAAATTGGCGGGGGCCGAACCAGGATGTGTTCGGCCCCCGAATGGGACCCCGAACGCACGAACGTATGTTACCCCTTGGGGATGCATTCGGTCGTTCGGGCCGAACACAGACCCAAAAAAAAAAAAAAAAAAAAAAAAACAAAGGTTATCAAAAAAATCTGAAAAACGATATGTTATGGAGAAAAATAAATTAAACAATATTTGTCTGAGCATTACATCCGAATTCCTTACCAAATTTCAAAATAAAAATAAAATACGGAAAACAAATACTAATAATAAAAATAAATAAAAATAAAAAAAGAATTGAATTTAGTAAGTGTGTGAGCATGTTTTCGGCACCGCCATCTTTGGCGATTTTTCATTTTTTTTTAGCACAACTAGATGCCCTGAGAATTTACGGATGTGTACTTCACATAATACAAAACCCACTAAAAAAAATTCAAAAAATAATAAAATTGTTTAGACCGCAAACTAAAGTGAAAAAAAAAAGTGAAAAGTGAAAAAATACGTAGGCGAGCACGTTTTGACACCGCCATCTTTGGCGATTTTTAATTCTTATTTCGCATAGTCAAATGACTTGAAAATTTACAGGCATGTACCTCACGTCATAGAGAACTTACAAAAACAATTCAGAAAAAAATTATTATTTTTAGGCCCCGAAATCATTTTTGGCGGGGGTCGAACGCCATCGGGTTCGGACCCCGTACGGGACCCCGAACGTCCGAACGTACGGAGGTCTGCCCGGGGACCTCCGTACGTACGTGCTGTTGACCCTGTATATATATATATATATATATATATATATATATATATATATATATATATATATATATATATATATATATATATTTAAGGTAGTGAAATGACTGTCGCGCCGATGCGGTGCATTTTTCAATTTCGCCACTGAGGTGGTTCTCCACACGGTCCTATCGGTGGCTCTCATTAATGTGTGCTACCGGTTCCCCCGATTTTTCAACCTTGGAAGAACTGATGGTTTAGTGGATTTCTCTTCGACATGAGGTTGGTCATACGTGTGGTGTGTTTCATAAGTACGAAGAAGATTCATCGAAGTGATGATGGCAAGACGAAAGAGCACGAATTACCGCCTAAGTCTCACGATCATGGACTAGGTAATTCACATTTTCACAAAGTAAGTTCCTGCTATATATAGAAGACTAAGTATGTATACATGGTATTTGGAAGACCTATAATATTGCGAATTGTGTTAATTATGGTATTTTGCAACCCCTATTTATCCCTATTCTACAATAGTATAATTTATCTATTGATTTGCTTGGACCATTGCCTTTGCGTACCCGTGGGCTATATTATGATATGTAGATGTCGACTTACTATATGCACACATTCCATCCCTAACACCCATCATATGGATACATCACATTTTGTATAACGGACACGAGATTTTCTTCAGAGTGTTGATAAAGCTCGCGAATTAGCGATGTAGCCTTAAGTATGTCCCACTCAGAAACATGTGGATTTTTCACATTATATAGATAGCACGGGTATAACCGGCATTCAACACGAGAGTGCGATGTACCATTCGTATCAATGTAACACAAGAGTGCGCCACATAACATTATCCTAAGGTTCAATCACAACAATTTCAAGTCCATGTTTATTGATGTCATTAATCACTGAAGCCAATAAAGAGGAGGCGACTCTTACACATCATGTAACCAGTAGATGACTCATATTCATAAGGTTAAGGCGCACATTCATTTTCGAACGACCAGTCGTTGTAATTAAGGGTGAAAAATCATTAATGTTAGATAAACGGTGTATAGTTAGTAATCACCGAAAGCAAAATCATAATTATGTAGAAGAGGGAAAGAAGAGATAATTCAGAAAAGGTCATATATAACGTATGTTAAAAAAAACATTCATCATGTAAGAATTGAATAACACTTATAAGATTATTTCCCATTCTTGATTTTTGTGAGGAGGAGAGCGTAATGAGAGCATCGCATGCCCATTCACATTCATGAGAATACGATCACATCAAATCGAACAATAAAACTACCTATAAATATTTCCATTCATTTATGCATAAAAAAAACGATGGTTAAAGTATTCATGTACTTATTCATACGAATAATATCAAACAAAAAGTGATTATATAAAAACACAAACATTCAATTCTTGTAAGACCATGTGAGAGAAAAACCTCGATAACTTGAGAGTCAAAAATCCACACTTGAGCAGAGGAACGACACTCTCGCCATGCACTTTACCCAAATTTCTTATGCATGTCTCTATTGAGAAAACTATACAAGTATAAACAAGGAAACAACTTTACCCCGATCTCATATACATAGCATCGCCATCAACATCGATCACTGCATCACAATCTCCTTAACGCCGACATTTCATCATCCCGCACTTTTCAATCAATGTTACCGTCTTCCTATAACATAAGACATATGCGTTGTTAAAGAATACAACACATAGGTTGAGTTGTATTTATTTGATTTACATATGCCTTATATTCGAGTTCGGTATAACAAGATTACAAACACAAGGGGTTAAGGTCTACGCTGAGTAATCTTAGTTCCGGCCAGCAGCGGAGGGTCTTATTCCACTGGCCGTCACTCCCGCTAAAAGAAAAAAGTGTGGCGTTGTATCTTTCAATATTATAGCAAAAAATTCATTCTCTGTTCCCCCCCTTAGAGTGTCGCTTCATTTCTCACTAAATGTGCACAATGAGAGTGAATCTTCCGCAACAAGGTGAAAAAAGGCAACGTCGTATTTCTTGACTCTTATGCTTGTGGTGGGTTGTTGAGTAAGGCTCTTGGGGAGTGGTGGATGAGGCGCATATAATCCCTTCTAGCTTCACATGACCACTTTGTTGGTCGCGGTTGCTATGCCCAAGGCCAAAACACAAACCATCTATGATTGCGGGCCGACAGGTTAACCTCACCAAGCATTGTAGGGGATTGTCCCTATACCGAGGACAAAAATAGGCCAAACACTAACTTTGAAAAAAAAATAATGTTTTATTTAAATACAAAAGTTTTTTTTTTTTTCATGACGTGAATGACATGCATAGAGTATTTTTCGAATGCAACGCATATGCATTATGTTCCAAGTGTCATTCTATTCGAGAAAAATAAACTAACTTTCAAAAAAAAAAAAAAAAAATTCAAAACTTAAATATAACTCATAAACGTTATGCGTGGGAAAACGATAGTGAATCGCCATTTTTTTGAATGACCCCTGCGTTGATCTGCAAAACTTTTGTAGTTCCTTGTAGCAACTTGGCACAATCCCACAATATTACTATTGACACGTCGAGACTGTTCGACTCGCTAAACGCCACTAAGCAACCTGAGTTGGGTGAAAGCATGAGAGAGAGCGAGAAAATTGCAGTTGCGAGATTAAGTTGCAGAGATGAAAGAAAAGGAATGCACACAAGGGGGAGGAGGGCGGAGAAGTCTGAGAGTCTATGGTGATGCTATAAAAGGGGCTCGTAGTTGGTCGAACCACTGTGTGGTGTGGAATATTTTGTTAAAAAAAATATAAGGAAGGAAAAGAAATATTGCTTAAACAATTGCGTGCGAATGTCGGGGTGTAAAAGTGGACACACAAAGAACAAAAAAGACGCAAAGATAATTTTGCAAAGTACTTGTGAAAGTAGCGCCTAATTCTTACAACAATTTCAAGTTCACAAGTAAAAAAAAAATGAAGGTGCACTCGCTAAAAGACACAAAATTATACTTAAATCTTATCACATCTGAGTCCAAATGAAAGTTTCAATTACAAGGGCATTCCCGAAAATTGCATCAAAGTTGAAACTCGAAAAACTGAAAAAGAAAAAATATTGTATTCAACTCTTCATCGAGAAATAAGCACAAAAGGGTACAAATATATGAACACCATAAAAATTATGCTCGCCACAGTGCATATGGTAGTCCACACTTAATTTTCTTCAATCGGAACTGGCTATGCTTTAAATTGTCCTTCTACGTCTACAATATGGAACATACTCAAAGGGGAATCTCAATTTAATTGTGGTGGAGCTTGTTTGTGGCCTGCTTTGTTATTCTTCAAAGTAGAGAAGCGAAACAAGTATTTTTTCGGTCAAAAGTTTAAAGTAGGGGGTGTTGAAATGAACACACTTACCATTTCACTACTACGTGTGAGATGATGGTGCTGGGGCAGTCAATGTTTCCTTAGACTCGACAAATTTGCGGGGTGTGGAATATTTCGAGTTGGGGCACAGACCAACGTAAGTACAATTTCGTGTTTCTCATTCTAGTTCTCAAGAGGGGAGCATTCATATGTACAGTCACTGTTCACCTAACATTATAAAGGACCTTTTCAACCATTCATTTTAGGTTTTTCTATTGGTAGGAGGAGACTTTAGGCCTAGGCAAGTTGAAGTAGCAATTCCTCAAATATAAGTTAGGGCAAAATGCTCATTCATAATTCATTCACGATATTTTGTTGCTTGAAGTGAAGATCCGATAGGTTCAACAATGGTTGAGAGAGAGAGAGAGAGAGAGAGAGAGAGAGAGAGAGAGAGAGAGAGAGAGAGAGAGAGAGAGAGAGAGAGAGAGAGAGAGAGAGTCATAGCCAGTGAGAACTGGTTGTTCACTGAACGGGTTCTTGAGTAGATCTTTGTATGTTGCTCAGCGAAGCAGGACACTGATTTTATATCATACTCCTCTGGTTCCATCGACTATTTTGGAATTGATTATTCAATTCCATTTTTTTGGTGGCGTAGCACTAAAGCGTGATCTCATCTCAATCGATGGCGTAAGAGAGGTGATGGATTAAAATACTTTAAATTATTGGATCTCTTATTGTCTTCTATACGATGTAACGATTAGCCAAGCCTTGGGAATCCTTGCCAAACTTGGCATCATTTTCGGTAGTTCCCTCGAGACAACGGAGCACTGGCGGTAGTTCCCTCGAGAGAATGGATCATTGGCAGGAGAACATAGTAAGAGCAAAGTGGTGGTACTTGGAGCCTCAAAAAAATTACACGAATACTACAGTCATCGAATAAGGGCATACTCACACGAGGAGTTTTTTCACAAAGCGTTGGACGTGATTGCAGTTAAATTCATTGCAATTTCGCCATAATTGCAGTCTGATAAGTTTTGGAAAATGCTAGTGTGAATACCCAACTGAGAAAAATCACTCTCAAGTAATGTTGTAGAGCATAAACCTTATATGCATTAGTGGTGGAATAGGCGTTCAGAAGCAGTTTTTGTTGAGTTGCACACGACTTTTTTTATCACGAATTGACTCAGGAACCTGTAGTTTGTATGTTGATGTGGTTGTCTCATTTACGGATACCAATCAACTCGTGAAATTGTTGTCAGTGCGTTTCTTGGAAATGTTTCTTGTCCTGTTAATACTAGTATCATAAATGTGTGCCTCTGACCATTCCAACTGGTGCAAAGAGAAGTAAATTTTGAGATTGTTTGTGGTTTCAAAGGAGGTGATGTAGTATAAGGAGGACAATAATATATTTTTTTTTCTCATCTAGTGAGCAGTCCAGTCACTTAAGCCTTGAGTGTGGATGTGTGGGAGAGGAAGGGAATGCTATTGTTTTTCTGGTCTAGCAGTCTGTAAGAGGAGCATGAAGTGGGGGCCTCTGTGTCGTGAAAACATGGCCAGCCACATGGACCAGGCTCAGTTGCATGATCCTGGTCATTTACATGAACCATGTTAAGTCGAAAAAACCTTCGTAGTTGAGTGTGCAGGTTTTGTTTCACAAATTTGATTGGTAGAACACAAAGTCCACAGTATTTTGGTACTTCTTAGTTTTCATGTCAGTCCCAAGTGGTGTTTGTGGTAGACAGGCACGAATGTGTGGGTGTTGTTCACACATGTGATTTGTAGAATAAAAGGTCCCTCGTACTTTGGTGCTTCTTGGTTTTCGTGTTAGTGTCAAGTCTTTTCTCTGGTAGACAAGCAGGAATACATGCACACACACACACACACACACACACACACACACACACACACACACACACACACACACACAAACATGGTAAGACCTTCATTTCGGTATTGGTTATTCATGCGAATTTCATGGTTGAGTGGGTGTGTGCATAGGTTTTATGACAGATCTCTTGTATTTTGGTACCCCGCGATTTCCACAATAGTGTCAACTGGTGTTTGTGGTAGACAAGCGTGAGTGTGGAGTTTTGTTTCACACATCTAATTTGTAGAACATAAGTTCCTCGGTACTTTGGTACTTCTTGGTTTTCACGTTAGTGCCAAGTGCAGTCTCCGGTAGACACGTGAGAGAAGGTAAATGGAGACCCTAATTTTCAGACCACTTGCCATGCCATTTATATGAAAACCAAAGGGTCATTTTAATCAAACTTGCTACTAATTCGTAGAGTGGAGACAATACTAACTAACTGCAAAACAAAATTCAAAAATAATAAAAAAAAAAACATATAAAACAGCAAGGCAAAAGTGCATTTTCATGAAATTTCGCCAACATTTCAATGTCAGAAATCTTGAGAAATTTCAGAAATCTTAACAGAGGAAATTCCAATTCTCCAAATGACACAAAATTTGGCACACACCAACGTTGAACCAAAACAAGATGAGGCAAAAAAAAAATAAAAATAAAATAATAATAATAAAATAAAATTAATCCCGAAACCCTAATTTCAGTTTTGGACTCGTTACCCAGGGCATGAAAATGGGGGTCCCCATTAACCATTTGTGAGACAAATGGGAACATACACGCACGCATACATGTAAACACACACACACACATAATAATCTCCTTTGACGTGCATTGGTTATTCATGTTTGTCCATAGAGTAGGTTTTGAAGAAGAGGAACATGACAAGGAAGATTATTCATGCGTTTCATCCATTGTCACAAGGCACATGCTAATCTTCTTTGTATCGATCCAAATTATGAGGGAATATAATAAAATATGTGTGATCACATAGGAAATGTTAATCGTACCTGCGTCAGTCCAAATTAGACAGAGGGAACATAAGAAAATGTGTGTGTGTGTGTTTGCGTATGTGTGTGTATGTGTGTGTGTGTGAGAGAGAGAGAGAGAAAGAGAGAGAGAGAGAAAAAACAGAGAGAGAGAGAGAGAGAGAGAGAATATGTGTGGGATCCATTTCACATATGGATAGGGACTCACCACGCTATCGATCGCATCAGTTCGGCACCGCACAAAACGGGGCGGGACCCTTCCGCCCGTGTCACACAGGAGTTGGTCTTAATCCTCGTCGTGAATACATAATGGAGCTTCCGCAAGCCGCTCCGATCGAGTGCGCCAGCCACACCTCTCGCGAGCCCCTACGACAGGATAGGGCCTACGCGAGACACGACTTACCTCCACCTTACGGGAGTTGTCACCTCCCTTCGGTGGGCGTATCCCCGCCAAGCTACCAGTCCACAGTACGAAAGCTAATCAGTTGCAATCGCAAAGGTAGACTAGTCGAGAGAGTTTCTCGTTTGCTGTAGCATAGGGGGTACGAGCAGCTTTACCCGTCTATCGGACCCGCACACGAACTAAGGTCTTGGGGGGCTGAAGTCCCAAGCGCGACTCGTCGTCGGTCGACTAGGACGCATCCGACGCACCACACGTACACCACTCTAGGGACGTAAAAGTTAAAACACGCACGCATACAGAACGGAACGACACAAGACAAACAACACGACAACACTCCTAATCCCTTAGTACCCATCTCATAACTCTTCGATGCGGAAATCGGATAGGCGTCATGCTCGAGACTTAGTATAAAACTGCGTGGACGCATGGTTTTCTCATATCGACTAGCAATGCATAAATACGCGAGCAGTCGCAATGATGGCGTACTATGTAATACTCATACTCATGAGGTGCTCGTTAATCTTGAGGGTCGCATTCGACACTCAAGTGTCGGCTGACACGCGCCTTGAGAGAATAATCTATCGACGTTGGACAACCGCCAAGTGCGGTTGAGAACCACACCCTCTTCTGCACCCTGCGGAGAGTGGGTGGTGTACAGGTTCATACCTGTGGTGACAATCGTCTCTTATCGCCCTGGAGACCAACTCTATCATCCAGGGTCTGAAAATAAGTCAAGGGGTTGGACTTTGATCGCTACCACGGACTACAACGTCTAACTAAAAAAATTAGTAAGCAAAATAAATCAGTAAATAAGTAAACACCCAACACTCATATATCAAATCAAAACTCGAGATAAGAAAGAGAAACATAAACCCATCAGGTATGCAGATCGTACGACACATGATTGTCATTCTCACTGCCTAAAGTATGGTACATATACCAAACTGCAAAATACTAACTTGCATAAAACACAGGTACACACAATAGCCACATTGCCATACACAAATGTGGTCAAATTTACTGTTCCTTGTAACTCACATCACGCCTCACACACTCAAGCCTCAATCATAGTTCAACTTTTCATAAATCTTATAAGTTCTTTATAATGGCTATTAAAAGAAATCCGGTTAAAAACCCTCAAAGAAACATATCAAATCTCAGGGCTAAGGTACAGGTGTAAGCAAAGTTGTGTCGTGTGCCAACGAGTCGACGATCAACCAACCGACCTGTTATCTGTGATAACATAAAATATCCTTGTAGGATCAAGCTGAAGTTAGTCCAAATCCTAGATCGAATGTGAAAAGAAGACCTGTATCGTACGACAGGTCAATGTCCAAAGTAAATTGTCAATGTATGGAGATCAAATCCCCATGACACGTTCTTACTCAAGACTCTCCTGATAGTCAAACCTAGGTCTACCTCTAAGCCAGTGCCCAAAGAAAGGTAGACCTATGGCAAAATCTCCCCCATATAGAGTGGTCGTCACCTGTCAAAATATAATTTATCTCCTATAAACTAAGAAAATTTTGGCAGCACTTTCCATAGAAAAAATATTTTTTCAAAATTTATATCAGCCTAAATATGAAAACAGAAATAATTTTCAACCTTCCAAAGTCAAATTTTGTCTAACTCCCTTAATTGGCAAAAATTTGGGCAGCACTCCCTTTAAAAAATGAGACTTCCCAGATTTTTACTAAGCCATATATAAAAATCAAACAAGTTGAACTTTTGAAAAGTCAAATTTTGACTAACTCATTGGATTTGCAGAAATTTCGGCAGCGCTTCCCGTAAAGAAAGTAGCTTACCAAAATTTATACAAAACTAAGTTCAAAATTTAAAATGACTTTGACTTCTCATGGTCCAATTTTATCTAAATTCATGAAGCAGCAAAAATTTGAGCGGCATTCCCATTAGAAAAGGAGGTTTCCCAGATTTTTACTAAGCCAAAAATAAGACAAACAAAATCTTGAAAAGACAAAATCTGACAAACTTCTTGGTTTTGTAGAAATTTTGGCAGGGTTTCCTGTAGAGAAAGTAGCTTACTAAGATTTATACAGAGCCAAGTATAATAAATAATCCCAGAAAATGCAGAAATTGACCTAAGTAAAAATAAACTTAACTCAGAAAATGCATGAATTGAAGTTAACTTCTACAGCTCTAGCACGTGACAAGCAACTAAAGCAACTACCTATGAAACTGAAACTCTGACTTAGTAGTCTCACTTAGTCATATGCAGGTCAAACCACAAAGGTAAGTACTCTCACTATTCCCAAAGTCAATCTTATCAAACAATAGTTCATGATCTTTCGATGATTTATCCCTTTATACCCAGCTTACATAGGGCATAAAGCTAGACCTTCCAAACTTATGGAACATGTCTAACTCAACCATTGAATATACTGCACCCTGCGAAGAGTGGGTGGTACACATGTTCATACCTGTGGTGGCAATCATCTCTTATCGCCTTGGAAACCAACTCTATTATACAGGGTCTGGAAAGAAGTCAAGGGGTTTGACTTTGACGACTGCCACGGACTACAACATCCAACTATAAAAAATAATAAGCAAAATCAATCAGTAAATAAGTAAACACCCAACACTCATCAGGAACGAAAAAGAAACATACACGACTAAGTACTCCAGAATATCACGGAATTTCTGCAGGTATAACGACGTAACAGTGTCGCTCACATTTCCAAACATACGAGACAGATAGAAGATCAAAGACTTAAAGCAGGGGAAACGAACCAATTAAGGAAAAATACTCACATGCACAGAATCATTAGATATGATGAAAGTAGCTCCAGATTGAAGGCATGTTGAAAATCGATGACGACAAAGACAACACAGAGAACGACTGCGGAGATCCTTAGGATAGATGATGAGTACACTGCAAGGATAGGGAAAGTGGCGGAAAAGGACTGGGAACGAAGGGTATAAATACTGAGGATAGTGGCTGGAATAAATGATGTACAATTTTTTTTTTTTTTATACCGACAATCATACAAGTATCTCTCAAATTCTCAATCAAGAAACTCAAGCATCTCTCAAATAAGAAGAAAATAATGCTAAACTCTTCAAAATCACAGATTGAAGTTCGAACCCAGGTTGAAAAAATGGTACAATGCTCACGGGAACCCCCCTTTCGAAACTCCGATGAAAAATTTCTGGCCTCGAAGCGGCCCATTGGTACCGGCCGGTACCGGTTGTGGACAATTTCTGGCCCGTATACCGGGCAGGTACCCCGCGCGTGGCAGCCAGTAACGAACTTTCTCAGTTTTGGGAGGCGGCGCCAGAAAGAAACCCCGCCCCGAGAGAGAGGGAGAGAGAGAGAGAGAACTCTCTACTGGCTATTTAGGCTGTCAACTCTCTATGGTACTAGCACATTCACACTCATCACACGCACTTAGCACACACACACACGCACATACACACACCCATATAGTCGCACGCACACTCATCATATGCGCACGTGCGTACATTTTCGAGCGCGGTTCGTGCGGATTTGTGATCTCGAAACTCTTGTTGGAGGTTGGGCTCGTCATCGTGAAGGTCGAGGACGCTGAGGATTGGGCTGTTCATTGCGTGGGGACGACCATTGCGTGGAGACGACCGGGCCACCGTAAATGAAGGTGAATCCGTGCATGTCCGTGCATGTGCTCAGGTTTTCTTCCTTTTCGGTTCATTTTCTGCTCTTTAAGTTTTAGGTTCTGTCGTTTCTTCGATCGATGCCACGTCGTCTGTGTGTGCAAAAGCACCAGCGGGGCGCGCGCGCGCGCGCGAGAGAGAGAGAGAGAAGAAATAGCCTGAGGAGGAGGAAGTTGCAAAGGAAAGAACGGTCCATGGATGCCACGTCGATCGAACGAACGCGCGTGCGTGCGAGAGAGAGAAGTTGGGGGGGCCAGGAGGATGACGAGGAAAAGTATGATTCATGCATGTCATTTCCGAAGGGAACATGTTAATCTTCTCTGTATCGATCTAAGTTTGACGGATGAGGAAAAAAAGAGTTTGTGTGTGTGTGTGTGTGTGTGTGTGTGTGTGTGTGTGTGTGTTAGAGAGAGAGAGAGAGAGAGAGAGAGAG
>BFEA01000114.1:2266367-2277857 GCA_003427395.1 Chara braunii | reverse complement strand
TGTGCGTGTGCGTGTGCGTGTGTGTGTGTGTGCGTGTGCGTGTGCGTGTGCGTGTGCGTGTGTATATGTGTGCGTGTGCGTGTGCGTGTGTATATGTGTGCGTGTGTAACTTATTTTTGTCCAAGCGGTCGCCAGTGCGCGCGCGCCTGCTTTTCGGTGATCTGTACAAAGAAGAGCTGTGCGTGTGCGTGTGCATATGCATGTGTGGGAAAGGATTTGGAAACCGGGATAGGTACACGAGTCGGAGAGAGAGAGAGAGAGAGAGAGAGAGAGAGAGAGAGAGAGAGAGAGAGAGAGAGAAATTGTAGAGGATGAGAAGAGGAGTCGGGGGAAATAAAAAGTTAGTGTTCATTCGAGGATTGTGGCTTGTACAACCGTCACTGCATCGTTACTTTATAGATTTTTCATTTTGCTTCCGTAGCCTTTTGCTTCCGTAGCATGGGTCTATGTATACGTCATCAGGGTTTGACGGTTGACGTGAAAAAAAGGTTTTTATGATACATGGCGTGCCTATCATTCATTATCATTCAACTTTGTATAGGGGACGCTGGACCCGATTTCCAGCAGGTGCAGCTCCCCCCACCACTAGATGGAGCAGCCGGGTCACCTACTACTTAGGAGGGGATGCTTGTATCACCTGCCCTAGTATGGCAGCCTGATAGTTTGTAAATTGAAAAAAAAAAAAAAAAAAAAAAGACGCTCTGCGTCCAAGTGGCTGAATGGTGCACACACATATAAGTCGATGTCATTTTTGGCAAACAGACCGTGAGTTCGAATCCGATGCGGAATCAGATGGATATAATTACATTAGGTACAAAAAGAATGCTCTCATTTGATTGATTGCTCGAAAGGAAAATCTCCTGCAATGTTCCTGTCGTTCATGAAAGGCCAGTTCATTTTCTATCCCCCTTTTTTGTGAAACTTTTTGTGAAAAGATTGGCGTTGATGTCAACGAGCCGAGGGGCTCGATTTTTTCCTTCTTGGGGGGCGGTTGGGGGGCGGTTGGGGGCTGGAAATGCCGTTTTGCAAGCCCTCTATCCCGGTGGTGGTGAGAGAATCACCAGGCCAGGATTGAGGTCTTGGCTGCTGGCCGCTCCAGGGCAGCTCAAAGACCCTAATGCAGTGAGTGGGCTAAACAAAAGATGCGTGCTCAGTTGGAGTTGAGTGTGCAAGAGTTCTAGATGCGTCCGTGGGAGTTGAGTGTGGTGTTGAGTTGCGTTTGGACACTACAGCCTTGCAGGGGTTGGATGGGTATCAAAGCAGGCATGGTCCCACTTTTGGCACCGTGTCCTCGCTCTAGAGGCCGAGGTCGCCGATTCGAATCTGTGCAGGTGCACGGAGGAGGACTTAGGCTGTAGCCTTTGCACTTAGTCTACTATCTCCATCTTTCCCATGGGGCTGCGGGTGTTACCCATCCTATCCTAGAGCTCTCTTTTTTTCCACAGGCCCAGCCCGAATCTGCAGCTTGACCTTTTTTTTTAGGAGGTTGACTGTCTAAGTTTAACTTTGGTAGCAATTCTAGGACTTTGTGCCTTCTTTCCTCCATCAGTAACTGTTTTCCATCCCCTCTCCCTTCACGCTTCTCTCCTGCTCATTTTCGTCTGAATCTTGGTCCCGCTCCGCACCACTCTTTGCGCTCTCCTTCTTCCCGCCTTGTGACAATCTATTTTTTGTAATCGCGCGACTTTTTGCGCGAAGCGGCTTGGGGGTTGGGGACTGGTTGGTCGGGTGGAGTGCATGGGTATGGGTCGGCTAGGCAAATTGCATGGATATCCGCGCTTCTTTCTTCTTGGCTTTCGGGACCAGGGCCGGGAAAGTCCTGAGCAGGCGATTGGGTGACCGCGCCTTAGCGAGCCCAATAAATAACTGTTGCCATAGCTTCTTTCTTGTTCTGCTGAGGGAGATGGGAATTTTGGCGCGATCAGCGCACGGGAATGTCGTTTTTCAATTTTACAACTGATGTCGAGCCCCCACGGGCTCTCATAATTGTTTTTCTGTCTTTTCGAAATTTTTTTTTGCAAAGAGGATTTAGACCAGGAATTTGGGTATTCTGAAATCTTGTTGCGTCACGCTTCGACTGCATGACCGGATCGATGCATGGAGTGTGGCTGCGTCCCCCACGCCTCGGCTTGGCCATGCAGACATAGGAGTTTGCTTAGGAGGTGAGTAGACGAGAGAGTTGGGCGATCCGACGAGCTGGTGCCGAGTATGCGGGGTTGACGTGTGGGCTGCGACAGACTGTGGTGCATGGGCGAACGTGGCTTGCATTTTCGGACCAAGCGGGGTGACAACTCTGTGTTGATGAGAGGCGACGGACTGCCCGCATCGGGAGTGGTGTGGAGAGAGAGGAAGAGAGAGAGAGAACAGATGTGTGTGGGATGGCGTCTTTCTTACAACCTTCGGTATAATTTTTTATTCCAACATAAGCCGATTTTGTTGCGGCAATTTCGGATGTCCTAGTGAATCACCGTGGATTTTCTGTTTTTTGTGTGTTGTCGCGTGAACTTGCGCCCTTCCCCCACCCCTTCTCAAGTGGTCTTTTGAGTTTTCCATTTTTGTTTTGCTTAGTGGTGCTAATCCAAATTTTGTCACTTTCTAGTATCTATCCGCGCTGCGCGATAACTCCGGATCTGGTTGGATATGTTCATCGTGCATGTTTTTGTTCGATAGTCAGCCTTTGATTCATGTGTATGTTCTGATGTGTTGGTTCTCGATGCCGGGGCGGTTGCTCCTTTTCCTTTCTTAGGTTACCCAATGGCATGGATATGCGTGTAATGGTTGGATCTCACCCGGAAGGACGATGTCTGCAAAGAAGGGTAGTTGCATGCATGCGGGATAGGATCGATACGCCAACAAGACCGCTCACGACGGTCCCGCCGACGCGAAAGGACTAAGATCCGAGCCATTCCCGCTCATGCGCGCGCCCATGTATGACAACGATCCAAAAATCGGGGTCGCGATATACGCGCACGACTGCATGAGTCGACCTCGGCCTTGCTTCAATGTGTGTCCGCCAAATAGGAGATGGCTATAGAAGCGCCCTTCAGGGTCACCAATCGTGAAAGCTTAAGGAATTCGGAATGTCGTGAATATTGGGAGAAGGAACAACTTAGACGACGGGGGAACCTGAGAAATCCTGAATATCCTTGTCAAACTGAAAACGATTGAGTGTGTGAGGGGGACTTTCAGTGGGTTATAGGCAAGGATCCTAGGATCCCGGACTATCCCAACATCAGTAATACCCAATATTATATATCTCCGGGTTTCGTCGCTATCAATACCAATTTTCGTCCCTTCTATCTTCTCCTTCCGTATCACTAGCTCACAGTAGTACCGTGGAATTCCATAGCTCGCTACTGACCCCGCGTGCCGTGCGCGGAGTGCCAGCGAGACTACGCGTATCGAGCCTCGGGATGTATTCGACGAACACGAACCGAAGCCTAGTAGCGCGCGCACATCCTCCGTCTGAGGCCATCCTCGTCCGAGGCTTGGATAAGATTGATACGCCAACAAGACCGCTCACCACAGACCCGTTGACGCGAACAGACAAGATCCGAGCCATTCCCGCTCATGCGCGCACTCATGTACCACAACGACCCAAAAAGCGGGGTCGCGATATAAGCGGGCGACTGCATGAGTCGACCTCGTCCTTATTTCAATGCGTGTCCGCCAAATAAGAGATGGTTATAAAAGCGCCCTTCTGGGTCACCGATCGTGAAAGCTTAAGGGATCCGGAATATCGTGAATACTAGGATAGGGAACAACTTAGACGACGCGGGAACCTAAGAAATCCTGAATATCCCTATCAAACTGAAACGATCGACTGTGTGAGGGGGACTTTCAGTGGGCTATAGGCAGGGATCCTATGATCTTAGACTATCCCAACATCAGTAATACCCAATATTATATATCTTCGGGTTTCGTCGTTATGAATACCAATTTTCGTCCCTTATATCTTCTCCTTCCGTATCACTAGCTCACAGTAGTACTGTGGAATTCCATAGCTCGCTACTGGCCCCGCGCGCCGAGCGCGGAGTGCCAGCGAGACCACGAGTATTGGGCCTCGGGATTTATCCGACGAATCCAAACCAAAGCCGAGCAGCGTGAGCACAGCCTCCGTTTGAGGCCAGCCTCGTCGGATTCCGAGGCTTGCTACAAGAGACGCCAACAACTGTTCAGACAGCGCGACACACATAGCGTTTCGCCGGTCCACCAAATTCGCATCCGCCCCCGGAGACGGGGCCAACGAAGAAGGTAACTCAATTTTCCATGACGTAAAGGCCGGACGAGCCTTGTGCCTACCATCTTGCACAACTGCCCCGAAAACTCGCCACAGGAGATCTCAGTTCCGACCTGGGACTCCACCCCCACTTTCCTAAAATCCTTGGCACACCCCTTTTCGCACTTCCAGGCCCCTCCTTGAAGCTCACTCCGACCAGGAAGTCCCGTTGGGCGTGAGGTTGGTATCGGAGCCGACACGTGGCGAGCTCACAAAGTAGCAAGTAGGTAAGTCGCACAAGCGACCTGGCGAACAGAGGGCGGCCTAGACAGCGGAATGCGCCGCGCCGCGATCCTATAGTAACTAGGAGCAGATCGGCCAGTCGACAGGCCGCCAATATGAACGCCAATCACTGCAAGCGCAAAGCGCTAATGTACAGCTAGGCGGGGCACCTATTCCCGCGGCACCAATCCAAGTTCGCGCACCTGCGGCTCCACCCGATTTGTATCTCTTTGACCCTGCACATCATCTGGTCGGGGTATGGCTGGCCATACTGCACGCACAACAGTACGACAACGATGAAGTCTAGATCACTATCCCTGCCAGATTGGGAGGGGATGCACACTACTGGTTCAACATTTAGTATGGCTGGATAGATCTCCCGACCTTCGAGAGGGACTTCTTGAACAAATTCGACTACATCCACCCTAAGCAGGCCTTCTTTATGATAAAAAACCGGGTTCAGAAGCCCTTCGAGTCAGTCACAGAATATCGTAGTAGGTTTTACAGACTGTTTGTCAAATCTGAGAGGGACGAGAAGGTCAAAAGAGATTTGTTCATCGATGGGCTTCGCAGTCGGGCAATGAGGGCGAAACTACGAAAGCAATTTTCCCCCATCAATCACACTATGCAACAGATTATGGATGGGGCGGAAGAGATGGAGAGGAAGTTTGCCGCTAGTTTCCTAGAAGGGGAGGACCACGCTAAGGAGGGAGACTCCTCAGAGTTGGCCAGGGCGAAAGCTGAGCTGGTCGCGCTTCAAAACGAATTTGAGAATATGGGTTTCGCCTCCGGCCCAGTCACTTACTTAGAGTAGGTTGTAGCTAAGAGACCGATGCCTGACACAACCATAGGACTGCCCGTAATGGTTGCACCTTCGCCTCCTCCAGATTCCCCTGTAAAGCCAAGCGAATCAAACGTGATACTTGAACTAACTCGAACGCTGGTTAACTTAATGCAGGAAAGTAAGAAGGAACAGCGAGAGCACAATGCTCGGATCGAATCATTGATGAGATCGATACGTCCCATTGTCGTCGGGGCCGCGCCAACACTGCAAGGAATCGCCCCCGCTCAGGCCATGGGCGGAGCGCCGGCCAATCCGAACGTTTGTTACACATGGTATCAGTCGGGCCACATAGCCCGAGACTGCCCGCACCGACCGGTACAAGCTCGAGTTGCAGTCGCCTCAGTGACGGCAGTGCCGATAGCTAATGGACCAGGGAGGGTAGGCACGATGATTGAAGAGATGGAAGGGGGAGGAAGTGCGGTAGCCACTAGTGAGGAAGCCGCAGAACTTATTCCACTTGACCAATACATCACATTGGGTTATCCGGGTTTGGGAATGATCAGGACCACTCGGCCCGCAAACAAACAACGAGGGAAAGCCGAATGGAGACCTTCTCTAGGAGAAATGGAGTCAGGTGGTCCTACCTTCGTCATTGGGGAGATCGATGTTTTGGATATCGTCCGAGCTCTGGATCACCAGATTTCGTTGCCCATCAGGCACCTAATTTCCATATCGGAATAAGCCAATGAACGCATGTTGCAGTATTGCAAGGCAAACCGGAAATGATTTGCTCTCGCCAAGGCAGTTGCTCGGAAAGGAAAGGCCCCGACCTTCGAAGATAGGCCAGACGTCCCTAGTACCTCAGACCCAATACGATTAGGAATAATTCAAAAAGATGATAATTTCTTGCGAATCAAAGTCATTCCGTGGAAATCCGCGGAATGCGATATCGAGGTATGGGGAGTCCCTTACAATGCTATTATCGATTCGGGAGTTGCGGTACTGGCTATCTCCCTGAGAGTCGTAGAACGGATAGGGAGGAGGAAGGATCTGATCACCTTGACGTAAGGATATCATCTCGTCTCAGCTGATGAAGAAAAAATCAAAGCGGTAGGAAAAATGACAGAACGTCGCGTTTCGACTAGGAAAAGTTCAAGCACTAGGAGACGTTGTAGCACAAGATGTAAACACCTATGATGTCCTTCTGGGACTACCGGCCCTCACGACATTACGACCCAACCTGGACTTTGAGAAACGATCAGTCATCCTTCGAAACACGGGCGGAAAACCGTATGTTATTCCAATGTGATTAACGCTTCGGACCACACCGCCTTCGACTCAAAGATCTCCGCCTAGAATCAAGGAACCTCTTCGGGTGCTCATGTGGCAGGAACCGATTCACGGAAACAACCAGCGGGGAAAAAAACTCGAGCTATCTAGCAGCTCGTCCGACAACGACGATGGTATGGATCCCACAATCCAAGATAGGGCACGCCAACTGATCCACTACCCCATTCGACCGCAGACAACGAAGATGTTTGTCCTTACTGAGAGAAACCTCCATCGAACTCGGGCTCTAATTCTTGGGGGACCACTCGTTCAAGTATCCCGGATGATCGATTCTTTGGAACCCCCTCGAACCCTATACGAAGCCACCGCCCCACTTCTCTCAAGATACTGGGAGAAGAGGGCATTTTGCGATATTACACGGCTACCTCGCTCCTTGTCGTCTTCAGGAAAGGAGGTGCGGTTATTGCGGCAGGGGGCTGAGAGCGAAGCTTTGGAACCCCCTGGGCGAGGCGACTCTACGCCTTACAAGCTCGGGATCGTTATCGCCGAGAAAGCAGTGTGCTGGCAAGATATCAGCTACGACGTGACCCCGAAAGAACACGTGGCCATCCGAGAGGAAGACGCTCAAATGGTCGCCACTGTGTTTTCCTGACGATCGGACAACTCCTTCATCTCTGCTCCCTCTGCGGGGAGCAGCCCTGGAGTAAGCACAAAGCACGTAACGGTTACCATACACAGACAACCGTACGAGTTGCACGTGCCTCAGTATATACCCAATGAAACCCATCAATTAATTGAGGATATTTTGACCGAATATCAAGGGGCAATTAGTGTAGCGGACACAAATATCGAACTATCGTTAGTCATTCAACACGAAATTCAGACTGGAACACACTCGTTGATCCACTGCAAACCGTACCGGTATTCTCTCACGGAACGAAGAGTAGCATTGCAAAGAATCAGAGAATTCGAGGCTAACGGATGGATCGAACCGACGACCGGACCTTGGTCGTTTCTCGTGGTCTTAGTCCCGATGAAAAATGGGTCGATTTGCATTTGCATCGATTACAAGAAGCGATTAAGGATGTGTACCCCCTTCCCCGGATTGATGATCCGTTGGACGCAATTGGGTGTGCTAAGTATTTCAGTAAGCTTGATATTCGCCATGGATTTCATCACATTCTGGTTAAGGAGGAGGATCGGCTGAAGACGGCCTTTGTGTTATTCGAGGGCACCTGGCAGTGGGTCCGCTGCCCAATGGGAATTTGCAATGCACCCGCTACTTTTCAGAGAGCAATGAACGTCACGTTTCAGAATTTCGTCAACAAGACCAGGCTAACTCAAGGCATGTTTAGTTTCTGCATCATTGTGTACATGAACAACATCCTGGTCTACTCGGAATCATTCCATGGGCATGCACAACATATCGAGTGGACACTTGGGGCGTTGCAGGATGCTGGCTTCAAGTTTGCTTTCGAGAAAAGTGAGTTTTTCCTTTCGGCAATCTCGCTTCTGGGATACGTGGTGACCGGAGGAGGGTTACGACCGGATTCGATAAAGGTTGCGGGCGTTCGAGACGCTCCCGCTCCTACGTCGTTGATGCAGGTCCGGGCCTTTTTAGGGCTGGCCTCGTACTACGGACGATTTATCAAGGGATTCTCAACAATCGTACGACCTCTAGCGAATCTTCTACGGAAGAATCAGCCGCTGAGTTGGAACGCCGAGTGTGAACGAGCCTTTGTCACCCTAAACGGGGTTTTGGCCACATCGCCTATTTTGATTCGGCCTGACCCGGAGAAATAGTTCATACTCATTACGGACTGGGAGCCCGAAGCAATCTCCGCTATTTTGGCTCAGAAGGGGAAAGACGACCGCGAACACGTCATCGAGTACGCCTCGCGAACGGTACTGGACGAAAGAAGAAACGATTCGACTCCTCAGGGAGAGTGTTACTCGGTTTGTTTGGGGGATTCAACACTTCCATCCGTATTTGTACGGATAAAATTTCCTCCTTGTCACGGACCATGAGCCCCTGATGACTCTCAAGAGGCTTACCAACTACATGGGCATAATGGGACGTTGGGCTGTGCGACTGCAAGAATACGGTTTCGATATCGTCCACCGGAAGACAGAGAAGCACGGCAACGCTGACGGACTGACACGATTGCACTGGCCTAGCAAGGTGGCCAAGGGCGAAGAGATCACACCATAGAAGGAACCGGAACCAACCGGTGAGCCCTCGTACGGACAGGTGGCCATCCTCCCTCGGACCTTCAAAAAGTGATCGGCAGACACAATGGCGATGGAGCATGGAGGTAATCCCGAAGGTCCCCTTTCTCCCCTCTCGTCTTCCTCTTTTCTTTCCCTGCCCGTCAAATTTTGCTACTTTTGCGAAGCAATCTCGAGTGTTTACTCAGTCCCTATGCGTCCTAATGGGGAGGGGTATGTCGAGTGGGTAGACTGTCAAAATGACTCCCAAGCTCACGATTCCAGCATCCAGTATAGAAATACGGGTAAATCCTGCTTATGTCCCTTGTGCCGCACTGATAAAATTCCGACGGAAGTTCGATTTCTCGAAGCTACGTCGGAAGGGTTGGAAAAAACCCGACGATTTGGAAGGGTCGAGGTATGGACATATGTCATCTTGATAACTACGGTGGTTGGTAACTCCCGCCGAAACTTTACTAAGGAGAACCAGAGGAGGGCCAATGAGAGGGCACAGGACTACCGATGGAATGAGGGACAGTTAGAAAAGCAAAAGACGGATGGTAGTGGGATTTGGATGTCTGTGGCTCATCCGTTCACGAGGTATGACTGGGTTAACTCGGCCCACGAGGAAACTGTTTTCTCGGGATGCATCAGGACACAGAGGAGATCTTAAGAGACAACGGGGCAAAATTCCGAGGGAAAGTCTTGAGGAGTCTGGTCCTGCACGGTGTCTCCGTCCGCAATATTGCCCCCCATATGTCACAATCGAACGGACTGGTAGAAAACGCCAACCGAGTAATCAAGACAGCATTATGGCGTAATATCGTGGCAAAAGATACAAGGCCTTGGTCCGATATCGTCGACCACATCTTAGCTATTCATCGAGGGACACCCCACAACTCTACCGGTCTGACCCCCTTCCAATTACGGACCAAGAGTGTGGCCTGTGTAGCCCTATTGAGCCTAAATGATGAAACGACCCTTCCGTGACTGGCCACTAGAGTGACGGTCAAAGATAAGGCCCAACGCCACCTAGAATTAATGGAAAAGGCCCTTCCCCGGCTAGCCCGAAAAAGGCAAAGAATGACCGAAATAGCCCACAGTCGACAGATCCGGAGCTACAGGCCTTGCTTCAATGCGTGTCCGCCAAATAGGAGATGGCTATAGAAGCGCCCTTCTGGGTCACCGATCGTGAAAGCTTAAGGGATCCGGAATATCGTGAATGCTGGGAGTGGGAACAACTTAGACGACGGGGGAACCTGAGAAATCTTGAATATCCCTGTCAAACTGAAAACGATCTAATGTGTGAGGGGGACTTTCAGTGGGCTATAGGCAGGGATCCTAGGATCCCGGACTATCCCAACACTAGTAATACGAGTTTCGTCACTATCAATACCGATTTCCCTCCCTTCTATCTTCAAGTTCTCCTTCCGTATCACCAGCTCACAGTAGTACCGCGGAATTTCATAACTCTCTACTGGCCTCGCACGCCGTGCGCGGAGTGACAGCGACACCGCGCGTATCGAGCCTCGGGGTTTATCCGATGAACCCGAACCGAAGCCGAGCAGCGTCCACACAGCCTCTGTCTGAGGCCAGCCTCATCGGATTCCGAGGCTTGCTACGAGCGACGCCAACAACTGTTCAGACAGCGCGACACGCATAGAGTTCCGCCGGTCCACCAAATTCGCATCCGCCCCCGGCGACGAAGCTAGCGAAGATGGTAACTCCATTCTCCATGATGTAAATGTCGGACGAGCCTTGTGCCTACCATCTTGCACAACTGCCCCTAAAACTCGCCACAGGAGATCTCAGTTCCGACCTTTGAGTCAACCACCACTTTCCTAAAATTTATGGCACACCCCTTTTCGCACTTTCGGGCCCCCATCTCACCCCGATCAGGAAGTTGCGCTGTGCGTGAGGTTTGGGCGTCACACCTTCACCCCAAACAGGAATTCCCTACCGATCTCCCCCCCCTCAGGGGATTCGACCCGCCATGCAACATCATGTAAGGAGGATACTCTCCTCACACTGTCATTTGATTGATTGCGAAGGAGCTCGTAGAGATCGATATGGCTTTCCTCAGGTGATTTACCCGAACTCTCTCTTCGCCCCTTCCTACCTCCGCCCCGTTCCCTCCCATCTTCTATCTCCCTCTTCGTAACTATAAAATCCTCAAAAGCATCCGAAAAGCTCTTTCTCAATCCATCTGGCAGCTTCCGGGAAGTCGTGGCTAGATGATGTGTATGTACGGACAAATCGAAAAGTCTTCACGAGTCGACTGTAGTTTTGCGAAGTTGTGTGTCGGGCGGCCGGGGCAGACAACGGGATGTGGGCAAGTCCGTGTAGAAGTTGAGTTAGCGGGGCGACGATCGTTGTGGTGTGGAGGTCGGTATGTGGCGGTCGGGATCACTATTACTGGGGTAAGGAAGGTGTATATGTACAAGTGGCTGTATGGCCCGGGGCCATAGTCGGAGAGCAGAAGACTTGTGAGCCTTTGATCTTCGGTTCCTCCCCTTATATTAGAAGCTAAGTCCACGGCAGACGACCGGTTTTGTTTCTCAAATTTATTTGCGTTCTCATAACTCCTTTGTCCTTAGTCACCTTCTTTGGTCAAGCTACGGCTCCTTCCACCTCCTTCGACCTTCTCTCTCTCTCTCTCTCTCTCTCTCTCTCTCTCTCTCTCTCTCTCTCTCTCTCTCTCTCTCTC
>BFEA01000114.1:2239000-2266287 GCA_003427395.1 Chara braunii | reverse complement strand
TCTCTCTCTCTCTCTCTCTCTCTCTCTCTCTCTCTCTCTCTCTCTCTCTCTCTCTCTCTCTCTCTCTCTCTCTCTCTCTCTTTTCTCTCTCTCTCACACACACACACACACACACACACACACACACACACTTGATAATTTTTTCATGAATGTTTGAATGTTATATAACTTTTTTGTCCCTACTAGCTCTTGAGGTCTTGTCCTGCTCATCTCGTTGAATTCGATCGGATCTCGCGAGGACGAATATCGTTGAATTTGAAGAGACCAGCAAGATCAGGTGATCTTATCCCATCCCTCTCTCTGCTCCTTAGTATCCGATGGTTAATGCATGAGTGATCTCTTACACATATGTATCGATTGAGTTGTTACCCTGATGACGGGAACGAATTAGGAATCTTATATGATCATTTCAATGGATGATTAACTACTTACACAAATGAAGGATGGTCGTTCTCTCGACTGATTGGATTGCATGGACTTACGGCTTGGATCGGTTTGCACGGTGGATGAAAAATAATGTATATTGTGGTATTTGTTTATTTCTTTTGATCGAACAACGGATTCATTAGCCTCCTTTTCCATATGGATAGATTGCCCCAATTCGAATGGGTATCGACTTTCTATATCTCCATCACGCCTGTTCTCGTATAACGAGGAAAGGACACATGTATGTTAGTGGGACGTACAAAAAGCCGCCAAGATTAGCAGGCGATACTATTTTCCTCCCAAAATAGGGTGCTCAGGATTTCTAGGTGCTAGTTTTGTCATTATTGATACTCACTTTCCCCCGTACGCATTGTTATTGACTTTTAACGAATTGATTGCCATCTCGTGGACGGCGGTGGCACCTCATAGGCCCAACACTTTGTGTAGCGATTGCCACCGCACCGAGCGTTATCGAAAAAAGAGGTTCCACTAACGGACACGTGACGAGGACGAATATAAGGGAAAAGCGACCAAGTTGAGGTCATTCACACCGGATTCCGAGATCTGTAACGACTTAGTCGGGACTTAACTCGAAAACGATATACCATGTGCGTACCCCCGCCCTTCCGTTCGAAAAAACGTTGAGTAGCCCGCATGGAAGTTCATAGATACTTTTGGATTAAACGAACGTTTGAAAGCAGCGCACGCTATTTCTTTTCTGCGCGGCTATTACCATTTCTCATTAAACTGGAACCACACGAGGGATTTTAGTTTTGTTTGTGCCCCCACACTCAATTTTTTCAAAAATTATTGGCACACCCCATTTTGTTGTTCTTTCAGGGTCTGTTCCGCATATTTTTATCACTTCGACCATAAGACAACACAACGCGTGAGGTTGAACGTCATAAGGTTGACTATCTATGTTTTACTTTGGTAGCAAATCTATAACTACTCCTTTTTGGGGTCTTGGAAAATTGACTTTGTGTTTGTTTACATACGATTTTAAAGCGCTGCACTGGAGAGGTTTTCTGTAGAGGTAATGGCATATTCACACTTTTTTCTTTTTAATTTAGAAACACCATGGGACGTGTTACCGGAGGTGATGAGTGCAGCCCCCAGTGGTACTCCCTGCGGGGGGCTTCTGTCTATAGGTGGGCAGTTGCACCTGCCAGAAAGAGGGTCCAACATCCTATTTAAAAATATCATAGCAAAAATGACAGACTCATCAATTTGGTACTTAACTATTAGGAATAAAATATTCTTGCCTGACACCCTTTCTATTTTTTAACCTGAGGTCTTGGAGGCTTGTTTTTACCCTTTTCCCTTCCCTCTTGTATTCCCCGCCTATAATCAGTTTACACGCATCCGACTTAAGTTTTCCCTGACCAATGCAAAGTGTTATATTTTTAACTAAGTGGTTGCACGGAGCTCAATTCTTTGTGTCTTGCTGGTTGCTGCGGTCAAGTGAGTCCATTTGAAGTTGGCACTTTGGTGAGGTGGTTAGTTGGTCGGGTGGAGGAATAAAGGGAGCAGGGGTCTTGAATCATTTAAGTGAGGTCTGAGTCAGTCAGGGATGATCGCGGTTGATCATTGTTTCTGAGCACAAAATTTGTTTGGAGGATAGGCACTTCGAGGCAGTGAGCAGGCAGTCATTGCCACGATGGTTCGTTCCCCGGATGTATATGACGGTCTTTGCAACCCGGCATCATGATGGATGCACCTGACTGTAGTTTCGTCTATAGAGGAGCGAAAAGGTTCCTAGTGTGAATATGCCCTAAGGGTTGTGTTGGTCATTTACCTACGTTGTTATATAACTTTTTCCCTAGTTTGTTTAAACTTCGAAGGGATTTTGGGTGGGGGCAAGACTCGACCTGAGGGTGAGGGCTCGAGACCAGGAAGCTTCTGCTTTTTGCGGTGCATTTGTACTACATTTTGCCTTGGGTACTGGCCCCTAATAAAATTTTCTCTCTTGGAAGAGGAAAAAAATAAAAAATAAAAAATCTTGTTGTAGTCAGATGTATCGCAGTACACACCTATAAGTTTGGCAATGATGTCAAAGCAGCGGGTCCCCTGATTTGTTCCCTTTCGTTTATTTTTATTTTTTTCTCAATATTTTCTAATGTATTACCTTTTTTTTTCTTTAAGGGAAAATTCAAAATTGCATTTGTACCCCACTTAAATATGGGAATACCCGCTATGCCCCGTCCCAGCGCCAACTTCCACCTATACCCGGAAAACTGCCGGTGGAAATTATTCGCATGCCCAAGACTGAGGTGGACTCATGTTGGTACTGCAAAACTGCAGTTATAACTAAGAGAAGGTTAACAACAGCTGTATTTTTCATCACCACTTCAGGACACCCTTCACCACTTGAGGATGCAACCTGCCTAAACAGGTGGTTTTCAGGGTTTTCGGACCTTTCACCACTTTAGGATCATTTAGGTATAAAAATCATGAATGATCATGAAGTGGTGAAAGCTTCGAAGAATCTGAAAACCATCTGTTTAGGCAGGCTGCATCCTCAAGTGGTGAAGGGTGGTTTTCATGGTCTTCGGACCTTTCACCACTTCAGGACCATTCAGGATTTTCAGACTGCCAAAAACTCTCACTTGACCATTTCAGGACACTCTTCACCACTTCAGGATGCAGCCTGCCTAAACAGGTGGTTTTCAGCGTTTTCGGACCTTTCACCACTTCAGGACCATTTAGGATTTTCAAACTGCCAAAAACTCTCATTTTAAAATTTTCATTCATGAATTTTCAGCAACTCGATAACCGCTTCTGTTATAACTGATTACCGGAATGCACAAATTATGGACATACCCAACCAAATTGTGGGCGTACTTGGGACTGAGGTGGACTGGTTAAATTATTCAGATACCCTACTACCGGATGGCTGAAATCATGCTCATGCCCAGCAACCACTGGGCCCTAATGGGCATGCGCATAATTTTGTGGTCTGCCATCCAAGGTCTGCCTCTGGCTGTGGGTACACCCGCGATTTTGCCAGCCCGTTTCTAGGCATGGGCATAATTTTGTTGCCTAGAACTCGGGGTCTGCGGGACTGGGTATGCCTACAATTTCGCACAGGGAAAAAGTCGGGTGCTATGCAAAGTTGAACGGGGTCCGGGTATATATGCAAGTTGAGCGTGGGTACTTGGTATAGTAGGTATTCCCATTTTTAAGTGGGTTACAAATGCAATTTTTTTTTTTTTTCAAGTCAAGGGTATTATTGTTGGACTAACCATCCCAAGTAAATTGAATCATGTGTTTAATCTGACACCGGGTGGCCTTTTCAGTCCACGGTAGCCCTATTCCCACTAGGGAACCCCCTGTGGACAACCGGTAGCAGAGGGATCGAGCATCATCTGAGTGGCCAATCGCTATGCAGGTTGTGTCTCCCTGATTACCCCTCCCCCTATGGACATCAACACAAATTGCTTTTAATGCAAGTTTGGGGCACCATTAGGCTATCTCGAGATGGCGGTCGTTGTCGGTGCGAATACCCTTACAAAAGTGTCCGCCCTGTTTTTTGCAGACAACAGGAAATAAGTTTGATTTAAAGTTTAGGTATACCGTGCGAGGCGGGCTATGTCTGTGGTCTACGTTGGCTAGATGGTTGAATAGATTAAAGAGTGTGGGGACGCACGGATTTGACGCGCGCGTGATCTTTCTATGTGTGGATTGAAGAGTCGATGAGGTCGCCGGCCAAATTTTCATTTTTGACTAAACTATGATTAAAAAGATTATATTTCGTTAACCGATTGCGATTGTCTGTGACTTCGGCATACGTGCGGAGGGCGACGTCGACAATACAGTGAGTTTTGAAGACATTCGGTAAATCCCCGCGTCGCACAATATTTATTTATTTAGCTGTCCGTTAGAATTAGACCCGGCCTTGGGCCTAACACTAATGGTATTGGACTCTAACCGAGAGATTCAGGGGTCAAGACCGAGTGGCGGCGCTGGAATATCAGAATAGCGCAAAGGGACCGAGGGGTTGAGGGCTCGGCGGGGCTATCTCCCTCGGCTTTGTTGCTGGCGAAGTCGAAATGGTACTAGCGGTTCCTTATTTTTATTCGTCACTCGACAATTAATTTTTCCTAAATATTTTATTATTCATCGTCACTACTTTTATTTTTACGTTTCAGTTTTGTGAGACAGGCGCGACGTCGTTTTTAGGGGTCGTCGCGACACTTGAGGACCTTGAGCGCACGCCCTTATAGTTGACCCGCGGGTTCTCGCGTGTTCGGCATGTCGAAGAGATCTTTCCTGGCCTGTTTGTCTGGAGAAACGAACCGAGGAGTCCGGCGTGCCTGCTCGCCGGTGGGTGATTCAACCTACGAGGTGGAAGAAAACCTGGGTGGTGCGGGCCTTTGTGGGTGTGCCGCCCACCAGTCGCGAATCGGCCGAGGAAGATTGCACTGGGGCTCGAGAGAGAGACAGGCAATGTCCGGTAAGAGTGGTCCAAGGCACTGCGGGGAGGTCGTTGTCGGGACTGTTCACCAGGTGACGCCCTCCTCCACCCCGGTCTTCACTAGGACCGGGCCCGACCCACCCAGGCTCGCGTTAGTCTTGGAGCAAGTCCGCGCCCCTGACCCGTGACCGCTGTCTGTGTGTGAATTGCCTATTGAGTGTCCGCAGGGTGGAGGGCTCTGCCTGGGCAGAACAACCAAAGGGAATACGGATGGAAAACTGGTCGGGTCGTTTACCAAGCGGTTCCCCTCGAAGCTCCCTCAGATAGAGGATGAAAGCTACTGGGCAGGGCACTATGAATCTGCGGTATCGGGAGCGACAAGGTATGGGAGTTGCGTTAGCAGCAAGGGAGGTAAAGCAAAGAAAGAGGAAAACGAATCCGGACAAAGGTCAAGCGAAAGCGCAAAAGGAGTCGTTCGCTCTCACGATTCGCCATCCTAGTTGTTGCCTTCACGTTGTGTTGCTTGTAATTCCGGCCATGGAGGTAAAGTATGGCTGGAAAAAAGAAGGAGTGAATCTGGCGAGACCTCGCGCTAGGTACATTCGAGATGAAAAACGAAGATGGTGAAGGCGGTTTTGAGTCGGGCGGAGTGAAGGAGTTGAAGCCCGACCGTTTCCGGATGAAATCGGGTAGGAGATGGTGGTAATTGTAGGTTCTGAAGTAGGGCGAGTGGGATACTAGAGTCATATTTGGACTTACAATACTGGTTAAGGCAGTAGGAAGGAAGGGAGCGTCGAGGGAGAGTCGGGTATGGCGAAAGCGAGTGTGCACGAGATGAAATGTTTGTAACTCGCTCGATTCCCAATGAAATTGAGCGAGATAGGACTCAAATCGGGGGTTTTCAGCCCTGGCGACCCTGATTCCGAAGTCAGAATCAGCAGAAAGTTAGTAGATTAAGAGGTCAGTAAAGAGAAGTTTGCGCTAGGCTATGGCGAAGGAGAAGAGAAGGAGGGTTAGAACACTCCAATCTTACACATTCCTCGTCAGAAACGAGCGGGGGAGGATCTGAATCCGGGCTTTTCGGGGTGGGCAACTCCGATACAGAAGACAGAATGGGCAGAGAGTTAGTAGAGTGAAAGTTAGTAACAACAGAAAAATTTCCCAGAATTAAATAATCATTCTATAGTAAAATTACATTCTAAATTTTAAATTTTTATTCTATCTTAAAAAATGTCATTCGAATTTTAAAATTTTTCATCTTACTTGAAAATTTTCCTTCCAATAATGGGGTATCCGTTCTTATTTGAACTACATGCTAGAGATGGAATGAAAGTCTTGATGAGTTCATGAAATATTTTAATTGGACTGTCATTCTAAGTAAGGATATTCAGTCATAAATAGGTTAATCCAATCTAAATAAGAAGATATTTGTTGTAGTAGAATGAAAATTTAATTAAAACATTTCATAAACTCATCTAGACTTTCATTCCATCTTGAACAAATAGATGTAGCTGGAAGGGAAAACTCATATTTAGACGGGGACTTATCAAATAAAACTGAAAATTTTATAATTGAACGAACATTGGAATGCTAATGTATAAATATGAAGGTTTTTTTTCTAATGGATTTTTTTTTAACTTTCATTTCTCGTTAGATTTTTTATGTTGAAGAGTAAGGGGTGCGTGACGATGTGTGGAAAAGAGCGAAGGGGAAATTCGAGATAAAAGATTCCGCCTGTTAGTTAACAAAACGGGTGATCAAAGAGTCAAATCGGGGCATTGCGAGTTCAATGGGAGTCATAATCTGGCCGATGGAGCGTAGGTTCGGGGGCTATGGCGATAGAGGCTGGACGTGAAGAAGAACGACAAGAGCCATAGAAACGGAGAATAGAAAAGGAAGACGAATTTTACGGGAAGATAGGAAAAAAAACGCGTATATCGAGACCCCACTTTTTGGATCGTTGTCATGCATGAGCGCGCGCATGAGCGGGAATGGCTCAGATCTTGTCCTTTCGCGTCGGCGGGTCCGTGGTGAGCGGTCTTGTTGGCGTATCTATCCTATCCCCCATGCATGCAACTACCCTTCTTTGCAAACATCATCATTCCGGGTGAGATCTGGCCATTACACGCATATCCATGCCATTGGGTAACGGAAGAAAGGAAATGGAGCAACCGCTCCGGCGTCGAGAACCAACACATCATAACATACACAAGAATCAAAGGCTGGCAATCGAACAAAAACATACACGATGAACATATCCAGCCAGATCCGGAGTTATCGCGCAACGCAGAAGGATACTAGAAAGTGACGAAATTTGGATTAGCACCACTGAGCAAAACAAAAATGGGAAACTCAAAAGACCACTTGAGAAGGGGTGAGGGAAGGGCGCAAGTTCACGCGACAACACACAAGAAACAGAAAATTCATGCCGATTCACTATGACATCCGAAATTGCTGCAACAGAATTGGCCAATGTTGGAATAAAAAATTATACAGAAGGTTGGAAGAAAGACGTCATCCCACGCACATTTATTCTCTCTCTCTCTCTCTTCCTCTCTCTCCACACCACTCCCGATGCGGGCAGTCCATCACCTCGCATCAACACAGAGTTGTCACCCCGCTTGGTCCGAAAATGCAAGCCAGGTTCGCCTGTGCGCCACAGTCCGTCGAGGCCCACACATCAACCCTGCATACTCAGCGCCAACTCGTTGGATCGCCCAACTCTCTCGTCTACTCACCTCCTAAGCAGACTCGTTAGCCGATCTTCACTGACCGCCCTAACCTCCAAAAATTCATAGAGAGCAAACTAATCTCACTTGCGAAATTTATAGCGTGCATGCTTGCGCGAGAAACCCGGGATTATGCCTAAGTGAGAGGAAGGGAAAGAGTAGGAAGTGCCTACGTCTGCATGGACAAGCCGCGACGTGGGGGATGCAGCCGCACTCCAGGCATCGATCCGATCATGTACTCGCTCAAGCCAATTAGAATGGAGGACGAGGTATGCACGACAGAGAGGGAGAAGGCGGGGAAACACGAGATAATCAAGAAGGAGTGTAGTTACAATCATGCCCGCCAAAAATTATAGTTACACGCAGGATTAAGGCCGCGATACAGTCAGAGCCCAATCCCCACTGCGGTGAGAGGTGCGCAAGCAAGAAGCGTGGCACAACAAAATTTTAGAGTACCTAAATTCCTAGTCTAAATCCTATTTGCAAAAAAAAATTCCGAAAAGACAGAAAAACAATTCTGAGAGCCCGTGGGGGCTCGACGTTAGTTGTAAATTTGAAAAACGACATTCCCGCGCGCTGATCGCGACAAAATTCCCATCTCCCTCAGCATAACAAGAAAGAAGCTATGACAACCGTTATTTATCACGCTCGCTAAGGCGCGATCACCCAATTGCCTGCCCAGGACTTTCCCGACCCTGGTCCCGAAAGCCAAAAAAAAAGAAGCGAGGGTATCCATGCAACTTGCCCAACCGACCCATACCCATGCACTCCAGCCGACCAACTAGTCCCCAACCCCCGAGCCGCTTCGCGCAGAAAGTCGCGCGATTACAGAGAATAGTTCGTCACATATGTGACGCCCAGGGATTTCCAATCTTGAGCAAGCTCCTGCTTGCTCTCTTATCAGGCGCCAACCCGTGATCCGAGGATCGACGTGGCACTTACCGTAAGGTCCAAGTGTGGAAGTCATCCGTCGTGGCATTCGTACTCTCAATCCTAAACGTTACCCGGGAAAAGCAATCTAATGACGGGCGGAGGCGGTGCTGGATGGACTTGCGGAAGGGGAGGCATGAAGCAACGAATCTCTCTGTCGCCTGTCGGGAGCAGGACATAGTAGACAGTGCGATGGATACGGGGAAAACCTGGGTGTCGACGCTGGTGAGGGAGGAAGGCGAGGTAGTCCGGGTAGAGAGTGCAGAGAGTGCGGCGGATGGCAGCGTGGAAATCTTCATAGTCTTAGCACGCGGGGATTGTGCATGTGATCATGCAATAAAGCTCTGTATTATTAAATTCCTGCCAATCTACGCTACAGAGAAGGACGTGAAGGGGGAAAGAGGTGAAGAGGGAGCGAGTGGTTGCATGTGGGAAGATAGTGACCAGGAGGCGAGTGGAGTAGAGAAGGTGGAAGAGGGAAGGCGGGAAAGGGTGCCATTCGTCAGGGAATAGGGGTCGGCCTATGAGCTAATAAAGGGTGAGAAAGTCACGGGGACGGCGGGGTAATGACCGGGGACGAAGCCCGAGCGCCCGCATCTCGACGTAGGTGAAGGCTGGGTCGGGGAGAGGATTGAGCCGGTAATTCACTTCTTCGGCGAGAGAAGGTTAACAACAGTCGTATTTTTCATCACCACTTCAGGACACCCTTCACAACTTCAGGATGCAGCCTGCCTAAACAAGTGGTTTTCAGGGTCTTCGGACCTTTCACCACTTCAGGACACCCTTCACCAATTCAGGATCCAGCCTGCCTAAACAGGTGGTTTTCAGGGTCTTCGGACCTTTCACCACTTCAGGACAATTCAGGTCTGAAAATCTTGAATGGTTCTGACGTGGTGAAAGCTCCGAAGACCTTGAGAACCACCTGCTTAGGCAGGCTGCATCCTGAAGTGGTGAAGGGTGGTTTTCATGGTCTTCGGACCTTTCACCACTTCAGGACCATTCAGGATTTTCAGATTGCCACAAACTCTCACTTGACCACTTCAAGATACCATTCACCACTTCAGGACGCAGCCTGCCTAAACATGTGGTTTTCAGGGCCTTCAAACCTTTCACCACTTCAGGACCATTCAGGATTTTTAGACTGCCCAAAACTCTCACTTCAGAATATTCATTCCTGAATTTTCAGCTACTCGATAACCGCTTGTGCTGGATTAAGCGCCAGATCACCCTGCAGCATTTGCAGTGGTGGCCCTTCTGATTCCTCGATCAGCCGCTTGCCTTATGCCACTGCCCGTCTTCTCTGTGCCACGACCTCTTTCTCCTCCCTACTCATCTCGGAAGGACCACTCAACCCGTTTCCTCTTCAAACTCCTCCCGTTTTGAGCTGGCCTCTTCAGACTCGGCGTCCTCCGATTTGTGATAATTGGGATCGTCCGACCCAGCCTCCGATTCTTCCTCCTCAGGCGTTTCCTCTCCTTCCGTGTACTGAAGATGATCGTCCTCCTGGATCTTTTCCTCGATTGCTTCTTCTTCCTCTTCTTTGGCTTCCTCACTAGTTTTTCCTACCTTCACTCGCCGGATGAGAGGGTCCCTGAAGGAGAGATCAGTGACGTCGATGACCAGGTAAGGCCCTCGGAGGGACAGTAGCAATTATCCCTATCAAGGTCCGTGCACGTAGACCATAGGAGATGGGGGACAAAGGTACGAGCGAGCGTCGCCGTCCCCAACCTTTCGTCGCAGCGCGAGAGGATCTCCAAAGGCAGAGCGTCCAGGTTGGGCCAAAAACACCAGCAACTCGTCCGTAATCGAATCGAGGTGTCCGTCGTGCACTTCCCCGAAGAGGATCCCCATAAGCTCTCCCTCTGTGTCCGTCCTTCAGGCCTGGATGACTAATAACTCCACCTCGTCGTTCGGGATCTTGTCCTCCTCGCTCTTGTCAACAGGCTCTGCACAATGGAAGACGACTTCGAGGAGGTAAAAGTTGAGTGCCATATAAGCGTGCCACCACTGTGCCCACTTGGCCTCGTCCAGAATCGACACGTCCAACTGCCTAATTCTGAAGGATAGAGCGGGGTCCACAGCAGACTGCCAAAACGTAGGAGTATCGGATGGAAGACCAAAGGTGGAGAGGCAGTAACGGTTTATTGAGGCCGGGCTGAAGGACGAAGCTCCGGGAGGAGGACCTTTGACGTGGTGGAGACCCGAAGCTGGAGATCGATGTCGTTGGCAGTCACGACGCGATCGCGTGACCGAGCTTGTAATCGCACCCACGCAGTCGTGATGTTCGTTGCCCAGCCCCGCAGTTGCCGGACGATCTCGGTATGCCTCGCCAGATGCAGTGTTGTGATGTCGCCTGTAAAGACGACAACGACGGACATGTGGCTCTCGCCGGGTGGAGACAGGCGTAGGAAGGCCGACACCTCGGCCTATACACGTGCCGCCTCAGACTGCATGAATCGGAACTTTGTTGCCTCGTGAATGGCCGCTGTACTAAAGAAGGTCGTGAATCGAAGAAGATCTGGGCTCAGTCGAGGACGCTGTACTTGCCGGATTGCAGAGATGGCTCCCCCTGGCACCATTAGCCGCTCGCTGATAACTTGTTCGGTGGAAAAACTCATGGCGATGGCGAGGGAGACGAGGGCTGAGAAGAAGAGGGATCAAGGTAGTCCAGATGGTCGTCTTCCTCCTCACTCTCGAGGGACGACGTGGATGGTGGAAGAGAAGGGGAAGATGGGAGAGGGCGAAGGTAGGACACATGTCGAATGATCAGGCGAGTCGATCGACTTCCCGACACCTCTGGCGCGAGCCGCACCGTGTTCACTCCACTAGGACCGAGCTCCACTACGTGAAATCGCCCGAAGAATCGTGGCGCTAGCTTACCCTGGCAAGCACATTTCCTCACCTGCACTATGTCCCCAAACTTATACTGGGAGGGAATGAGAAGTACGTACCTGCAGTGTATGTAAGTGAGTACCGCAGCAACATGTACATCGGCATGTATCCACCCATGTCTTAGCGGAGGGAACGCTATTATTTTGCCTGGTGGTAAGCAGCTTCGTTCCAACTATGGTTGTCTCCATCCAGTGATCGTCCTATTCTTCTAGCTCATGATTGTGGTCACCGTCTTTAATCACGGTGTTCTTCAGCTCATTGCAGTAGCCCATTCCTCGTCGCAGTTACAGTAGGATATCGTGCACCCTCGGCAACTGCTTCCTCACATAGATGTGGGATGGAGCGGGTGAACATGGTCGGAGTAACGGCTAGGTGTTTTGGATAATGCAGGAGAGAGAACAAAATGAGGGGGGGGTTACGTACTTTGGTGCAGGGCAATAACGTACCTTCCCACGTCCTAACGGGAAGTTTATTCTCAAGGGTTTGATGGCGGGTGAAGCAGCGGAATAGGCGCACTCGGGGAATGCTCAACAAGGGGAGAAAAGAGAGGCGCGGAGATATCGATGAACTGGGTATTGCGCAACAGAGGATGGACAACTAGCCAAACAAAGACCCGACTCTGAGGATTTAAAACCTGATGAATTGGACCACGGGTTCAGGCTTTGGGGTTGAAGACTTACCTCTTGATTAGCTCACAGTCCGTCCCACTGTGCGGAAGGCGTGAAGGTCGAGCTACGAATCGAAGGCGATAAGTTACCAAGTCCTTGGAGTAAGGCTCACCCTGATTTCTGCTCGGCCGTTGATCGAAGTAGTGGGTGGCTCAGCCTCTTCCTGCTTTGGCTTTAAGAGAAATAACCAGAGCGAGAACCATACATGTTCCATAAGTTTGGGTGGTCTTGGTCCAATGTCACGCACATGTTGGAACCAGAGGGTTAGAACTTGGTTATACCTTACTACTATTTTATCTATGAACAGCCTAGTCAGACAGGGTTCCATTAGTTTGGGTGATTTGACTATAGCTTCTCACCAACTGAAGAGAGTACTAATTAAGAGTAAAATTTGTGGTACGAAGGGGCAGACTGAATCTTGAGCTAAATATGATCGGTTCAGTTATATGTTACCTCAAAAGACTAAGTAAAGATAATTATATAAAACTTGGATGCTTAAACAGTTTAGGGCGACTATGGTGGCCTAGTCATATGCCCAAAAAAGAGAAAAGTTATTGTGCCATGTGTTTGTGTATACTCCAAGGCTAAGCTAGACATGTTCCATAAGTTTGGGTGATCTAGCTTTATGCCCTATGTAAGCTGGGTATAAAGGAATAAATCATTGAGTGATTATAAACTATTGTTTGACAATATGACTTTGGGATGGTGAGAGTACTTACATTTGTGGTTTGGCTTGCATATGGCTGAGTGAGATCACTACTTAGTCTGATATTCAATTTGATAGGTAGTTGCTTTAGTTGCTCGCCACGTGCTAGAGCCATAAGAGCAAGTTTCAATTCCTGCATTTTCTGAGCTAAGTTTATTTTACTTAGGTCAATTCCTGCATTTTCTGTGATCTTTTATTATACTTGGTATTGTATAAATCTTGGTAAGTTATTTTCTTTACGGAAAACGCTGCCGAGATTTCTACAAAACCAAGGAGGTAATCAAATTTTATCTTTCCAAAGTTCAACTTGTCTGACTTTTATATATGACTTAGTAAAAATTTGGAGAGTCTCATTTTCTAAAGGGAGTGTTACCCAACTTTTTGCTAATTCGGGGAGTTAGACAAAATTGGACCTTGAGAAGTCAAAGTGACTTTAGATTCTGGACGCAGCTTTGTATAAATCTTGGATTAACACTTTTCTAAAGGGGGCGTTGCCAAAATTTTTACAAATATAAGGAGTTAGTTAAATTTTGTCTTAGTTGAACTCAAGTTTGCTCTGGGTTTCATATCTGACTTAGTAAAAATCCGGAAAGATTTATTTTCTAAAGGGAGTGCTGCCTAAATTTTTACTAATTAAGGGAGTGAAACAAAATTTGACTTTTCAGAATTAGAGATTGTTTCTGATTTCATATTTGAGTTAGTATAAGTTATGAGAAGACATTTTTCCTACGGGAAGCGCTGCTGAAATTTTCTTAGTTTAAAGGAGTTGGATTATATTTGGACAGGTGGCAATCCTAGCAGTCCCATCTATATAGAGAAGACTCTGTCAGGGTCTACCTTTCTTTGAACACTTGCTTAGAGGTAGACTTAGGTTTAGTTAAATAAAATGATTTTGAGCAAAATGGTGATATGAAAATTATTCTTCATGGACTTATAGATTTAGTTTGGGGATTGGTATGTCTTGTGTTACAGGTCTTCTTTATCAATTGATTCAGGATTTGGGCTAGATTCAGCTCGATTCTACAAGGATCATCTTTTGCTATCACTGATAACAGGTCGGTTGCCGATTCGTTGGTTTAGGATTAAACTCCAATCCACTCTTGTCACTTAACCTAAAGGCTTCAGCCTTGTGATTTGAACTGTTTTGTTGTATTTTCGCCCGGACTTTATTTAAATGGTCATTTAAAGAAAAGTACTGAGTATTTTATTTTGAGGAGTTGCACGAGAGTGAGGCTTGCATGGTTAAAACGAGGGGTATGAGTGCAGAGAATGGTTGAAGTTGACCCTGTGTAGTGCATGGACTTTGGGTTGAATCTTTGGTGTGATTGCAAGTATGTTTGGTGATTCAGACTTTCGATTTGACTGTTTTCGCTCACATACATATATACAGGGTTGAGAGGAGTCTCACTGTGATTGTGAAAAGTGATCGTCACATATTTATAACCCCTATATATATATGTAAATAAATATGTCTTAAGTGTTTCGTCCGGTCTACTGTGATGGCGCATAAGGGTTAAACAGATTATGTTTTTGAGAGAAAAGAGAGATCCCTTGTTATCCTTTGCTTTTTAAAATTTTATAGTTAGGCGTCGTAGTCTGTGGCAGCCGTCAAAGTCAAACCCCTTGATATCTTTCCAAACCCTAGATAATGTAACTGGTATCCAGGGCGATAAGAGACAATTGCCACCACAGGTATGAACATGTGTACCACCCACTCTCCACAGGGTGCAGATGAGGGTGTGGTTCTCAACCTCACTTGGCGGGTGTCCAGCATCGAGAGATCAATCCCCCAAGGCGCGTCACGGTGTAAGCCGACACTTGAGTGTCGAATGTGACCCTCGAGATTAATGAGGACCACATGAGTACGGGTACTACATAGTACGTCATCACTGCAACTATTTGCATTGCGAGTCGATATGAGTTAGCCCCACGACTGCTTGCATATGCTTGCACTGCGAGTCGATATGAATTAGCCCCGCGTCCGCGTGGTTTTATACTTAGTCTCGCGCGCAACGATTATCCGATTTTCGCATCGAAGAAGTTATAGGATGGTTACTAAGGGACTAGGAGTGTTGTCACGTTGTTTGTTCTGTGTCGTTTTGTGTATGTGTATGCGTGTGTGTTTTTATTTTTATGTTCTTTAGAGTGGTGTACGTGTGGTCTGTGGGATGCGTCCTAGTCGACCGACGACGAGTCTCGCTTGAGACCTCAGTCCCCCAAGGCGTCGGTTCATGTGTGGGTCCGATAAAGGCGTAAACCCCCGTGTACCCCCTATGCTACAGGGAACGAAGAACGCCCTCGGTTGGTCCATCTCTGCGATTGCAGCTGATTAACTTTCGTACTGTGGGCTGGTAGCTCGGTGGGGATACGCCCACCGAAGGGAGGTGACAGTTTTCGTAAGGTGGAGGTAAGTCGTGCCTCGTGGAGGCCCTATCCTGTCGTAGGGGCTCGCAAGAGGTATGGTTGACGCACTCGGCCGGAGCGGCTTGCGGAAGCTCTATTATGTATTCGTGACGAGGATAAGACCAACTCCTGCGTGACGTGGTTGGGAGGGTCCCGCCCCGTTTTGTGCGGTGCCTAACCGATGCATTCGACACCGTGAAGCATGCCCGAGAAGGTACACGAGGCCAATGGGGATCAAACCCATGACCTCCTGAATGCCACTTTCGTGCCACACCAACTGAACTAAGCTGCTGGATGATGTATTACTTATCATAGCAGCGGGACCCCTGATTTTTCCTCAATGTTGTCCTATGTATTAGTTACCATAGCAAAAAGGACACAACCATTTCAAACGGTGGGGCCTGGGACCTTGTATGACGTTCAACCTCACGTACTATCCTGCTTTCCTGTCAGCTCAAAAAAGGGGCCCGAAAAATGGCAAAAATTTGGTGTGATAAGGATTTTTGGAAAAATTGAGTGTGGAGACACAGACAGAACTGAAATCTCCCAAGTGGTCCCAAATATGGAACGACAAACAATGCAGAGGTTAATAAGGCGGGTTTGGTAACGGTTGCTTAATCCCAAAAAAGTATCTTTGAACTTCAATGTACGTGGGGTGATGCCTCTTTTGGGATTGAAAGGGAGGGGGAACCCACGTTGGATCCCGGTTTGGAACAAGGGACCGACGTTGCTCGCCTTAGAGCTTCGAATCCGAGTCGAAGGGTCGAAATCTTACCACTTCTGCTTGTAGTCTTCTACACCACGTGTCCGATAGTGAAAGCGATCTGTGCGGCAACAATTGTTGCACACTGTGCGGGGCTAATGAGGTGCAACAGTCGGTCACAAGAGGACAATCAAATCGTTAGAAGGAAGTAACATAGAGTAAGGAGGAAAATGGGTATAACTATCACAAAGCCAACATTTCCAAATCCCGAGTAGTGGGTTTCCAATGGAAGTAATAAGAGTTGCCTATCTTGGCAACAACTTCTCATACATCCCACTTGTAGACATGTATTATGTCCTCGTTGTAAGGGAAGGGCCGTGGCCAGGGAGGCTCGAGAAGTTGATGTCCCGATGGTTCAACTGACTTAGTCCACATGGTCGATACACGCGCATCCATCATTCACATAAGACGACTAACTTAGAGTATCCTTTTAATTTCGGTGTTCCTTAGGAAACTAATAGAAAAGTTCCAGAAGACGTTTTTTCGGGCTCAAGGAGTGGGGATGTATCCCAGGGGATGTCAATATAAATCCCTAAAAAAGATACACGACAATCAATATTCTTGGCGGTAAGAAGAGTGAGATTTTGCTAGAAAAAGCACCTACTAAAAAAAAAATATATGAACAAGAGAAATGGAGAGCAGAGTTACACGTTTTCATTGACTGAAAAGTGACGAAGTTCCTCTCTTAGTCTCTGAGAGAACATTAAAACGAAAAGACATCCACCATGAACCAACATTTCCAAAAAAATCGTTAAAAAGGAAAGACAAACCCAAGCCGCATGCATTTATCAATAGACACACCTCAATGTTGGTCCTTGTGCTTCAACGATCATGGCTCAACAAGATCTTTGAGGGCACGAGGATGAGAACTTACATTCATAGACACACACATCATAACGCACCCACCATCCACACAAGGCGGTATACCTACGATCATACATCCATCATGCATTCATAGAGGGGGAGACAAGAGAATGTACACTTACTTAGAGGTGGAAGAAACCAGAGCGTACCGCCATGCACTTAGCTTCCAAAATGTATCTCAGAAAGAAAAGAAACGAGGCGTGCGGCCTTCTGCTCTCAAGTCATGGCCCCAAGTCATCCAACCAGTAAACTCCTCTGACCCTGTTCGAACATTAACGGTCCCGCCCACCATATGTCTAACGCTTAGATCCAGCGATTGTAACCCCGTCCGCTCAACTCCTGAGCAAATTCGCCCAGATCCTACAATCCATTGCTGACGAGAACCAAAAACCAGTCGAAGCAAAAAGGTAGAGCAGAATAAGACCAAGAAACACTCAAAGCAAAAACGAGAAAGGCCGCAAATGAAGGGGAAGAAAAATGGTAATGATAGATAAAGAAAACACGAAGAAGGAAGAATGGGAGATAGGGCAAAGCGAGAGAAGGAGGAAGCTTGCATACACATCGTTGACATAAACAAAAAGGGCACCGACACAAGTATGCCGCGTCCGCCTGAGGACGTGCACAATTCCTAAAACTAATTTAAGATTGTAGAATAATTTAAATGCAAATTTCAAAAACGAAAGGAAAACACACGAATTCTTGCATAGATTATATTTCTTCAGAAGATTCACTGGACTTTTCGAGATGAATTATGAACGATTGCACAAAAAAAGACACATCACCAAAAAATCTGCGCACTGATTTTGGAAATTCTCAAATGCCGAAACGAATTTCAGCTCGCCTACTAAGGCACACATAATTCCTACGTAAAAAGTTACAAAAAGGAAAGCAAAATTTCGACGTACAAAAAACACTTCAAAATTAAAAGACATTGGACGACCAGTAAACCCACATATCTTTCCCGATGCTTGATTACAACGAAAAACGAAAGAAACTAAAGGGTCGCCGACAAAATTGGGGGAAGGTTTAGAAAAGCAAGAAGGGAGGCATTCAAGAATTCGTTGGGATGCATAGGCTCGCACATCACATATGTGACACTTGGGGATTCCAAAACTGTGCGATCTCCTAATTGCATGCAACTACCTTCGTCGTATGAAACATAAAAGAAAAAGTTCTGGAGAAAGAAAGATTATGCCGATTTCGCGTATCAGTAAGTAGAGAAAAGCGCATATGACCAAGAGATAGAGATCTTTGAGGATCGAGATTCAGAGTGTCTGGTTGTCTTCGAGACGACACCATCATGATATCGATAATCCTCGAGGATTTCCTGGATTGCTTGCTCACATAGGATCTTTTCGATTGTATTCGACTAGGAGGGGGGAAGGCATCAGGGGGGGCTAATGAGAAGGGAGCGGAGGGAAATGATCACTCGCGGTGTCGTGACGATCGACGAAGTGTACGATATGATGAACGAGGGGAAAACAATGATTGAGCCGGAGGAGGGAAGCAAGGTATTTGGCGTAAAGGGTGAGGGTGGTGCGAAGAGTATTATCGCGTATGGATTCATAATCATCAGTTGCACGGAAAATTTTTGAGACGATGTAATAAAACTCTAGGTGGTTATATTGGCTCCGTGCAATACTAAAGAGAAGGATATAAAGAAGAAAGGAAGAGACAAATCTTGAAAAAAAAATGGAGATTGACTTCACACGAAGGGCGAGTGAAAAAATGTTGATAGAAGAAATTGTTGGCGAAGATGAGGTAATAAGGGGGAAATTTGATATAAGGAAGGGTGGAGAAAGAAAGAAAACCAAGTGGGGGGCGAAAGAGAGGACGTGGATGGAGCGCTTGAGCGAGGAGACGTACGGGGACGAATCACGGAGGGGACGGCTGAGGTGGGAGAGGGTGAGTGAGATAGATATCGACCATGGGAAAATTTCATGCCCTCACGGAAATGACTAGCACTCTCGGGAAGGTTGAGGTTCTGGCGGAACCCACCAGTCTGGTTGGCCGTGAGCACGTCGATGGTTCCTCGTGATGCGGGAGTTGCGACCAATCTTCACGTCGATCGAACGATAGCTCTTTTCTTTTTTTACTCTCCAATTGCTCAATCTCTAGTTTTGCCTCTTCTTCTGTTGTCCGTTCGATCGCCTTGTCGTCTTTTGGGATCTCACCGCATCGAATGTGAATATCTGAGAAATCCAATTTAAAATTTGTTGGTGGAAGATTGTCCAAATCCAGGAAGCCCCACGTGGCAGGATTGTGCGCGACTATATAGTCTCGTGTATCCTCCGTAGACCCAGCCCAAACGATAGCAGGGGCAAGTCTTCGCTCCAGTGTTATCGACGTTGTTTGCTCTGGATCACGTGGATTGAAGGACATGATGTCGATAGGAAGATGGTTGAAAATTTACGCCAAAAACACCAAGATTTTGTATGCTATGATTGCTCTCCCTCCCTTTTTCACTTCCCCAACGAGCAACCCGGATCTCCCTGTTTCCCACACTTGAAGGAGCAAAAGAGTGATCTCATCAGGGAGAACCGCTTCTCATTGTCGATCGTACTGCGCCCAATGCGCCACCAACGGAAGCATGCAGCAACTGACCGTCACGAGACTATTAAAACAACTTTGATTAAAGTGCGTAGATCGAAAAAGAAGAGTTTGAATATGACAGATTTCCAGAGAGAGAAAAGGATAGACCCAAAGGGCCACAACAAAGGAAGGTTAAAGGGGAGGGAAAAAGTTAAAAAACTGATTCATCGACGAGGAGGATGAAAAGATCTGCGAACAAAAAGTATTGGTGCGTGAAGATTTGTAGGATTGGAGTGCACGAAAAATGTGTCAATACATTTTATCCCCACCACTTGATCACTCGATCATTCCAATCGTTGTTGCCAATCCGTCACTAGCTCTCGACCCCACTCGTATGGAGTTTGTGTCACCTCCAATCGTTGAGACGTTGTAGAGCACATCGGTCCCACAGGGGGACCCTCCCAGCCGCGTCACGCAGGAGTTTTGCAGGATTTTTTTGCAACGGAGCTTTCGCCGCTCCAGCCGAGTGCGTCAGTTGTACCTCTCGCGATTCCTTATGACAGGATAAAGGTATGACAAGGCACACCTTACTTTTATCCAAGGGGCTGTCACCACCCTTGGACAGACGTATCTTCGTCGAGCTACCAAACCACGTGCGAAAGTTGCTCAGTTGCAATCGCAGAGGTGACCCAGCCGAGGGTGTTTCTCGTGTGATGCCCGAATTTTTGTCAATTTAGGGACTTAAACAAAAAAATTAACTTCGAAAAATCAAAATCATTTTCAGATTCCGTAATTAGCTTTGTATGAATTTTGGAGTGACACTTCTCTGTAGGGAGTTCTCCCAAAATTTCTACAAATCTGAAGAGTTGGTTAAATTTTGTCTTGGTAGGAACTCAAGTCTCATTCCGAGTTTTTACCTGACTTAATATAAATCTAGGAAGTTTTCTTCTCTAAAGGAGATGCTGCCCGATTTTTTACTAATTCAGGGAGTTAGACAAAGTTTGACCCTCTAAAGTTGAAGACCATTTCAGTTTTCATATTTGGATAAATATAAATTTTGAAAAGGTATTTTTCCTATGCGAAACGCTGTCGAAATTTTCCTTAGTTTAAAGAAGTTAGATTATATTTTGGTAGGGAAGATTTTGGTGATCCGCCCTCTATACGGGAGATGCTGCCAGCATTTTTTTTGACATTTCCATGGAGGTAAATTTTAATTTAGTTATGGGTATCATTTAAATGGAATGTGCTATGGAGAATTCAATCTCCGTACACTTATAGTTTAGTATTAAGAATTGGTATATCATGTGTTACATGTTCTTTTTGAACATTTCGGTTCAGGATTGAGCTAGTTTTAGCTGATCCCACGAGGATCATCTTCTGTAATCACTGATAACAGATCGGTTGTCGATTCACCGGTATGTGACTCAACTCCAACTCATTCTCGCAACTCAACCTAAAGTCTTTAACCCCTGTGGTTTGAACTGTTTCGTTGGGGTTCTCACCCAAACTTTATTGAATGGTCATTTAACAAAGATACTTAGTATTTATTATGGAAGGTTGGTCAAAGGTTAAGGCTTGTATGGCTAAAGCAAGGGGCATGAGCGCAAAGAATGGTTGAAGTTGACCCCGTGTAATGAGTGGACTGGCTGAATCTTTTATGTGATTGCAGGTATGATTGTGGTTCAGACTCTGTATTTGACTTGTCTGCGATCACATCTATATTTTTGAAGGAAGTCACATAGTGATTGTGAGAATTGATCGTCTCATATATTATAACCCTGTAAGGAACTCTATTGCGACCGTGTGTAAGGGTTGAGTCGTTTGGTCTTAAGAAGAAAAAAAGATTCCTCGTTTTACTTCTTTTTTTTAAATATTTTTTATAGTTGGACGTTGATGTCCGTGGCAGCCGTTAAAGTCAAACCTCTTGACTTATTTCCAGACCCTGGATTATCGAGCTCGTCTTCATGCCCATAAGGGTAGACTTCCACAACAGGTAGGAACTTGTATACCACCCACTCTCCATAGGGTGCAGAAGAGGGTGTGGTTCTCAATCGCCTTGGTGGTTGTCTAGCATCGAGAGATTAACCCCTCAAGACGGGCATCCACCTACACTTGAGTGTCGAACGCGACCCTCACGATCATTGAGGGTCACACAATTATGGGTACTAAATAGTACTTCATTATTGCGATTGCTTGCATATTTAAGCATGGTTAGCCGATATGAGTAAGTTTGCGCACGCACGGTATTTATCTTGAGTCTCTCACGTGACGCCTAACTGATTCTTCTGTTGGAAAAGTTATGAATCGGATACTAAAAAAACTACAGTTGTTTAATTTGTGTGAATAAACAAACTTTATCATGTTTTTGGCGTGGTGTAACGCGTGGTAAGATGGATGTGTCCTAGTCGACTGATGACGAGTCGCGCTTGGGACTTCAGCCCCCTCAGTGCGTCGACTCTCGTACAGGTCCTATAGAGGCGTGCGACCACACGTACCCCCTATGCTACAACGTACGAGAAAACGCCCTCGGTTGGGCCATGTCTGCAATTGCGACTGATTAACTTTTGCAAGTGGTTCGGTAGCTTGGTGGGGATACGCCCGTTCAAGGGTGGTGACAGCCCCTTGGGCAGAGGTAAATTGTACCTCGTACGACCCTTTCCTATTGTAGGGGTTCGCGAGAGGTATGGCTGACGTACTCGGTCGAAGCGGCGACGAAGCTTCACTGCACCACAATAAAAAGTATTGCACAAATCCTACGTGACATAGTCGAGAGGGTCCCCCTGGGAGACCGATGCGCTCGACAATGGACCATGGTCCCCATAAGGATGTTGACTCCCTTGGATTTAACAAAGGCTCTCGTAAAAACGTTCATCTTAAGATTGTCATTTCAACAAATCAAAGGAAATCATCATGATTTTATTCTTTTTTTTTTTCCTTGTTCGAATAAAACACCAAGTCTTTACTTGCTATATTTGTATCAAAGGTTGCCCCCGAATAGGGCTATAAAACCGAGTGTTTTATCCGGCTGAAGATGGCGGTTTGTGGTGACGGTTCGAATATAGAAAACATAATCTCCGTCGCTACTTATGTTGCTTTTTTTTAAGCAAGTTAATGAGATTTAGAGATGGGTAGAGTTGGGAGTTGAGCGGTTGGTGTGATTAATGTGGCAAGCTTAGTCTGGTTAAGATAGTCACATATTTCTTGTAGAGAAAAGGTAAAATAGCAAACCTCTTTTCTCTCTCTTCTTCTTTACTTCTTTCTTTTTTTTTTCATACTTTCCCCCTCTCACTTTCTCCCCCTCTTTGTTGAGAATTGTCACTCACCAAAAACACTTCCTTAAGAAAGGGTCTAAAGTCCTAGGCATAGTGTTTGATTGTTTTTTTGTTACTCGCATATATAACCTTAGTGGCGGAATCGGTGATGAATATTTGAATCACCCTTCGGGTTTGTGAAAGCAAAAGTAGTTTCAAAATGCCAGTAATTTCTAGGTCTTTTAGAGAGTGAATCACAAAGTCACTTCGTCGTTGAAATAATTGAGTTGTTGTGAATGTGTAGTTCCTCTTACCTTTCCTGGTACGGAGATTTCCTCTTAAATATGGATTAAAAAATAAAATAAAATAAATATGTTATGTTCGGGTGAAGTCGATAGTTCGTGGTGACGATTTAGATGAAGTTTCGACCAAACTTTTGTTGAATGATTTTGGGTTTTTAGAACCAGTAGATTTGGAATCAAATGGTTAACGAAAATATTCAGCAATATTACTCCGATTAAGATTGGAGTCGTGGTTTGGGACCGTGTACCGATGATCTTCATTTTTTTTAATTATTTTTTTACAAATGGTTTGAACTGAAGACAAAGGTTATGGTATTATAAAATTCCTCTTCTATTGTGGCCGAGATTGCGTTTCAAATTCGTTTTTTAAGTAGTGACATGCCTAAGGTATTAGGTTGCGACAACTTTATAACTTTGCATGCACGTTATGAACTATGATGTAGAGAGACGATTAACGGAAGGCCAAAAATTCAGGGTTTTTCGCCACAACACCACAAGCAATGTCGTCAAAATTTTCGCGAACAAACAATGCAAGCTCATAATACAAACATAAAATAAAAATGGTAAAAAAAACGGAAAAAAAAATTAAACAGCACTATAAAACCCTATTCCGAGTAGTTTTCGGAGTCCGTCAATGTTTTTCCTGAATTCGATGTTTTTGCCAACGTTTTTGTTAGTGGTCCAAATGCATCGAAACTGAATACATATACACCCTAAAGCTCACACATATCACACGGAAAAAAGAAAAAAGAAAAAAAAAAACAATTCGGGAAAATATGGCAGCTTCCGTGAAAATTCTCTGAAAATTACACCACGTACTGTTTTAGTCGTTATTAGTAAGTTCCTCCTCTCTCTCCTTTCTCCCCCTCCCCCCCCTCCCTTCCCCCCCCTCCCCCCCCTCCCCGTCGTGTTTCGCTATTTAGGAATTGGAACAAAAGAATGTAGTAACTAAATTTCCTAAGGTTAAAATGAGACAGATGCAAAGGTTGAAAAAATGAAGGATTTTTTAAAGATTGTACCTGGTTTGTAAAGTCCGGATTATCATAGAGACAACAATGTTTGCAATGTTTTAAATTGGTGTTTACCTAGTTAGATACCTTCTACTTGCCGTAAGTAATCTCGTTTTAACCCGTTATTTCTTACCGTTTCAAACAAGGGTTAAATCCTTACCTAATATCTTATTCAACTTTGTAATTGAGGTAGGATGTAATGTGTCTAAATTATTTCAAATTCGAAACAGACTGAATGTATATGCATAGCCATAAAAAATTTGGTAAAGTCAAGCTAGATCCTTTAAATCCTTAATGCAGAATCGTCAATAATTTTAACGAGGGATTTGTTCAGGGGTCAAGAAACCAAGAGGCCTAGCCGAGTTGATAAATCAATACTTGAAGAAGCAGATAAAAACTTAGAGCATATTCACTCTATGACCTTCCTTACTTCTGGTCGTAAATGCGGCCAGATTCGTCTAAGTGCGTTCAAGACACGCTCAACTTCCATAAGAACAATAGTAGTGTGAATATTCCCTAAGATAAGGATTTTGTGACAAATATTCATGCATAAAATTTGAAACTAATTTACTTCATATTCAGTAAAAATCCGATACATAAAAAAAAATAAACAAACATTAATGCTTCCTTGTACGTAAGACTCGACAGCAAGCCAATTACATTAATGTCTTTCGTCAACGACATCTTCACTTGATTTCTCATGTTGTCACTATTTCCTAGCTTAAAGAGTATCAGAGAGACGATTGACGGAAAAAAAAAACTAGCCTTATTCGAATGGATACATAAGCAAGAGAGAATGCAACAAGAATCAAAGTTACCGATTGTCTCTCCTAAGAAGCCATTCATCTTTTAATGATCATTGAATATGTTTGATTGGTTATCGAAAAATATTTTCTATCATTTTGAATTAAATGAGAAAAGCTTTGAGGTCATTCGGGAAAGACAATTGTCTTAGGTCTTATTGGGGTCTTCGAAGATGGAAGAAAAAATATAAAAAACTTTCGAGAATGAATTAAAGTTTGTCTAGTCCAAATAAAGTCTTCTCATTCACATTTCTTGAAAAGTCAGTTCCATAGAATGTCGCATTTTACGAAATAAAATTTTAATTAAGTAATAGAAAATCAAACTACTAATTTTATGCAAGGTGAGAAAAAGTAAAAATTTGTAGTATCCCCAATAATTAAAAAAAAATGGAGCTTACGATCACACCATTAAAAGGAGAGTGTGTCATGCGATAATAACATGCAAAATAAATTTTTCTAAATGATAATTAAGTTTTCGCAAACAAATGAATCGCATAGATATGCCAGGTTAAAACAATTGGTAATTTCGGTAGATCCTAATTGATTCGGGCGTTCGATTCATCAACAACCAGGTTAATTGTTGTTAGCGACTTGTCTAAATTATTCGTAGCAGTTTCACACAGCGTGTACTTCAGATCGGCTGAAATTGACACCTCTTTCACTATCCTTGTTTGATAATGCTCGGCCGATAGTGTTTGCATTCTTGATCTGAAGAAAGCCTGATTATTAGGGTAAGTGATAAACTCTCTTCCAGCGAATCTCTAACCGACCTGAATGATTGTCACTCATGCATTATTCAAATCGGTCAGAAAATCTTTCTATCATGCCTTTTTACTTCGTAGCGGACCAATCGATTGCTTCAACTAGGTTCTTTAACTACTTGCGTCGCTATTCGGACCGATTCGAATTGTTAAAGCATGTGTTCCATTGTCCCTTATTTGATTATGCTTCTTAAGTCGTTACTTCCCTCTTGTTTCCTCCTTCCGGAAGGGGCGTTTTATTGATAGTATCAAAAGAAAATGTGTTTTTGATTTGCCATTTTTTTTGCCCCGACTCCATACCAACCAACGGTCAATCATAAACTCACCCCGCTCCCATTTCGAAAAACTTTCCCAAAATCAATCTCCGTGACCTCACAACCCAACCTGATCATTAACCCATCTTCGCCAAATTTGAAAAGATTATCGAACCTAAGTTTCATCTTATCGTCTTTACTTTATTCGTATTGAACTTTTGAAAGAAAAAACTTTGGAGTCACAAACTTGAGATTCATCCATTCCTCTGGATCGAAGGCTTTCAACAATTCATAAACAATATCGTTCTTTACCTTTCCGGCGAATGCGATGATCCATCCGAGTACAAGAAACAACCACCTACCATTTCCCTTCCAACTCTCAGCTTCAACCAAGCAAAATTCATTTATCACCGCTATTTGCTCGCTTCATAGTTCGTCGATGGTTTCTCCAAAAGGTCTCACCATCGCGAACTCAGCAAAAAGTTACCTAATAACCCAACGAGTTAGTTCCTTCTCAATGATGCTACGCTTGACTACCAGCGTATCCCCTTTTCTACTCAATCGTTCAATCTAATAAAAACAATTTCGTTTGAAAAATTCGGTAAGCACCCCAATTCCTCGCTCGGACTCCAATTTGAACTCACTACCAAAACTCGCACAAAGTTTCAATTTTTCACAACTTTTAAACATATTACTCTTCTCTAATGGCGCAATCGTTCTGTTATTACCATCAAGAATTAAAACATTCATAAAAGCAGGGTTGAAACTGAGCGAAAACTTACTATATTGCTCAGCGGTAACTAATCCACGAAGCTCCTTGAGGATTGTTTCCCTGACATCCTCCCCGTAAACATGTATGTCCAAGGTAGGCTCTAGCGCTGACCAATCGCTCGTCTCTCTTCCCACAACGAACGCCACTCCCATCATCATGGTGCTCGAAAGTCTTGCTTTACCTTCCAATCAACACCTTACCTTTTCGCTTGAATCCTTACCCAAACCTCCCCTACTTCGCTATGGCACGTCACGATGTGGTAAATCCATCTCCCCTCCTAGATTCAAACCGTTCGATCACGAAGAGTCGTCTTTCCGTATGGTGTCAAACCTCTACTTTGCCTAGTCATTTCGAGAGAGATCGTCCAATCGCTCAAGTTAATTCTCTATAGCGCCAAGTTACCTATCCCCCACTAAGCTAGAAAATTACTAAAAGAAAAATCGTATAGCACTGTCTTTTGGCGCGCCTACGCACTACTAGCACCAATTACGAATACTGTTGTTACCCGTTGCGTAACGAGTCGGACAAGTAACTCGACCGAAAGAACTTCCTACTCGAGTGCCCACCTTAAATATCCAACCCATCGCCCCCTCTTTCTACCTTGAAATTTTTTATTTCCCTTCTTGATTTCGTTTTAATCAACCGACCATTTTTTCCGGTCACAATGCATTCGGGTTTAGTTACGGGACTTACGCTATTTAATTAAAAAATAATGTTTTTTCATCGTGGGATTTCCCATCTCTCTCTCTCTCTCTCTCTCTCTCTCTCTCTCTCTCTCTCTCTCTCTCTCTCTCTCTCTCTCTC
>BFEA01000114.1:2197801-2225064 GCA_003427395.1 Chara braunii | reverse complement strand
GGGTGGCGTCTCGTGAGGCGTCGCGCGAGGTTAAGTTCTTTTATTTTCTTTGGGAAGGGGGAAGAGATAGCCCTTAGCTTGATTGTAAATTGTACGATAATTGTGGGAATCTAACTCTGGATCTGTATGGACAGGCGTAAGGGGTATTATTCAGGCAATGTAATGTCTCAGGGCTGTCCCTTTTTTTCTCCCTTTTTTTTTTTTTTTTTTTTTTTTGTGCGGCTTTGGTTTTGCCTTGAAGGTCCCTTCAGACTCTACACCGAGACTTTACGGCAGTGGTGCCTTTTTTTTTTGTGCGGCTTTGTGCGGCTTTGGTTTTGCCTTGTAGGGCCTCGCTCCCCCCCCTTTAACCTTGTCAATGTATCTGGGACCGAGACTTTCAATTTTTTTGGCACCACGGCAGTGGTGCGAGAGCATGGCTGTGTACCCTCATCACGCCGATGAGGGGTAGGCAAGCCTTGCCGATGGGGGAAATCAGCGATGCTACTACGGTAACGCCGAGCAATCGCCAGTCACTACACCTTCTCCAACACCCCCCCTTCCGGCCCCCTTCCCCCCCCCCCTCCCCCTTCCCCCCCCAACCTCACATGGCAGAAGATGAGATAGATGAGAGAAGAATACAGCTTCCCTTTTTTCTTTTTTTTTCAATAACTGATTTGGGTTGGTCTGTATGTATCTGGACGACTTAGCGCCCCAAATGCGTTTGGAGTGTTCTCCTTCTCTTCTCGGCGCATAAATAAATGCACCTGGAGGTGACGCATCAGTACAAATTTGAATTTTCCTCCGGTGCCGTGCGCATGCCGTTCGCGTGTGGCGATCGAATCGAAATTTCATATTATTATTATATTATTATTATTATGGCCGTTGGTACTCCTCGAGTTGTGGACACTTTTGGCTTTTGTTGCCTCTCAATCGTTTGCGTGCCTTCAGGCCCTTCTTTTTTTTTTTTTTTTTTCCTTCGTTGGGCGGACTCGGGCGTACTCACACTAGCACGATCATAAATGGATCTGACCGTATATACGGACGCACGTGGATGCATGTGGCCGCAATGCTGTGCCAATTCTGTCGCAAAATAAGTAAAAAAGTCCTAGTCTGAGTATGCCCTCACACAGCGGTGGCATAGCAGCAAAATCTGCGATTTTTTTTTTTATTATTATTTTTTTCCTTTTTTTTCCAAAAGTCCGATGGCTCCGTTCTATTAGTGGGGAGCTGCACCTGCTGGAAACCGGGAGCCAGGTCCCACTAACAAAGGGGATTCGATAAATATCCTGAATCTGGTCGTGTTTTAAGCAGACATGCAGAACAGCAGTTCAATCTCGACATTCCGCACCTTTCCACAAACACGTCCAGATTCAGGTCTTCAATCCTATCCTCTTTGCTAGTGGGAGCTTGCCCCGGGTCCAGCTATCCCGATTTTGCTGAAATGCCACCCCAACCCGTCACAGAGCCGCAGCAAATTAGATTAGAAAAGACTCTTAAAAAAAAAAAAAAAAAAAAAAAATCAGAATGACAAGAGCCGGACTTTCTGCCAATTGCCGTTATGGTGCCTCGCGTGGTCACACAGCGTTGCTGTCCTGTCCAGATTCAAGTTTCCTTTCACATCCAGCGGCCTAGCTCATTGGGTAAGGCACGTAAGTGGCATTCGGGAGGTCTTGGGTTCAACGCCCATTGGCCTCATGTACTTTCCTGGGCAAGCTTGGCGCCCGCCACATAGAGATAGGGCCTCGCTCCGCTACTCTGGACTCCCGAAGTTTGGAGAGTAACGCCTCGCTCCGCTTACTCTAGACTGGAACTCGTGACAACGCCCTTTGAGAGCTGTCAGAAAGCGCTCTCGAAGGGCACTCACATCTAGCGCTGCACATCTAGCGCAGTTTTTCTAGTGTCCTCCTGCAAAGCTCAGATTTGTATAGAGTTCACAGCCTCCTGCAAAGCTCAGGTTTTCTAGTGTCCTCCTGCCCCGACCATCAGAATGAGCTGGCGCTGTCATCTAGCGCTGTAAAAGGGCTGTCATGTAGCGCTGAGAAATTCTAGAGTGCTTCTATAGTTCTTGAGTCTGGAGTAAGTGGGGCGATGCTGCTTCTTTCAAGAGTTCTAGACATTTGACAGCTCTAGAAGCACTCACAATTTTTTTTTCACGAGTCTAGTGGAGTGGAGTGAAACCCATATGCCGTTGGTTCCCCCGAGTGGCATTGAGTAGGGACTGCTGATGCTCAACAGCGGAGGGGACCGGAGGGGAGGCACAATGACTGACCCATCGAAGAAGCTCGGTCCTGGTGCTACCGGCTGACCCCTGGCCGGTATCGCCCACCTGCTGTAGCAGGTAGCACACCTGTTGGTGGGTGCAGCTCCTGGATGTTCCATCGTTGGAGGCTTGAGCACGGATGGAGGCTCAAGCACGGATGTGGCTGCTACGGGTTCCCCGTAATACTATAATGACAGTAAAAAAGGCGTGAAAGGCCGTCCTGTCCAGATTGGACAGGTAATTGAATTGGTTGGGCTTAAACCACCAGTACCTCCTGAAAGTGCTCCGCGTTAAACGACCAGTACTTGGCACAGCTATCGGCCGCGGAAAAAAAATAGAGTAGAAACGTTTCTAGTTGGATGAATTTGGGTGCTCCTGTGGTGGCCCGTACGTTTCGTAAAATTGTGGCGTGTTAACGGGCGCGACTTTAGGAAGTACTGGTAGTTTAACGGCCAAACCAAAAGTGGAAATCATGTCGTTTCCACTTGGCTGAATCAGGCCTACTTGTGATGCGCAACCTCACGCCCTGTGCTGTCTTCCGTTCGAAGTGCTAAAGGTGCGGAAAGAAGGCCCAGAAAAACAACAAGATGGGGTGTGCCAAGGATTTTTGGAAAATTGAGTGTGGGGACACAGACAGAACTGAAATCCCCCGTGTTGGCCCGATGAAGTAAGTCGGTTGCTTTCGTGCGTCGTAGAACGCGCGCGCGGGCAACGGGCGCGAAAAGAGAAAAATCCAAATTCAATCCAAAAAATATTGTCGAACTTCCCACCGCGCTATGGACCTTCGTTTAAAGCGAAAGGGATTCGGTACACTCCGCGTGTCCCGTTTCCGTATCAAGTCCCGACGTCGCTCGTTGGTCAGTTCCGAGTCCGACGTGGAGGGTCTCCGATCCTTGCGTCCACGAATCCAGAACAACGATTTTCGGGAGGGAAGTAATATTGTCCGCCGATCCGTGCAACAACTTCTCGTACGTCCCACTCGCAAACACGTGTCCTTTCCTCGTTGTAAGAGAAAGGGCGCATTGGTGAGGGAGATACAGGAGGCTGGTGCCCGATCGGGATACGGTCGTTATTCCGCATATCAATCAATCAAAATGAGTTTGCAAAAAGCTTGAGACGTCATAAAAAAAAAAAACATAATCGGAAAAAGGACTAACTAATATTTTCCTTCCCTTCGACCCGGGAGAAGCATATACAACCATGCAATAATCAAGTTGAAGTTTCGGGAGATCAACCCGCGACTCAGTTTCAGCAGACCAGATTTGACAAAACCCGATGTCGAGCGCATCGGTCCGGCACCACACGAGGCAGCGCGGGGCCTTCCCGGCCGCGTCACGCACGAGTTCGTTTAAATCCTTCGTCGTGAACATACATGGAGCTTCCGCAAGCCGCTCCAGCCGAGTGCGCCAGCCATACCTCTCGCGAACCCCTACGACAGGATAGGGCCTACGCGAGGCACGACTTACCTCCACCTTACGGGAACTGTCACCTACCTTCGGTGGGCGTATCCCCGTCGAGCTACCAGTCCACAGTACGAAGCTCATCAGGTGCAATCGCAGAGGTGGACCAGCCGAGGGCGTTTCTCGTTCGCTGTAGCATAGGGGGTACCCGCGGTAATACGCCCCTATCAGACCCGCACGCGAACCGTCAACCTGGGGGGTTGAGATCCCAAGCGCGACCCGTCGTCGGTCGGCTAGGACGCATCCCACTCTCCACGCGCACACCACTTTACGAACAAAAAAATAAAACACACACGGACGGGTGGCCGCACTAATGGATACGGCCCGAAACGAGGAGAGCATTGCATACGCCTCTGAGCGACCTTCCCCTTCAATGACAGTTGCATCGACCTTAGGAACTTCTTCTTCCGAAGCTGCTGACGTGGTTGATCCGCTCGAATACCTTCATCTCGCCGGCATGATCGGAGTCATCCGACCAGCCAAGGACGATCTTGAATGGGTCGAACGCGAATCTAACCCCGGACCACAGTTTCGGACGGGATAAATTGAAGTACTACGAACGCTTAAGCAACTGAACATTCGCGTTCCGGTCCCAGTGGGACATTTGCTCACCATATCCGAAGCAGCAAATGACAAATTGCTGCAACAATGTCAGAAGAATCAAAAATGCTTTACGTACCAGCGCATACAACGAATGTTGAAAAAGAAGAAGGAAGGAGCGGAGGGCGTTGCACCGCCGGAACCCGAAGTTGGTGAACCCGAAGAAGCGCGAGTAGCTAAGATTTCTTTAGCCGAGAAAGATCATTTCGTGCGAGCTCGACCAGTGTTATGAAAAAGTACGGAATGTGATTATGAAGTATGGGGCAAACCTTTTAATGCCCTCATTGATACCGGCTCCTCTACGGTCGCTATATCATTAGATACGGTGAAAAGGACGGGGCGACTCAACTCGATTCTCCCTCAATCCGGCAAGGACCATTACGTCTCTGTTGACGAGGAAGCAATGAATATCGTAGGAATCATTGAGAATATGGTCGTGAAGGTTGGACGAGTAAACGTCCTCGTTAACGCCTTGGACGGTGTTGTTGGGATTGCCTTGGGCAATGGCGGTAGGTGTCTGCATGCATTTCAATTCTAAGCAATTGGTGTTTATGCAAACAGGAGGGAAGCCTCAGACAGTTCCGTTCCGAATTTCAACCCGAACTGTAAAAAGGAATCTTAATTCTGCTCGGATAGGGATGATTCAAGGTCCTAATCACGAGGGATTTTCATCCCCGGATAATAGTAGCGGATTCGAAGAACAGGAGTGCGAAGAGGAGATGCCTAGTGAGAGTGAATGAAAATATTTGGTCGAACTTTTCGAGCACGAAACTCGAGAGGAATTTTGGATGGTCCCCAATGACCCGAACTTTCCACTTGAGTCTGAGAGACAGCGCGCTCTCGCCTATGGAAACCCAGGTCAGCCCCTCGACCCTTTTCGGAGAACCCATCTTGCAAATATCTGACGTACCGACGATTTGGAACCCTCTCGCACTTTGTACGAAGGAACACTTTCCCTTCGAGCACGCTATCAACAGGCGAAACAATACTGGGATATTTTTGTTTCCCCTCCAAGGTCGCTGCTTATGACAGGAGTGACCATCGCCGTGATAAAACAAGAAGTCGAAGCACCCGTCAACGATGTGCCCGATCTGATGTAGGAAATGACGGATTTAACAGGACTAACCGTGGAGGAAACCACGACTGATTCGGAAACCGACGCCAAAGTTAAAGAGACCGAGATGATTAGCCCCATTGAATCCCAGATGATCGCGACTGTATTTTTTGTCCGCACTAGCAGTTCTATTTTCTCTAGCGTCCATGATCGACGGAATTGACCTGCTGATTGGATCGATATGCCCCTTGAGATACCTGATCGACCGACTGTCACTCTGCCCGATCACGTCCCTCTGGAATTTCGGAAATCACTGATTAACGTCTTAAATGGGTACGTATAGGTATTAAGTGTGAGCGATAACGATATTGGGTTGTCTAACGTGATTGAGCATGCCATCCTTACGGGGGATCATCCACCCATTAGTTGCGTTCCTTATCGGTACTCACCAACCCAACGGGCGGCCGCGTTTCAACGAATTAAGGAATTCGAAGCTAATGGATGGATCGAGCCCGCTATAGGAACCTGGTCGTTCTCTGTGGTAATCGTGCCCAAAAAGGCCGGAGGGATTCGCATATGTATCGATTATCGAAAGTTGAACGATATCACGATCAAAGATGTGTACCCCCTTCCCCGAATTAATGAACTGTTGGATGCGATTGGGAGTGTCCGATTTTTCAGTAAGTTTGATGTTCGACATGGGTCTCATAATCTTCTTGTTTGAGAGGAGGATCGTCCGAAAACGGCGTTTGTGCTGTTCGAAGGTACTTGGCAATGGGTTCGATGTCCAATGAGCATCTGCAATGCTCCTGCAACCTTTCAGCGAGCCATGAATATGGCTTTCCAGAACTTTGTGCGGAAGACACGTCTAAGGCAGAGCATCATCAACTATTGCGTAATTGTGTACATGGATGATATTCTGGTGTATTCGAGTTCCTACGAGGGGCATGTGCAGCACATCGAATGGACACTGCACGCATTGAGGGATGTCGGTTTCAAAGTGGCGCTGGAGAAATGCCAGTTTTTTCTCACCACCATTTCCTTCTTGGAACACGTGGTGACCGACCAGGGACTCAGACCGGAACCGCAAAAGGTGGCAGTCGTGAGAGACGCGCCTATGCCCACGACTATCACGCAAGTTCGCGCCCTTCTGGGCCTGGCCTTGTACTACCGAAGGTTTATCAAGGGCTTCGCGGCTATTGCGGGTCCCCTCACGAATCTGCTGAAAAAGGATCAGTCGTTGATTTGGACGCCAGAGTGTGATCAAGCGTTTTTGAAATTCAAGGCAACCCTTATTTCGGTTCCGGTCCTTATAAGACCGGATCCTGAAAAGCCATTTGTCCTCATCACGGACTGGCAGCCGGAGGCAATCTCAGTGATCTTGGCCCAGGTGGGACCAGGCGGACTCGAGTGCGTGGTGGAATACGCATCTAAGTCGGTGCCTACCTGCAAACGCAATTACGCCACCCTGATAGGAGAATGCTATGCGGCTTTGTGGGGGATCAGTCACTTTCGAGCCTATTTGTATGGGCGGAAGTTCACGCTGGTCACCGATCATGAGCCATTATTAGCCCTGAAGAAATCTAAGGATTACTTGGGCATGATCGGGAGATGGACAACAGTGCTACAGAGCATGGACTTCGACATCCGTCATCGGAAGCACAAGAGGCACGGGAATGTTGACGGGTTGACACGACTGCACCAACCCGAGAAGGTCCTCAAGAGTGAGGAGGTGGTTCCGTGGAACGAGCCGTAGGATGAGAACGGACCGCGGTACGGGCAAGTAGAAATTATGTCGAAGGAGTGAGTGACACAGAGTTCTTGCTCTACCCTCTCTGCAGCCCTGCTGTCTCTCTCTCCTCCCCTCTCATCATGGCTACGCAACCTGTTTCTGCGGCCCCTTGTTCCCCTGCTGATTCCGCCCCTCTCGCCTCCTCGGCCTTCTTCGCCACCCTTCCCGATAAGTTTTGCTATTTTTGTATGTGTATTACACGGGTCTATGGGGTGGATTGTCATCCTTTTGAGACCGGATTCGTTGAGTGGGTGAACTGTGCCACGTGTGTCAATCGTGCACACGGTGCATGCATTCGATACCGAACGAATAGTAGGGAATGGAAGTGCCCTCTGTGTAGAACGGACAAACTCCCTACCGAGGTTCGATTCGAGGCTGCCCGAACGGACGACCCTTAATATGACGAGAAATACCGACGAGCAGAGGTCTGGACGGATGAAATTATATTAGCAAAATTGGCTGGTTTACCATTGGATCATCTCACTAAGCACGACAGACGTCGGGCCACCGAGAGATCCCGGGATTACCGATGGATCAACGGTCACTTAGAAAAGCGTAAAATCCACGGATCGGGTTTGTGGTTGACGGTTCCCCATCCATTCCAAAGATATGATTGGACACGATCTGCTCACGAAGAGCAGGCCGCTCACTTCGCGATACGTGTCACAGAGGCGACTATAGATCAGAATCGATGGTTCTAGTCTAATATACGGGACGATGTCAAATACGTAGTCGCCAACTGTCTGGTCTGTGCCGCCGATCGTGCCCCAATACGGGGACCTAACACGATAGTGCCGACGAAAGTAAGCGCCCTTTTCAGCGAGTCAGTATGGACACGACAAATATCGACGTGCCACCTGGCTCCAAACCGTTGCGAATATTCCATCCTTTTAGTTTTAATAGATCATTTTTCCAAATACATCAAGGTCTACCCCTGCAAGACCCGTAAGGCCGCAGAGATAGCCACGTACATCGATCGGTTCCTCTACACCCACCTAGATACGGAAGAAATTATAACCGACAACGGGTCCGAATTCAAAGGTGAGGTAGAGGAATTGCTAGCGCGCCGAGGCATTACGCTTCGACACACGGCACCCCAAGTTTCCCAGTCGAATGGGTTGGCCGAAAATGCCAATCGCATGATTAAGACTGCCCTTCGTAGAAATCTAGCGGCACATGACATGCGTCCATGGCCACCCCTCACGAATCCACGGGGTTCACCCCCTCTCAGCTTCGCACCAATAGCCTCCCATGTGTCGATTACCGGGGCAACTCGGAAATTGCCGAAGCAGGGGGTAGAGACACGCGTGCCGCCCTTAAAGCCAAGGCTAAGAGGTACACCGATTTAATGGAAAGGGTCGTCTCGAAGCTAGCCCGAAAGAGGCAGAAAATGACTGATCTAGCCCACAGGAGGCAAGTCCGTAGCTACGAGGCCCGAAATGGGAACGTCGGTCCCCAACATCAATATAAATTAGGGGACCTGGTACATGTACGTAAATGTGCACGTGACCGGAAACTCGCTCCCAAATTCTCTGGCTGTTTCCGCGTTGTCGAGCTCGGACCCAACGGTGCCAACAAGGTGCGCATCGCGCCCGAGGCCAGCACCAGCCATAGCTCTGTCCCCATCGTCCGCCATACCTCTTACATCCGTCCCCTCCCTCCTTCTGATCTCCCTCTGTCCCCCTCATCTGCTGAAGACGAGGACGACGACGATCTAGCTCTCGCCTCGTTCTCCCCCTCTTGTTCCCATCCCTCATCTTCTTCCCCGTCATCGCCATGAGTTTCATCACGGAGCAAGCTCTTGGCAATCATCTGCTGCAGCCACGTGGCTACATCTCGGAGATCCGGCAAGTTCGTCATCCACAGCTCAGTCCTAATCTTCGACGACTGGCTTAGTTCTTCTGCACCAAGGGTGTGTGTGCCGCCACTGCGTTCCGATTCGCTGGAATTCCCCAGGCAGTAGGTGTCCGAAGAAGACGAAGAAGAAGAAGAGGAAGAGGAGGAAGCCGGATCGGAGTGGGAGGCCTTGTCGGAGGAAGCGACACGCACAGGCACAGAGGCGGAAGATCCCGAGGTGGCACGTAAGAGGGAAGAGATCGCCGCCGGGAAAAGCCAGCTGGAGTTCGCCAGCAAGGCGAACTTGCGCATCAACGACGACCCGACCAGGGATCCAGAGCCCCCCAAGCCCGAAGATGGCGTCCCAGCAGCCGCGGCTTCGAGCGCATCGCGACGGAGACGGAGCCGATCCCCCTCCCTGTCCACCTCAGCCCGTCCCCCAGTTCGTCCACGTACCGATGCGGGGGATCGGCCTTCTTCCCCGGTCATTATCCCGCCGTCCCCTTGATTATCTCACCCTATGTCAGATCTCTACTCCCGTCACCTTCACTCGCAACCCCTTCCCTCCCAATATCTTCCATCATTTTTTCTCCACCCGCCTCGCCGTCACCGTCCATCCCCACCCTTCCCTTCAATGCGCAAACCCCACGTTCTGTTTGCACGTCTTTTTGTTTAGTGTCGCGTGGGAGCAGAGCAACGCAGTAGAAGTCTACTACATAATCACAGGAACCATCCCCGCATGTCGCCATCACGAGCTGTTTCGCGCGGCACTCTTCTGCACTTTCTCCACCCTCTACCCTGACTACCTCGCCTCTCTCCCTCACAGCGGCGACCGATTTCCCCGCTTTCACTGGATCATCCGCTACGAGGAACTTCCAATCACAGAAGAAGGGATGAACCGCTACTTACCCCCACTTCCCCCCAACCCCCCCCGTCGACACCCCTCCATGTATAATGTCTACTTTCTCATTCCCACGCGGCGCTGATACCCGCCACGTGTCACGACGGCGGCCCATCCCACCCTCTTCTTGTTGGAGAAATCGCCACGTGTCCCCCGAGCAACACGAATCAGCAGTTTCGCTAAGATCACGCCATAGACGATGACGTCAACTTATGCTCTGATTCGACGGGTTGCGCTGGACCGGGCGTGCAAAGCACACGGAGACCTGATGGACCACGATGGTGCCACCTGGACGATCTCCGAAGGGCAGGGGGTTGCATATGACAGAACTACAGAGGACGGGGATCGGAGACAGCATGGCCGGCATGTAGATCTTGCCACGGATGTTGTCGTCAGCTCATGCCCCCGATCAATTTTCTTTGCTGACATTGTGTCGATCTAAGCCTCTTACTTCTTCCTGCTTCTTCGTCTCCTCCTACTTCTTCCTGCTTCTTCGTCTCCTCCTACTTCTTCCTGCTTCTTCGTCTCCTCCTACTTCTTCCTACTTCTTCGTCTCCTCCCGCTTCCCCTGTTCAAGGTTTTTTTCATGCAATCAGGAGATCGCATAGTTTTGGAACCCCCTGCGCGTCACATATGTGACGAACCACTTCCTGACCCCGCGCTATCTTTCGTACCCCTGAACTCAATTCTTTTTTTTTTTAATCATACTAGCCCAACAAGGCCCCCCGTCGTTTTTCTTGATTTCAGGTGCCTTGTTTAGGCCCCCATTTTTCGGAGGTTCTATTGATTTTTGGAATTCTGGTTTTTGTAATTCGAGAAATGCACGGGAAATTACGCGCGCCTTAATGAGCGCACCAGGAATCAGGCTCGACAGTTAGGAATTACGGAATAAGCGGAGCCCGACGTGTATTTTTCTTTGCATGAATGTTCTCGGTCACGTCGAAGAAAACTCTAGGAATTTTGTGACATTACGGATAGGCATAGGACTTTCTTTTCCCGCATCGACTTCCACATGTGGATATGGCGATTTCAATTTTTTAATTGGTTTAGGACGTAGGTAAGTTGTAACTGTTTTGGTGCCTTTTTCTCTTGTTGTCGGCACCGCGCATACGAGTTTCCTCCTCCTTATTTCCCGCGTCACTTTTCCCCCGCGCTCTCTTCTCTCTCTCCCTTCTCCCTCCGCTTTTTCTCCTATCGCAACTGTTTTTCCCTCTCTCTCTGCTTTTTGCGGGCATGTTTTCCCTTCTTGATCATCTAAATCTTGGACCCGTCTCGCGCTGCTTTTCACGCCTCTTTCCTTCTCGCTCTTCAACTTTGGCTCACGAAGCCCGGTTGATCCTCCGATTACCCTCGATCACCAATCAAACGTGTTGAGCAAAAGGATCATCCTATTGTGTGACGACTCTGATTGGCTGAACATTGAGTTCCGAAGGATCAGCATGGCTTCCCTTGAGCACCCTCGCTGAATCTTCCCCTCTTACACCTCGACTTCCCCTTTGTCTTCTCCCCCGTCTGTCTTCTTTTTCGCAACTATAAATTTCGCAAGCGCGCCTGCAAAACTCTCTTATGTTTTCCACTCACAAGCCAGCTTCCGGGAAGCAGTGGCTAGGTGATGCGTTTGGTGCGCATCAAAAAGTCCTGTCGGGCTGACTGTACGCTGGTCGGTTGCGCGCTTGATCGCCACGACGGACTGTGGGATCCGGGCGAGCCGGGTCGAGTTTGCGTCAGCGGGGTGACGATCGCAGAGGTGGAAGTTAGCACGCGACGGTCGGGATCGTCGGTACGGGTATGAGTATCAGTGATTGGAGTTGAGTGGATGATTGGCCTGGGGCCATACTAGAATTTCACGGCGAATGCGCCTTCATGATTGCGGATCATTTTTGTTGTGTGAGTTCATGGTTGTGAAGCCGAATGTTCCCTTGTCGGATTCCGGTGTCTTCTGTCTCGACATTTCTCGTTTATCTCTCCCATCTCTCTCTTTGGTCTGAATGACGATGTGTAATGAGTCTGTCTCTCCGGTGAACCGAAGTGAACTCTTGTGATTTCCTGCGAAGAAGAACTTCTTCCGGAACTCTTCCATTAGTTTCCTGGGTAATCCCCGGATGCAAACCCAATCATCTTGTCTTGTGAACGGTGGATGCGTGTGTACAATCCCCCGATTGATTTATGACATGTGCCCCTTTGTCATTTTCGCACCTTCCACAGTGGATGCATGTATAGAGATGTTGGTACTTTCGCGTTGATTAAACCCAGAACTCGACGAGATTTTGTTTGAGAATGCAAGAGTGTTTAGATCTGTCGTTCTGAAAGCACTGCGCATGTCATCTGCCTTATACTGCACGACATCTGCAGACAGTCTATGGGGCAGCCGCGAAAAAAACGGGCGCCTCGATGTCGGCGCGAATACCCTTACAAGGGTATCCGCCCTCGTTTTTGCAAGTGACAGGAATTAAGTTTAGATTAACAGTTTGAATATATCGAGTGAGTTGTGGCGATGTCCGTCGTTCATACGGCCGGATGTTTGACTAAAATAAAGAGTGTTTGGGCGCGTGGATCTTTGAGGCGCGCGTGATTTTTATTTATTGATGGCTGAAAAGCCGGCGTGACCGCCGGTTAGATTTTTAATTATTTGTTTGTTAATATTTGGTTAAACCAGGATTAACAGGGTGTTTTCCGTAAGATTGGTATGTTTGATCGGGATGCGCGCACGCTCGTGCGGAGGACGGTCTCGACAACGGTGAGAACCCTGCATAATGAATAAGGTGCGCGACATGGAAGGTTCGGCAGGGCCGTCCCCTTTGGTTTTGCCATCGGCGGAGTCGGAACGGAGCCAACGGTTATTTTTTTCTGAGTTTTTTTTACTAATTATTATCTGCTGCCGATTTATTTAACTTTATGTTTTGGCTTTTCGTAAGCAGGGCCTGACACCGCCCACGGATGGCCGCCGCGGTAGTTGAGGACCTTGAGCGCACACCTCTTTTGGTTGACTTGCGGACTTGAAATGCCGGCAAAGTTCCCTCGGCCTTGTACGTCTTGAAACACGAACCGAGGGGTTCGACGTGCATAGGAGCCGAAGGGGTGGTTAGCCCACGCAAAGGAGAAAATCTGGGTGGCACGGACCTTTTGTAGGTGTGTCGACCACCCGCTGTGATCTGTCGTGAGGGGCTTGAGGGTGTGCGGGCCCGTGAGACGCAGAAAGGGGATGGGTCATGCATCAGGGTGTGCTGCGGGCTGCAGAAAATTTGCCGTGTGAAGCCCTTCCCCCACCTTGGTCCTCTAAAGTCCGCATCTGAATAATTGCTACTACCCCTAAGGTCGGCGCCAGGGCCTGCGGCACCTGAGACCGTGCTACGGGCACCTGAGACCGTGCTACGGGCTTGCAGCCCGCGCCCTGGAACTATGGCCGGAGTCTGTGTGAGCCGCCTATTGGGAACCCAAAAGGGGGAGGCGACTCTGCTTAGGCAGGGCGCCTGGAAATGCTGTGAGGGCCGATGTGCCGCTGCTGTGTGTGGACCGGCCGTCGGACTTGGGTATAGGAGCGACAGACTAATCGAGCCGACTAGTAGCTGGTTCCCCTCAGAATCTCACTGAGTGCGCTGTGTGGGGCCAAGCGCTACGACGGGGAGGAACACGGAGCAGCCAGGATCGAAAGTGGTGAGTGAAGGAAAAAAGTCCCACGCAAAGTCGAGCCGGGTGCATGCGGGTATGGGAGAATGGCTATAGCGAGGAGGGAAAAACGTTTGCCTCCCTCGTTCCTCGACGGTTTTGCGCAAGGGAGGAGGCGATCTTGGGGTTTTTACCCCGGGCGAATCACGTGGTAGTGTTAGTTTTAGTGTTAGTTGAGTAGGATTAATGTTAGAAAGAGAAAGGACTGCATGCGAGCTGGCGGGAGTGAAGAGGAGGTAAAGCAAGAGAAGGGGTATCCCGCTCGTTTGTGGGTGGAATCGGGGGAGAGAAGAGAGTAAGTGGAGGTTTTCTATGGCTGCGAGTCCGATGGTAAAGTCAGATTAGGAAGATAATTAGTAGGGTGGGAGACAGAAGAGAAACGTGTGCGACAGGCTATGGCGGAGGAGAGGAAGAAATGGGCATAATCCGCTCGATCCTGAGCGGATCTGAAGGAGGGAAAAGCCTACGTCCGAGTTCTTATGTCGGGCGAATATAGATTCGAGGTTAGTTTTGGCAGAAGCTTAGTGGATTATAAGTTAGTGAGAAGGAGAGTTGCGCCAAAGGGGGGGGGGGTAGTTTGCTGCTACATAAAATATGGAGTGAACCTGCCCGTGCTTTGGGGACAGATTCATTTGATTCTATATGTGCTACCAGTGGAAGTAGCATGAAGCCAGTCGGGTAGTCTGTGGTTCATGCTCACTGCATCGAGGTCTACTTCGTATACCTGTCTGGGCGAGTACGCCTACCTGGCCAGCGGACCGGCCAGGCTCATTATAAGGGGAGCGCGAGCATGAATGAGGGAATGGAGGGCCGACGGAAGTAGGAAGAGAGAGAGAGAGAGAGGGAGACAGGAAGGTGCCTACCTGTTATGTCGAATGTCAGCCGCGGTCGCTGGAGCTAATCAGACGAATGCGGATGTAAGGTCGGGCAATATGCAAAAGTAGGAGCGGGCAATAAGCGTAATTACCAAGTGAAGGACAATGCGCCTTTCCGTGTTATAACGGAAGGTTCGTCTGCAAGCTGCATGCCCGTACATTGATCGGTTGAGGTGTGCTTTTACGATGACCTTCGAGTTAAGGGCGAAACAAGAGGGAGGTCAGTGGTACTAGAGGTTAAACTGACAGTAAGAAGGAGAGCCAACTGTAGAGCTTGAAGACTTACCTGATGCATAGTCCATCCTGCCAACGGATGATAGCGTGACCAGTGATACTGTCTGTCGAAGAAGGGTGTTGGTCGCACTGTTGGTTACGGGGCCAACTGATGCTAGTGGAAGAATATGCGACCATGAGTTGCTATTGTTGCGGGGCTCGAGGTTCGGGTGGCTACAAATTATTGACTATGCCACCGCATTCGACAGACGGCGCTGCACTAAGGATGAGTGGTGCTTGCTAGGAACTTTGCCTCGCTGTGTTCCCACCCACATACAACATTCTGCTTGCCAAGCTCTGCGTTCTGCATGTCTCATAAAGAAGTGGTACATACAGTGCATTTCACATTAGACGTTGGGTATTCACTGTGCAGCAGTAGTGACCCAGCCTTCGCTGTGAATACGGCTTTCAGCCGAGTGGCTCACTTTTGGCTATATTCACGTTAACCTGTGGCGTATGCTGTAAGTAACCTTAGTGCTCAAAGACGATGGGACTGCATGTTAATCAAAAGGAAAGGAAGGCAGTGTGTTGAAGGGGGCGTTGTACGCTGCTGCAGTGCCCTGCAGTCGCACACAAGTGATGTGCGTATGACGGTCTATTGAGGTTCCGCGGAGTTGTCTGTGAGTTGGGCTGCAATGTAGTGATCGATTAGTCTGGGGAAGGTATCAAGGAGTTAGTGCTGCGAACTGGAGAGTCATCAGGGGGATTGCTTCAGCAATTTGACTTCAATCTTGGCCAAGTTGCTGCTGTATTTGGCCGCCATTGCGGGTCCCTCAGACGTAATAAGACATCAAGGCCCTCTCACGCGAGTTTGAGTGCACCTCTCTTGGATCAGAGAAACTAAAAGCCTTCTCTTTCTGCTCTTCTTACTCTAAGTCTAGTCTGTTGGTTCTGAGGGGAAGGCGGCAGGCGGGATTGCAACCCGTAATCCGCGCCAAGGCCTCTGTGGGAGGTTCGCCCCACCGATTGCGGGAGCTCTGCCGGAACTCAGGAGGAGTTATGGAGGCAGGGAACTGACAGGTAATCATTGCTTTCCCCTCTATAAACTCTGCTATAACCCCTATCTGTATCATCCATTGCATTTTTGACTGAATATATAATGTGCAATCCTACTCTAGTTTTGGTTTGACTTTCAGGACACTGAATCATATTAAGTAAAAGAATGTCGGCTCAATTTCAGTTTCAACTTTGTTGATTGTATGAAATCAGACTGTTAAAAGAAACTGCATCTGGGAAAGGCAGGATGGAGGACTGATTTGCATGATGGTTGACTGGGTCATTGAGGCTGGGAGGTCCCCATAAGGTTGAGGAGACCCAGTGCTCTGTTTATTTTGGTTTGCATGAAGCGTCAGACCCTTCTAGAAGTTTAGGGGGTCTGATTGCTCTCGAGGCTGGGAAGTCCCCATAAGTTTGGGGAGACCAAGTGTTGTGGTTTTGCATGGAGGGTCAGGTTGTTCTATAAGTTTAGGTGGTTTGACTGCTCTGACTTGTGAGGGCTGACTGTGGTTGACTTTTCAGGGACCAAATGCGTTTTGTAAGTTCAGGTGTCTTGGTCGCCCTGCTTATTTTGGGTTTTCCCATGTTTATTTGGTTCTGAACGAGGAGATCTAAGTCGTTTTATAAGTTTAGGTGGCTTAGCCTCTTCCTGCTTTCATTCTGAGAGAATGAACCTGACAGAGGGCAGATCGTTCTGTAAGTTCAGGTGATCTAGCCCAATGCCACGCACAGAATGGATCAAAGAGAAACAAATCAGGCAGAGAGTCAGACTGTTCTATAAGTTCAGGTAGTCTGACTCAAAGTCTCGCACATGCTGGAACCCAATGGTTACAACTTGGCTATACTTCACTATTATTCTATTTAAAAACGAGCTAATCAGACTGTTCTATAAGTTTAGGTGGTCTGACTATAGCCTATCACAACTTGAAGAGAGTATAATTAAGAATAAAATTGATGGTAAGCAGGGGCAGACTGAACTTGAGTTAGTTCAGTCAAATGCAGCCTTAGAAGACTAAGTGCAGACAATTATATATAACTTGGATATTTTAAACAGTTCAGGGCGACTAGAATGGCCTAGTCATATGCCCAAAGAAGAGAGAAGTAGTTGTGCCCTCTGTTTTGTGTATACTTATCGGCTAAGTTAGGCACATTCCATAAGTTTGGGTGACCTGACCTTATGCCTTATGTAAGCAGGGTATAAAGGGTTAAATCCTAAGATCATGAATTATTATTGTCTAGATAAACTTGGGATGGTGAGAGTACTTACCTTTGTGGTTTGACCTGCATGTGGTTGAGTGAGGTTACTACTTGGTCTGAGTTTCAGTTTGATAGGTAGTTGCTTTAGTCGCTCGCCACGTGCTAGAGCTATAGGAGTTTCAATTCCTGCATTTTCTGAGCTAAGTTTTTTTACTTAGATCAATTCTCGCATTTTCTGGGATCAATTTTTGTACTTGGCTTTGTATAAATTTTGACAAGGTACTTTCTCTACGGGAAGCGCTTCCGAAATTTCTACAACTCCAAGGAGTTAGTCAATTTTTGATTTGTTAAAGTTCAACTTGTTTTTTCTTTATATCTGACCTAGTAAAAATCTGGAAAGCCTCTTTTTCTAAAGGGAGTGCTGCCCAAATTTTTTCTAATTCAGGGAGTTAGACAAAATTGAATTTTGAGAAGTCAAAGTTATTCTCAAGTTCTGAACTTAGCTTTGTATAAATTTTGGAATAACACTTTTCTAAAGGGAGTGCTGTCGAAATTTCTGCAAAACTAAGGAGTTTGTTAAATCTTGTCTAAGTTGGACTCAAGTTTTTTTTTTAGTTCATATCTAACTCAGTGTAAATCTGGGAAGTCTCCCTTTCTCAAGGGAGTGTTGCCCAAATTTTTACTAATTCAGGGAGTTAGACAAAATTTGACTTTCCAGAGTCAAAGATTATTTCTGCTTTCATATTTGGACTTATATAAATTATGGAAAGGCACTTTTCCTACGGGAAGCGCTGCCGAAATTTTCTTAGTTTAAGGGAGATCGATTATATTTTGACAGGTGACGATTCTGGTAGTCCACTCTGAATAGGGAAGATTTGTCATGAGTCTACATTTCTTTGGCCACTTGCTTAGAGGTAGGCTTAGGTATAGTTAACTAGGATGATTTGGGTAAGATCATGATATAGAGATTGTTCTTCATGGACTTATAAGTTTAGTCTGGGGCATTGACCTGTTATATGTTACAGGTCCTCTTGATCGTTTGATTCAAGTTCATGACTAAATTCAGCTTGATCCCTTGAGGATCATCTTCTGTTATCACTGATAAAAGGTCGGTTGTCGATTCATCGATTTACGAATCAACTCCAATTGACTCCTGTCACTCAACCTAAAGGCTTTAGCCTTGTGGTTTGATCTGTTTTGTTGTTGTTTTTACCCGGACTTTATTGAATGGTCATTTAACAAAGTTACTGAGTATTTTATTGCTAGGAAGGTGCGCAAAGGTTGAGGTTTGTATGGCTAAAGCAAGGGGTATGAGGGCAGAGAATGGTTGAAGTTGACCCCATGTAGTATGTGAATTTTTGTTGGATCTTTGATGTGATTGCAAGTATGTTTGTGGTTCGGACTTTGGATGTGATTGTCTGCGATTACATACGTATATGGCTGAGAGGAGTCTCGCTGTGACTGTGAGAAGTAATCGTCCTATATAAATAAACCTTACGTATATATTTATGTGTGCCTTGGGTATGCGCGCGACTTACTATGGTCATGCGCGAGGGTTAACCAGATTATGGCTTGAGAGGAAAGGAAGACCCTGTTTTATCCTTTGCTTTTTATAAATTTTTATAGTCGGACGTTAATCGTGGGCCGGGATTTAAGATCCTTGTCCAGGACATCCCAAGCCCTAGACTCTGCAGGGAGGGAATCTGCCCCCGTGCAAAGCCTATTTGCCTTGCCTACCGAGACGCTCAGACCAAAGGCCGGAGGTCTCGCGGCGACTGCACGACTATTCCTTCAGCCGTGCAATATCGTGAGGGATTAGACTCTCACGCCACTTCAAGTCTGACACTTGAGTGTCATAAGCTGTACTCGGATCCACGAGGGACCGCTTGATTATGGGCACTACATAGTACGCCATCATTGCGACTACTTGCATACGCTTGCATTGCGAGTCAATATGAGTACTAGGCCCTGCGTCCGCGCGGTTTTATACTAAGTCTCACGCGCGACGCCTATCCGATTTCCGCATCGGAAAGTTATGGGACGACTACTAAGGGACTAGGAGTGATGTTGCGTGTGGGGGCTGGTTTCGTTTTGGCTGCGGACAGTCCCGGGCGAAATGCCCGGGCTGTTTGCAGTTATAACACTCGATTTTTCCTGTCGGGTTAGCTGCAGGAGGGAACTGCGGTGCATGTCCAGGCGCAGACGGAGCAGGCAACAGTGGGAACAATGCAGGAGCAGGTAGAGCAGGAGCCGGTGTTGGGCTTAATTAGCCTGCTCATTATCTATTCCATTCGATCCATGTGAGCCGCCTGCATTTGTACCAGATTGCTCATCCATGCAGATTGTTTGGTAGTAGCTGTATGGATCATCTGTGCCAAGTGCATGTTTGTTACGGTCATAGAGGCATGATCTTGGGAGCTTCTGGGTTTAACCGTTGCTACCTGTTGGTTCATTGAGAGAGTCGGAGGAGGGGGAGAAAGAACAGACGGGATATCAGAGGCGGCTCCTTCGAGAAGGTCATGATCATGCCGGGGATAGAATCGTTCTACCGCTCGTAACCACAATCGTCGTTTTGCCGCTACATCCTGAATCGTGTCCGTAATGTCTTCGTCTCCCTGACTGATATACTTCTTTGTATCCATCAGGTCTAACTTAAGCGCTTTGGTGATGATAGCGGATAGCTGGTTCGTTTTAGGGGGGACCTTTTTCTGCAGCTTCGCTTTTAGCGTCGGGCTTCGTAGATGATCGATGAATAAATCTCGGGCGGACTTTTCATCTCGCCTTGATTTGTCTAACGTAGTTTGGAATCGATCCACGAAGTCCGACAGCAACTCCCCTGGTGCTTGTGGTCGGGTTTTGAGTACATACCAAGCTGCGTCTTCGTTGACCGTATCAAATATGACCAAGAACGCTTGCTTGAAGGTGTTCCAATCTACCCATCCGTGTTTCCTAAACCAATCATGCGCCGTGTTGCGAAGCAGCAAGGTGATGACGCGGGGGAGATCTTCCGCGCTATATCCTTGAGCTTGGACGACTTCCAACCAAGCTTCAAGTTCAGGGTGGGTATGATTAGGGAAGAAAGGAAAAGCGGCGGGAATACTAACAATCACCCTGGGGGGGGCTGCGTTACCGTCAGCCATTGGCATAGCCTGTCTAGCCCCACCAGATCTTGATCTGGTCACGGGGCAATCTCGACGAGCAGGTTGAGGATTTCTTCTACCTCTCGCCAGTTCGACTTACTATCATCAGAACCGACACGTGTCGGCTCCGATACCAACCTCACGCCCTGTGCTGACTTCCGTTCGAAGTGCTAAAGGTGCGGAAAGAAGGCCCAGCAAAACAGCAAGATGGGGTGTGCCAAGGATTTTTGGAAAATTGAGTGTGGGGACACAGACAGAACTGAAATCCCCTGTGTTGGCCCGATGAAGTAAGTCGGTTGCTTTCGCGCGTCGTGGAACGCGTGTGCGGGCACGGCGTGAAAAGAGAAAAATCCAAATTCAATCCAAAAAATATTGTCGAACTTCCCACCGCGCTATGGATCTTCGTTTAGAGCGGAAGGGCTTCGGTACACTCCGCGTGTCCCGTTTCTGTATCAAGTCTCGACGTCGCTCGTTGGTCAGTTCCGAGTCCGACGTGGAGGGTCTCAGCCGCGTGGCTCTTTCCTTATGCTCGTCTTCACTCCGTATCCGGTAGTGGAAACCCTTCGATTCGTAGTTATCAAAACGCTGGCACTCAGTGCAATGGGGCGCCTTTGCCGTCCATGGAATGATGATCAACTCGTTAAATGGCAACAACACAGAGTAAGGCGAGAAGTGTGTATCGATACTGACAAAACCCGCGTCCACGAATCCAGAACAATGATTTTCGGGAGGGAAGTAATATTGTTCGCCGATCCGTGCGACAGCTTCTCGTACGTCCCACTCGCAAACACGTGCCCTTTCCTCGTTGTAAGGGAAGGGGCGCGTTGGCGAGGGAGGTAAGGGAGGTTGGCGCCCGATCGAGATACGACCGTCAGTCCACATATCAATGAATCAAAATGAGTTTGCAAAAACCTTGAGACGTCATCAAAAAAAAAAAAACACAATCGGGAAAAAGACTAACTAATATTTTCCTTCCCTTCGACCCGGGTGAAGCATATACAACCATGCAATAATCAAGTTGAAGTTTCGAGAGATCAACTTGCGACTCACTTTCAGCAGACCAGATTTGACAAAACCCGAGGCGCCTGGCTTTTTCGCGGTTGCCCCATAGACTGTCTGCAGATGTCGTGTAGTATAAGGCAAATGACATGCGTAGTGCTTTCAGAATGACAGATCTAAACACTCTTGCATTCTCAAACAAAATCCCGTCAAGCTTTGGGTCTAATCAGCGCGAAAGTACCAACATCTCTATACATGCATCCACTGTGGAAGGTGCGAAAATGACAAAGGGGCACATGTCATAAATAAATCGGGGGATTGTACACACGCATCCACCATTCACAAGACAAGATGATTGGGTTCCTTTGCATTCGAGGATTACCCAGAAAACTAATGGAAGAGTTCCGAAAGAAGTTCTTCTTCGCAGGAAATCACAAGAGTTCACTTCGGTTCACCGGAGAGACAGACTCATTACACATCGTCATTCAGACCAAAGAGAGAGATGGAAGAGATAGACGAGAAATGTCGAGACAGAAGACACCGGAATCCGACAAGGGAACATTCGGCTTCACAGTCATGAACTCACACAACAAAAATGAACTCGACCCGGCTCACTCGGATCCCACAGTCCGTTGTGGCGATCAAGCGTGCAACTGGCCAGCGTACAATCAGCCCGACAGGACTTTTCGATGCGCACCAAACGCATCACCTAGCCACTGCTTCCCGGAAGTTGGCTTGTGAGTGGAAAACATAAGAGAGTTTTGCGGGCGCGCTTGCGAAATTTATAGTTGCGAAAGAAAAGACAGACGGGGGAGAAGACAGAGGGGAAGTCGACGTGTAAGAGGGGAAGATTCAGCGAGGGGTGCTCAAGGGAAGCCATGCTGATCCTTCGAAACTCAATGTTCAGCCAATCAGAGTCGTCGCGCAACAGAATGATCCTCTTGCTCAACGCGTCTGATTGGTGAGCGAGGGTAATCGGAGGATCAACTGGGCTTCGTGAGCCAAAGTTGAAGAGCGAGAAGGAAAGCGGCGGAAAAAGCAGCGCGAGACGGGTCCAAGATTCAGATGATGAAGAAGGGAAAACAGGCGAGAAAAAAGCAGAGAGAGAGGGAAAAACAGTTGCGATAGGAGAAGAAGAGGAGGGAGAAGGGAGAGAGAGAAGAGAGCGCGGGGGAAAAGTGACGCGGGAAATAAGGAGGAGGAAACTCGTATGCGCGGTGCCGACAACAAGAGAAAAAGGCACCAAAACAGTTACAGCTTACCTACGTCCTAAACCAATTTAAAATTTGAAATCGCCATATCTGCGCGTAGAAGTTGACATGGGAAAAGAAAGTCCTATGCCTATCCGTATTCTCACAAAATTCCTAGAGTTTTCTTCGACGTGACCGAGCACATTCATGCAAAGAAAAAGATACGTCGGGCTCCGGTTATTCCGTAATTCCTAACTGTCGAGCCTGATTCCTGATGCGCTCGTTAAGGCGCGCGTAATTTCCCATGCATTTCCCCAATTACAAAAAGCAGAATTCCAAGAATCAATAGAACCTCCAAAAAATGGGGGCCTAAACAAGGCACCTGAAATCAAGAAAAACGATGGGGGGCTTTGTTGGGCTAGTATGATAAAAAAAAAAAAATTGAGTTTAGGGGTACGAAAGACAGCGCGGGGTCCGGAAGTGGTTCGTCACATAAACCACTAGTTCCTCCTGAAAGTGCTCCGCGTTAAACCACCAGTACTTGGCACAGCTATCGGCCGTGGAAAAAAAATAGAGTAGAAACGTTTCTAGTTGGATGAATTTGGGTGCTCCTGTAGTGGCCCGTATGTTTCGTAAAATCGTGGCGTGTTAACGGGCACGACTTTATGAAGTACTGGTGGTTTAACGGCCAAACGAAAAGTGGAAATCATGCCGTTTCCACTTGGCTGAATCGGGCCTACCGGCCCAGGCCCGTTCATCCCAAAAGCCACGCCCGTTTAACGCGGAGCACTTTTAGGAGGTATTGGTGGTTTAAGGAATTAGCCTTTTTTTAATTAGAAAAAAAAAAGAATTTCCTTTCACGAACTCTCAAACTGAAAAAAAAAGTTTGCCACCACCTCCACAGGTGGTAACAAAATGCCCCTTTTGATACCCGTTTGATACCCCGTTTGATACCCCGTTTGCTGCTTTTGCTGACGTTTGATACCCCGTGGGCCGCCAGGTTGCTGGCGTTTGATACCCTGTTTGCTGCTTTTGCCCCTTTCCCTGCCTCGTGCGCCTGGCCCAACCATCAAATTTGAGTTATTTTGCCATAAAAGGTCGTAGTGTGAGTAGGCCCTTAGTGTGCCTCCAGGCCCTCCACTATGCCACCCCAGTAGGTTTATATAGGACCACGCCCGTCTCAACACATTGAAACTGTGGACCAACTCCTGGATGCGCCGCACTCCAAGCTTTTTCAAACCCCCAGCAGCACACTTTTCTAAGTTTTCTCCTTTTCTGCCTGGCGCTCGCAGGCATTGTGGTCAGCTATGCCCTGGCTGTGAAAATATCCATGGCTACGCCAGACCCAGACCCGGACATTTCCGGACACCAAACCGGACACGTGTCCGGTTGTTTCCGGACGTCCGAAAATCCGGACATGATCCGGACATTGGACATGACTGGGTCCAGACGGTCCGGATGCATGGTGAGGTCCGGAAAAAAAAAATCGGATTTTTTTTTTTCTTTCTTTCCCCCCGCAGGTCGTGGTGTCTTTTGTTGACCTGATACATTTGCCATCGCGGCTTACATAGAACTTGGGCACCTTCAAGGTTCAATAACAGACGAAGTTGATCAACAGACAAAACAAAAAAAAAACATACATGCCTGCAACCCGCTTCGACATGGTACCTGCAACCACACAGTTCAACAAGTGACAACAACATACAAGCAGAACTACAAAAACATTCAAAAACATCACTTCTCACAGAACTGCAGAGAACAGTCCAAAAGAATTCCATACTCCATACAAGTCCATAGCAAAATGTGTTCACATAACTTACTCAAGTTACTCTCTCTCTCTCTCTCTCTCTCTCTCTCTCTCTCTCTCTCTCTCTCTCTCTCTCTCTCTCTCTCTCTGCGCTTTTTTTTAGCAAGCGGCTCTTCTTTAGAATCATCCTCAGAATCAACGCCCGATGATTCTGATGATTCTGAAGATTCTTTTGTGCTGCATTCCTCCCCCTCTTTCAATCTCTCCTCGTCTTCCACTTCGGTGGTGTCCTTCTGAGACGATTCCCCCTCTTCCCCAGTCTCCCTTGCGTCCACCTGCACCTCCTCTTCCCGCAGCACCTTCCTTGGTCGCCCCCTGGATCTTTTTCCAGGCCCCTTTGCTGCGACCTCGAGACCAGCATCCTATTTGCTCCCCCGCTCGGATGCCTCCGCATCTCCGGGCGCCTACTCCTCGTCTGCCTCTGTGCCCTGCACATGTGCCACCTCACGTGGTCGCCCCGGAGGCCTCTTTGCAGGCGCCTTCACATTGGGTGCGCACGCTTGAGCTCTTGCATTAATATACTTCTCAGCGTGCTCGAATGTCATAGTCTTGCCTGCATGCTGAGATTCCTGCAAATGCAAGCGGGCGAGGTACTTGGAAGGCCGTATGGCCTTCCTCCATGAAGGTAGCTCCTTGTTCAACTCCCTTTCGAGCTCAAGCAAGCTGTTGGTGGCCCGCTGGCGTGCAATGGTGCTTGCCTTGGCCACGTGATCACGGGCGCCATCATCGTCGTCGTCATCTTCATCCTCACAATCCTCCGCCTCCTCCCTGTCGCCACGCAGCTTGGCTCTCCACTCCTGCACCCTCTTCTTTGCGTCCTCGCACAATTACTCTGCTATCTAGCCCCCGAACCCATCCCTCCAAGGCTTCTTCTTCGGGTCTTCCTTCTCAACCGACTTATTCTCAAGCTTGTCGAACAGATGCTGGTTCCATCTGTTGTATACCAATGTGCTCAATTGTGCGACGGCAAGGCTGTTGCGCGGTTTGGAGTGAATCCTTTCGAAAAGATTCCAATTCCGCTCACAATCGGAAGCAGACGATCCCTGTCCAAGCAAACGGATTGCCTGGCGCTGCAAGGTCGGCAACTCAGTGCACCACTTTCTCCACCATCTGGCTGGTTGGCCGTTGTCCGCCTCTGCAAGTACCCTCTCGCTTCTGAACTTGCCTGTCCCCTCAATCCAGCAATTCACCTCGTCGTCCAACTCCTTGTACTCCGTTGGTTTCGCCCAAGAGTACACCCACGTCCAAAGACCATCCATCACCTCAAGGTCCTTTTCCAAGTTCGAGTTCCTGAACTCAGGATCAAGGAACATTGCTGCACAATGCAGAGGAGAAGTCATAGTGTTCCACCTCCGCATTAAGATCTCCTGGAGCTCTTCCTTTTCCATTTCTGTGAAGCACTCCTCGTTGCGTAAGCTCTCCACAGCCGCGTCCATCCCGCCGTAGATCTTGCTCATCGTCGGTCCAACTACGTCACTCAACTTCAAGAGTTGAAGCAGTTTCTCGGACGTCTTCTGCACCTTCTCGACTCCTGCCCAAAAATCATTGTCGAGGATTGTCTCTGTCGCGACAACAAACAAATGCCGCTGCTCGGGAAGCACGATGCTATCCTTCCAATCCTTGTCCGTCAAACAAGTTTGCAGCGGCAGGTACAAGTCCTGCACGCTGTCCAGCATGATGAAATTGGTGGCGAACCGAGTCGCTCCTGGCCTTGTGAGAATTGCTCCCTGGGAATTCACGAGGAGCAAGTCCCGCACCCTCGAGTGGTTCATAAAAAACTTCACTACCTCCGCCGACTTCTTCAGAACGACGTCCACCCACCCGATCTTCCCAAACTGCTCGAGCATCAGGTCGATGCTGTGCGCCGTGCACGACACTGAAAAGATGTGTTTGAACTCCGCCTCAACCATCCGCCCTGCAGCTGCACAGGTCGCTGCATTGTCCATCACCACCCCCACCACTGCCTCCTCCCCGATCTTGCGGATAGCCGTGGACAAAATGTCGAAGTATGTCTTTGCCCCCTTCTCTCGGCGCTGCATACAAACAGCCCAAGACGACGCCTTTGGGGAAGGAGACCATCACATATATGAATGGTCTTCCTCGCCGATCAGTCCACCCATTGAGTTGCAACATGCAACCGCTGCCGGGCCATTCCTTGCGCCGCTGCCCCATCCTTTCGGACAGCCACCCTTTTCGTTCGCACCTCGTCGAATTTGGCGTACTGGAAGGACTTCGGCGCGTTCATCAGCGCCTTCACCATGTGATCCCAATACATGCTCCGCATCATGTTGAAGGGCACACACTCAACTGTCATCCAATCGCCGACTGTACGCTGGGTTTGCTCGTTCGCAGTGATGATAATTGCGTTGTCGACAATCTTCGTTTGCCTGACGTGTGTTGTGGAGGACTTCGTGAGAGCACCAGTGGTGACTGCATCCTCTGTGTCGATTTCATCCTCGCTCGAAGACAGATCGACCTCAGCACCAGCTCCAGTAAGTACACCTCCAAGCTCTGAAATGGCGGCATCTCTTCCCTGCTCCCTCCGTAGCAATTCTTCCTTGCTGATTGTCCCTCTCAGACGTGGGACATTGCAGGCACCTTTCAGGAAATGATCCCTTAGGCGGGAGGCAATCCCGGTTCTATTATGGTTGCAGTACTTGCATCTCCACACCTTGTTTCCCTTATCAGCTGCCCCATATGCTTTCACAGCCTCGAAGTGCTTCTTCACCGGTTGTTCTGCATGCTTAGTCATGATGCTGCATCACATAAGATGTTAAAACAACAGCAGCCACTGGAGTCAGAGTCTGAAACTCATAGTCATCCCTGTCCTCCACCCCCCCCCCTACCCTCTACAGCCATTCACTCTCTATCGCCCTCCGTCCCTCAATCAGATTGGTTGATTCAACTTGATCGACTTACTGATAGATTGACATACTGATCGAATGACTCAATGGTTGATTGACGACATTTCTGACATGTTGATACAAAGAAAAAAATTCGGACAGCATTTTGCCACCCCCCACGGGGTCAGAATGTGAAACCACCAAAACAAATCCATAATAATTTCATAGGGGGGGTTGGGCAGCACAAACGAACCCCCCCAAAAAATCGGACAGAATTTTGTCACCCCCCATGGGGTTAGAATGTGAAACCTCCAAAACAAGTCCATAATAATTGCATACGGGGGTTGGACAGCAACAAACGAACGCCCCCAAAAAATCGGACAGCATTTTGC